>CM074441.1:24591630-24969130 GCA_037101425.1 Elopichthys bambusa | reverse complement strand
TGGTAGGTGATACTAACAAAGTAACATCCACATGGATGGCAGGACCCAAGGTTTCCCAGCAGAACATTGCCCAAAGCATCACACTGCCTCCACCGGCTTGCCTTCTTCTCATAGTGCATCCTGGTGCCATGTGTTCCCCAGGTAAGCGACGCACATGTACCCGGCCATCCACATGATGTAAAAGATGTAAAAGAAAACGTGATTCATCAGACTAAGTCACTTTCTTCTCGTGTCCAGTTCTGATGCTCACGTGCCTATTGTTGGCGCTTTCAGCGGTGGACAGGGGTAATCATGGGCACCCTGACTGATCAGCAACTATGCAGCCCCATACACAACAAACTGTGTATTCTGACACCTTTCTATCAGAACCACCCACTACCATGTGCCATGATGAAGAGTTATTCACTTCACCTGTCAGTGGTTATAATGTTATGCCTGATCGGTATATATATATATATATATATATATATATATGGTAAAAAGACCAAGTTTGGACTGGAGTGTATGCATTTGTGACAGAAAGAGCGGAGCGTGTGATTGAGTATGTGTTTATGGTCTCCCCCAGGTTGTCAGGACTGTGTGGAGCTGTATTGATTTGGAGGTGGAGGGACAGAGAGGCAGCGTTGTTCCCTGGGGTCTAGGGTTACACTAGCACTGCAGTGGCCTGATGGAAACGGCACAGTAGGACTGGAGGGGTGTGGGGAACCCGACCTAACATACAGTACACAACCTCCTTCATATACACACACATAGATCCCTCACTTCACTAAAACAAAAGACGTGCTCAGACTCCCCAGCGCACACATGCCTTTGTACGCAACACACAGCCACTAGCCACAATCAACATCCATCGCTCAGCTTATTTCATTATCTCTGGCATATAAGAGCCACTGTGGTATCATACATCTGCTCTGTCTAATCACACACACCCTTATAAATGCAACACACTGTCGCACTTCAGCTGCCCAGCGCGAGCGCGCACACACACCCCAACACATCTATTTCCATCGCTCCGATATCTCTCTTGAAAGATGGCAGCTGATGTGTGGGCGATCAAACCAGCAACACTTGTTTAAATTAGTTAATCAGTGTGTTGGAACAAACACATTTTCAGGCCGGTCGCAGTTTGTTCTCTTCATCCGAGCGCGTCGTCGGGGGCAGCGCTATTGATTAAGCCGCAGGCGATCGATTGCCAGAATGGTGTGTGTCTCTGAATCTGATAATGACTCGCAATATGACATCAGTGCAATGCAGCTGTAATTGATATATTCTTGAAGGGGTGGAAGTTAGAGCGAGAGAGGTGGGCAACACAGATGGATGCTGTTTAAACAGTCATGGAAGAGCTGTGACTGAATGCGCCAAAAAAACACATGCACGGACACAAACGCTATAGTGTCGGTATCAGTTGCATACCACCATACTTTTGTATAAAAAAGCTCGCAATCATGCTAAAGGCTCGCTCACAGGTCAAACGGAAATAGGACAACTTCCTCTCGATTTCAAGCACAGATTTAGGAGCTCACTGTAAGTTCGTGACACGCACCTGAACACTGCTCCACCGAGCGGACCCTCAATCGCTGCAACGTGAAGAGGGCATGGCGTAATGCACGGAACAGCGTCCTATCTCTTTCCCCCCTTGGCTTGGCGATGGAGCGGGGGGAGGCTGTTCGGTGGGCAGAACAGCCCCTGCGAGCTCAGTCAATATCTACGCTGTCATTGTTTTCCTAAACTGGTTATAAAAGAGAGGCTAAATCCTGCGGAGCTGTGCACTCCTGGGAAATATGGCCCAGTCACATTACTGATGCAGTGACTGCGAGACTGCTGCACTCACCAAGGGGGGGTGAGGAGGGGGAAAGAGAAGGGGGAGGCGGTGGGGAGATAAAGATAAAGGAAAATCAAATCTACGTTTCCCTACACAGCCTCTTTTCACACACAGAGCATGCACATACAGCCGGACCGAGCGGCTGTCATGTCACTTTCAATCAGGGCTGTTCGTGTGTGTGAGCGTGTGTGTGCCGTAGGGCCCCTGGCTCCCGGCTCTGTGGTGCCCCCTGGGGACGGTGCAGTGTCAGTGAAACTCTAATGTGTTGGCTCGTTCTGCAAGAGCGAACAGAGCGAGAGAGAGAAAGTGTTGTTGGAGAGTGTGGCCGTTCTGTCAGTAAACTGTTTTTCGTAACAGGATTCTTTGGAATTACTGACGTCTATAAGCTGACCTCAGAACAGTGCAAAGCAGCCGCTACCCAGTGAAATGCACACAAAGGCATGTGAGTCCGAAAACCGAAATTACATAATATATTTATGATAGAAATTTAATAATAATATATATATATATATATATATATATATACACACATACATACATACATACAGTATCTCACAGAAGTTAGTACACCCCTCATATTTTTGTGAATATTTTATTATATCTTTTCATGTGACAACACTGAAGAAATTACACTTTGCTACAATGTAAAGTAGTGAGTGTACAGCTTGTATAACAGTGTAAATTTGCTGTCCCCTCAAAATAACTCAATACACAGCCATTAATGTCTAAACCGCTGGCCACAAAAGTGAGTACACCCCTAAGTAAAAATGTCCAAATTGGGCCCAATTAACCATTTTCTCTCCCCGGTGTCATGTGACTCGTTAGTGTTACAAGGTCTCAGGTGTGAATGGGGAGCAGGCGTGTTAAATTTGGTGTTATCACTCTCACTCTCTCTCATACTGGTCACTGGAAGTTCAACGTGGCACCTCATGGCAAAGAACTCTCTGAGGATCTAAAAAAAAGAATTGTTGCTCTACATAAAGATGGCGTAGGCTATAAGAAGATTGCCAAGACCCTGAAACTGAGCTGCAGCACGGTGGCCAAGACCATACAGCGGTTTAACAGGACAGGTTCCACTCAGAACAGGCCTCGCCATGGTCGACCAAAGAAGTTGAGTGCACATGCTCAGCGTCATATCCACAGGTTGTGTTTGGGAAATAGACGTATGAGTGCTGCCAGCATTGCTGCAGAGGTTGAAGGGGTGAGGGGTCAGCCTGTCAGTGCTCAGACCATACGCCGCACACTGCATCAAATTGCTCTGCATGGCTGTCGTCCCAGAAAGAAGCCTCTTCTAAAGATGATGCACAAGAAAGCTCGCAAACGGTTTGCTGAAGACAAGCAGACTAAGGACATGGATTACTGGAACCATGTCCTGTGGTCTGATGAGACCAAGATAAACTTTTGGTTCAGATGGTGTCAAGCGTGTGTGGCGGCAACCAGGTGAGAAGTACAAAGACAAGTGTGTCTTGCCTACAGTCAAGCATGGTGGTGGGAGTGTCATGGTCAGGGGCTGCATGAGTGCTGCTTGTGCTGGGGAGCTACAGTTCATTGAGTGAAACCATGAATGCCAACATGTACTGTGACATATTGAAGCCATGCATGTTCCCCTCCCTTTGGAGACTGGGCTGCAGGGCAGTATTCCAACACGATAACGACCCCAAACACGCCTCCAAGATGACCACTGCCTTGCTAAAGAATGTCTTTAGACCTCAACCCTGTTGAGCATCTGTGGGGCATCCTCAAACAGAAGGTGGAGGAGCGTAAGGTTTTTAACATCCACCAGCTCCATGATGTCGTCATGGAGGAGTGGAAGAGGACTCCAGTGGCAACCTGTGAAGCTTTGGTGAACTCCATGCCCAAGAGGGTTAAGGCAGTGCTGGAAAATAATGGTGGCCTTACAAAATATTGACACACACTGCCCAATTTGGACATTTTCACTTAGGGGTGTACTCACTTTTGTGGCCAGCAGTATAGATATTAATAGCTATGTGTTGAGTTATTTTGAGGGGACAGCAAATTTACACTGTTATACAAGCTGTACACTCACTACTTTACATTGTAGCAAAGTGTCATTTCTTCAGTGTTGTCACATGAAAAGATATGAAATATTTACAAAAATGTGAGGGGTACATAGGTAAAAATATTTACCTTTGTGAGATACTGTAAATATAAATAATTTCTGAATAATTTTTGGTCCCAAATTTTTATAAATTTTAGTGGTAGTCCACTGTATTCATTTCTGGGTATAATATGTCATAGTTTACTTTATTTTGCTATCCTCACTTAAATAAATGAACTATAGTGTCTTGCACCCACTAGTAAAAAAATATAAAAAATTATATCTAGTGTCTGAATAATTGTTGGTTTGACTGTATATATATATATATATTCATTATATATTAATATATTTGAAATAAAGAAATTCATATTCATATAAAAATTCAAATTCTGGTATTAGTGTGGGAGGGGTGTGGAATCGTGCACAGAAATCAGCAACAACAAGAATATTTGTTTTTGTAATTGCTGTTTTTTAAATTTGCTTAATTTTAAGTAAATATGTTTTAAAATAAGATGTGATTTTGTTTTATTAAGTGTTACTATCAGCAAACACTAACAGGTACATTATAGTTATAGTATTTTGAAGTATTAACTGTCCATACATTGCACTTTAAAAAGAATCTGTTGAATCTGTCAAAATAGTACAAGATTATTCTACAATATATGTGACATCAAATAAGGGTTAGCACAAAAGTAATCTAAATGTAATCCAAAAGTAGTCAGATTACAATTCATAAGAAATCTACCCAGCTCTGTGTATATATATATATATATATATATATATATATATATATATATATATATATAAATTATTTATTTATTTATTTTTTCTCCCTGGTATGTAGTACATATAATAGAGAAAGAGCCACTACACACTGTATCTATCTAAATGCTTGCTCACACACACAAACGAACAGACAGTGTGTTTCTGCTATCGGCTTTATAAAGTACTCTTAGTCTGTCTGCTGTATGTATGGCTAGGCTAAACGCAGACAGGGAGAGGAAATATTGAAGCTGATAGAAAGACATGGGACAGAGAAAGAGATGAGAAAAAAAGTTTAGAGAGAGAGGGGGAGCATGAATGAGAAAGACAAAGAGTAAAGTTGTCAAAAGAGGAAGAGAGATTGTGAATGAGTATGAGAGAAAGAAAGAAAGGTGGTGGAGGTGGTGGTGTGTGTGTGTGGGGGGGGGGCGAGTGCAGCTTTGCTCTTAGGACTCAAGTCTGTCCCTCTCTGCTCCGTTTTTAACACAAAATGAAAAATCACCTTTGCCGCCTGGTGCACTTTAGAGTAGCTTATTTTTAGACCTGCTTGACAGTCTTCCAATGGCCGGAGACTAGCAGATGGGCTGTCTTAAAGCTTCATATGCTCCCAGCTCTCACCTCCCAGAGACAGGAAACTCACTTGGGAGTGTGCTACAAATAAATGCCCCCCTGCTCTGCCCCTGGATTCCCTCATCCCTCCCCTCTTCCCACCTACTCACACCATTCTCCACCCAGATTTAGCACCTTCCCTGCAACCACGTCCTGTTGTACTAAAGTGCACTACACCCACATCACTGTCCAACTGCTTTCCCCTTTCTGGCCTGACCAGGACTGGAGGCGTATGTGTGAATCTGAATGAATAAAAATGTAAACAGAAATATGCTTATGACAGATGATCTAGTGATTAGCACCCATTGAGCCAAGGTGTTCATGTGAACGATGCAAGTTCGAATCTGCCAATTTATTGGTAAATTTTATATATATATATATATATATATAATATTCATAATAAATGAATAACATAAAGCTTTACATTATGTAAAGCTAATACTGTAACAAATAACAGCAATTAATTATATTATACAAACCATGTTTGAAGCAGTTATATGCAAATAAAAAAATGATACAGGATATATGTTCACCAAAAACACCAAATAAAAACACCTGTTCACACTTTCATTTGCTGTCAATTTGGTTTCATAAACTGTATGCCTTGAGCATAATGCCTCACGGAGAGAAAAATTCAGGTGATATCAGTCAAAATAAGTTTTGTCATTTTGTTCTCTCTGAAAGGAGCAGAGGGAATGATTCCACTATGACTGACCTCCTCTGACCTCTGTGCTCCAGAGCGGCTTCTTCACATTCATCACACACACACACACACACACACACACACACCTCACCATCACACATGCTCTGTTTACGCTCATACATACTGTATATCTGACACTGGTACATCTCTGTCAAGCACCAGGTTGCCAAATAAATACTAAATGTACAGGGGATTAATTATACAGTGATGATGTACATAAGCAACTGATGATGTAATCTTCAGCAACAGAGTAGAGCTGGTTCTAAAAGTCAACATATGCTGTCGGCTGTGTTTAATATAACATTTGACATATTCTGCAGGCATCAAATAGCAGCACATGACTGGCATACAGACAGACACTTGTACCAAATGTACCATCGCAACAATAGTTTGCGGTAGTACACACCGATGAGCCAAAACGTTATGACCAGCCACAGATGAAGCGAATGTCATTGATCATGTCCTAACAAGGCCACATACTGTATTAAGGTCTGTGTAGATTAGATGGTTAGAAAACAATCAGTTCTTTTAATCAAAGGCAATGTACAGACTGCAGGCAAATCAGATTTTTTCTCAAATCAGATCTTTTTCAGGCAGACTGACCGCACTATTAATTGCAAGTGAACAAATAAGATTTGTGTGTCCTATCTGCATGGGTTGCTTTGGTAAGGACATAGGCGTATCCACATATGTGAAGAGGCTTTCAAAACAGATGCAGGAAAAATGGAGGTGCATCATCTCGCTCTCCAAAAAAGCACCCTGTCAAGTCGCGGTGCAAAACTTCTCTGCCACACAAGAAAAACTCAGCGACGGAGAGACTGGTATCTATTGTGATGTTTCATGTTGTAGTCACGGCCGGCTTTGCTGTGCAACTAGGGGTGCGGTGTTTCCGTCACCGGTTTTGACTTTATTGTTGTGTGATGTGTTAAGAGTGACACAAAAGATTATTTGAAATCCAATTTGAGCAGCCAGAGCGTCCAGAGTGTGACACATCTGTAAAAATCTGATCGGAATTGCATTTCAAACCACCTCCAAATGTGGTTTGGAGAAATGGAATAAAGATCTGAGTGACTTTGACAAGGGCCAAATTGTTATGGCAAGGCAACTGGGTCAGAGTATCGCTGAAACAGTAAAGCTTGTGGGTTGCTTCCGGTCAGCAGTGGTGAGAATTTACCAACAGTGGTCTGAGGACAGGCAAACCACAATCTCCAAAAAATCCCCAAAGCTCATCGATGCACAAGGGCAACGAAGGCTATCCTGTCTGGTCCAAGCCAACAGAAGGTCTACTGTGGCACAAGTTGCACAAAATTTTAATGATGGTTATGGGAGGAATGTGTCACAACACACAGTTCAAAGCACTCTGCTGCATATGGGGCTACATAGCCGCAGACCATTCAAAGTGCCTATGATGACCCCTGTCCACCATCGAAAGCGTCAACAATGGAGCAGTAGAAGAAGGTCGCCTGGTGCGATGAGTCCTGTTTTCTTTTACATCACATGGATACCCATGCTGTTTAGGACGGGTTCATGTTGAAGAGTGGCTAACAAAGTAATCTTTTTTTACATAATGTTCTCTCTCTTAAAATGTAAGGGAGTGTAAATATTAGCATCATAATATATGTCTAAAGTTAATGGAATCTGTCAGGTAAAACTTATTGATGCAGTTCAGTCGGTCAGATATTTTATTCCAACCGTTACTCCTGATAAGAGGCTTCCGTAAATATTTAGAGTTATGCTTCAACTAAGTTTAATGGTGCAACACAAAAATATTTAGTAGTGCGTAAGTTGTAACTTAGTGCCTATTTACGTCAAAACTAGGCTACGTAGTAACTTGCGTACAGCTGGTGCAACCGGCCCCAGATCTCTATCCAATTAAGCATCTGGTGGGATGTGCTAGACCAACAAGTTAGATCCACTGCAACTCCACCTCTGGATCTGCTGCAAATGTTTTGGTGCCAGATACCACAGAACACCTTCATGGGTCTTGTAGAGTCCATGCCTCAGTGGGTCGGTGCTGTTTTAGCAGCACACGGAAGACCAACAGCATCATATTAGGCAGGCAGTCAATGTGTTTGTGTGGACATAGATATAGACTGATCAAGTTTGGGGTCAGTAAATTACATTTTTGAAGAAGAAGAAATTAATCCTGAAAAAAGTTTTTTTTTTTTTTTTTTTTACAAATATTTTAATTAAGCTCAATATTATAATTGAGCCACAAATTTGCAGCATATTTTGAAGGATTGTGATAGTGAAGACTGGAGTAATGGCTGCTGAAAGAATAAATTACATTTTAAAATATATTAAAATAGAAAACAGTTTTAAATTGTAATAATAATTTCACAATATTACTCTTTCTACTGTTTTTCAATTAAATATATGCAGCATAAGTGACATTTATTTTTCTTGAGGGCAATCAATTCCTGATGGATAAACTGTTTTATCCGGTTATCCTTTTCACTCGAAAAACATTGTATTACGAAAGTAAAATTAGTTGAAAATACCACTTAATATAATATAATATATACCACTAACATAAAACTTCAAACAGTCTGCAGGCATCAAACAACAATGCACAGACATAAAGACAGACTACATACAAAAAACAACACACGCATGCATGCACACACCCAGAAGGACGGAAGGTTCGTGAGATCTGTGGAGTGTGGAGGTTCGAATGTTATATGAGCTTGGTGGCCTCAGTAGAGCCGTGTCATGGGTGATAGCACTGCGCTAGGCTAACAGTAGGCTACGCTACGCTAGCTGTGTTCTGCCACTCAGAGATGCACTCAAAGTACACACACTCTCTTTCCATGTCATAGCCTCACTAAAACCCTCCCTGATTCCCCTCAGGGAGGAGGTTTTGACTCCAAAGCAGCCCTAAACTAAGAGAGAGAAAACGCATTACGCAGTGAACAATGCGGCGTGCAGAGAGAAAGAGAGAGGGCTAGTGTGTGTTATCTACAGCCAGTCAACGTCAACACTTTGTTGTCACAACGATATGTGAGCCTAGCAGGCAGAGTGCGAGTGAGAGCGAGGAGGAAAAGAGAATAGGAGTGTGTGAGGTGTGCTGTCAGAGCTGTGTGATTTATAGAGTGTGCTGTCAGACTCCAGCTGCTGAACCAAAGTGTCAGGTTGAGAGAGACCCCTACCAGTTTCTGTGTTGAGAGAGAGAGGGAAAAAAAAAGTGGGAGAGAATGCGAGAGGAGACAACTTTTTAAAGGCCCTATTCTACACTTCTGTAGCATTTAATTTTTTACAAGTCCACTTGTAATGTTAGTGAAGCTTTCTTGAAACCAGAACAGCAATTTTGTCCTGTTCGGTCTTACAGTGACACAACAAACAATTTATTTGTTCACAACAAACTAAAAAACAGGGTGTCATCTGACACAATACATAGACCATCAGAAGAGTTCTCTGTTTGCTCGCTCTCACACACTCTTTGTTCCTAGTGGAATGTAAGGGATTTGTCATATAATATCTGATAATATATCATTTTCTAAACTATAATAAATAATATAAAACCACTATATAATAAATAATATTCTAAACTTACACAATCAGTCTCTCCTCATCCATATTTGATGATTAATATACATTAAGGAGCATTACTTGTGATTTTATCACAACATGTCCAGTTACAATATGGTAAAATTAAACAAGCCATTTGATAATAAAGTCAAATGGTTTGTCATTAAAGTCTGCGACCACATTAAAATTCTGGGGTTTTAATAGATTTCATTTAAACCTAATTTAAATCTAAATCTAATTTAAACCTGAAAATAAATGTACAAAATAAAAAAGGCATATAAATTAAATAAATAAAAGATTTGATACGTTTCAATAAGATTTGTAAGGTTTTGCCTTAAATTTCACCAAAACAATAAAATTTTTTATTATTTACTCAACTTCATGTCATTCCAAACCTGTAAAAAGTTTATTTTTTCTGCAGAACGCAAAATATAACATTTTGAAGAATGTTTTTCTCCATAAAATGAAAGTCAATAGGGTCCAAAACAAAATTGTTTTTCAAAATATCTTGTGTTCCACAGAAAAAAAGAATGTCATACAGGTTTGGAACGCCATGATGGTGAGTAAATAATTTTTGGATTACTTTAAGACTTATAACAATGTCTAAAAACTGAAAATCTTGCCAATTTTAAACCTGGGAATAAACAAAGTTACAGGACTTTGAAAAATCAAAATAAATGTATTGAAATATATGAATAAATGAAAAAATTAAAATTCTGTCATTATTTGCTCACCCTCATGTTTTTCCAACCTGAATGACTTTCTTTATTCTGCTGAACACAAAAGAAGATATTTTGAATAATGTTAAAGAACTGATTTTGTCCATACAATGAAAGTCAATGGGGTCTAAAACAACATTGGTCCCTATCGATTTCATTGCATGGACAAAAAAAAATATTGTCGTCATGCAGGTTTGGAGCGTCATGTGGGATTAAATAATGACAGAATCTTCCTTTCTGGGTGAACTATTCCTTTAAGATAAAGTCTTCTCATCTGTTATGCTATGTTAATGAGCGAGGCAAACAGAGTGAAGTATCCACAGTTCCCAAACCCTCCAGATCACAGCTGCGCTCAGTGTGCATGCGCACGCGTGTGCGTCGAGCGTTGAGAGTGTCGAGCAGCGAGAGTCATCTCACCGACAGCGCTTAGACTCATACGTCACTGTCACAGCCACGACAGTTCCAGTCCCGAGCTGGCAACCCACACGCGAGACAACAACACACACCACGCAGTGCAGAGATGTAGCGCCACAGCACAACCCTGCTCAACTGTCATATCTGACTGGGGCATGTGCTGTACACACCCCCTCCTTCTTCTGTTGTCTTCACATTTTCATTTCAGCTCGCTTTCTCTCATGTTGCGTCTCAACATATCCTTCGCTCTGTCTGTGCGTTAAAGGAACAGGCTACCATGAGAGACGGATATGAGAAAACGCTTTATAGTGATCCCAGTGGACACATCTCTCTTTTTTCCTTGCTCTTCCTTACCCCCCTCCCTCTCTCCCTTTCTCTCTGCCTCTCATGCCAGTCCCCAAATTATTTAATTTAGCGCAGACACCATATCTCCCTATGTGCCATCCCGCTGAAGTTCTCTCTCCCTCCACGTCCTCCTCCCTTCTTTCCTCCACTTTATAGATTGTTCCAAGCAGGGGTATTTTGTGACAGAATCAGGAGTGTGGGTGGGTTCACTGGAAAATTTGCAAAAAGGCATTTACTTCATTTTTATCTCAACATAAACACGCACGTGCACGCTCGCAGCCGAAACCAATGTCCCACATTGTAATAAATGAATGCGAATGTGTTGATTTACTCTGAAGATTAGTGCCACCCCATGGTGAGTGTTTTTGATTTGAATTCGCCAGGCCGGAGCTTTGTTTGAATCTGTGTCTCAGCAAGGGCAAACCAACAAAACAAATGCAAACAGGTAAACAACTTAAACATGTCCTCTCCGATTCTAGTTTACTCCAACGTCCACCAGCCACCCACTGCCTGGAGAATTTCAATCAAAAACAGTGTGGCAATGTAAGTTCGTAACACCATGAGACACTTCTTACAGTACATGCTCCTGTTCGGTATGCCAACTTCCTACATATTTAGATAACTGAATGCAGGTTTTATTAGTTCATTATTAACTCTTGGCTAAATTTCCTATTTGTCGCGTTCTCAGAGATCCAGGGCCTGGGACTCTTCAGGCTTAGTGCGTGGCTGCAGACTCACGGATGTCATGGTCTTCGAAAGGGAGCTGTTCTAAACACAGGGCTCATAGCTTTAGCTGGAGACACTATACTGCAGTCCCCTGACAACCCCTCAACCAGCCAGCCAATCAGCAGCAGGTAAGGTGGATTTGAGGAGCTGTAGGCATGTGTGTGTGTGTTGGGGTTAGGGCTCTGAAGAGAGCCCCCCAGATCCCCATTCTAATAACGTACACTGCCACTCCAGACGCAAGGGCAGCTGGGACACACACACACACACACACACACACACACTGGCACTAATAAAATTGAGCATCACAATAGAAACCTATATCAATATCTACAGCACACAAAACCAGATTCAAAGCACACCAGACAAACTCTCCACGTACATTACAATTCTGATATGACACATAATGGAACAGATTCTATGAATGTTTTTGGAGCCTCTACACTTGTTAACTCACTCATTTGCTTAATATGGGTTAGCCTACATGAGTAAAAATTTGCCTGTTTGATCATATGCTAATAATTAATTCTAGTTTAAGCCAGATTTTACATATTCTGAAGAAAATGTCAGTGGTTCTTGCCCTATGAATTTGCCAGAGTGTTTTTAGCATAATGCTATGTTGTTGCTAAGGTGTTCTTGGTGGCTTTTTAGTGTATTGTTGTGCGTATTGCTTTTTATTTGGTCTATATTTTATTAGTCTCATCCTCAGACATCATGCCCACGGACCGTTGGCTGAACGTGATGCATATGGCACACTTAACTGGAAACACTTCAGGATTTTCGAAGTTGTCATCTGGTTGGTTGAATTCTACAGAATGTCCGAGAGATGTGTGAGTCACATTGATGAGACATTGATGTTACATTTTCACACCCCTAAACATGTGCGGAACAAAACAAACTGTGATTGGTTGCTGTACATGTCAGTCAAATGTACTCTTGGGCGGTCCAATGAAAGCTGCAATAGAGTCCAGACCTACTGCCGTCAGTCTGAAGGTCTGGCTATGCTAGACTAATATTTTATATACACCACTGTTTAAGACTTTGGTGTTGGTAAGATTTTTTAAAATATTTTGAAAGAAGTCTCTTATTGTCATTTCTTATTAATATCCATGTTTAAAACAGCTGTGTGGCTTAAAATTTTTGTGAAAACAAACACTGTTTTCAAGATTCTTTGATGAATAGAAAGTTCAAAAGAACAGAATTTGAATAAAAATCTGACCCCAAAATTGAACAGTAGTCTATACATAACCTTAAAATACTTAGGGTTAGGGATTTGAACACACCTGTAACCCTAAATATGACCAATAACAGTAGAGACTGCTTGCTTACAAGGTTGAGAAACCTCATCTCCAATAGGTGCAATACAGAATATGATTTGTAGTTTGAAATCATATCAGCTCTTCCTCCACCTCTGTGAGAAATGGAAAGTGTGTGAGAAAGCGAGTGCGTGTGTAAGCTCCGATGAACACCGCCTCCTTACATCACTCCACTCAGTTCTGTATGAGAAGTCGCATCCCTCAAATATTCAACACTTTCGCAATGTCGGGTGGGGGGGGGGGAGGGGGATGGGAGAGACAAGGAGGCATCAACAAACAAACAAGTGCAAAGACCCCCCTCCTTCCCTCATTCATACACACACTCTCACTCGCTCACCCATCCATCCAAACTGCTGAGTACAGTTAAATATTAACCAGTGCTAAAGGAAATACCATACACCCACGTGCGCACACACATACCAGCAGGGAAGGGATACAGGGCATGGGGGGAATGCGGCGCCCCCTGGAGGGCTCAATCAGAACCGGTAGTGTGTAAAAATGAGGCGCGCTGTCAGAGAGTGACAGCAGTGCCTATGGAAGGGCCGAAGGGTGGGCGGTTGGGAGTTCACCTGGGGAAACAAAATAACAACTGAAAGAAAATCTACACACACACACACACACACACACTTGCTCACACAAAAAGTCTCTGAAGTTTCTAACAAAGGAGTGGAGGATCCAGCAGAGTAGGTCTAGCTGCGCTGATCGGGGCGAAGCATCACTTATTTACCAGCTTACATCTGCACTATTTATGGGGCACCAGGGAGAGGCAGAAAGGAAAGAGGGAGACGGAGAGAGAGGGGTGGGTGGGGGCAACACAGAGGGGCTAAAATATGCATGGGGGCTGGCTCTTCTGGGAGCTAGAAAAAAGAAAATGGGAAAGGGAGAAAGAATGAGAGACATAAAAAGGCGAATGAGAGAGAGAAAGAGAGAGAGAGTTGGAAACAGTTTGAGGAAGGGAGGGAGTTGGTAGGAGTGCGAACGAGAGAAAGAATTAGAGACAAGATAAAGGATGGAAGCAAAGTTTGCCATAAGGGAGAGGGGGATGATACAGTAACGTGTCTTGCGAAGGCTCATGGGAAGGCGAGGAGTGGGACCGCACTGGGAGGGCATGTTGGGTAGGGCACACAGGCCATGCCCGTCCATCCATTCAGTCTTGTTAACAACGTACACACATGTTCAAGTCTCATTTCACCTGGGCATGAGCATGGTAAAACCCGGACATCGGAACGGAGTTGTCTGTGCGGCTGACTGCTCTATTCCTCACTGCCGTCACCGCTCAGGTGGGCCCGAAGTGGATGCAGGGGGCGGAGCGGATGGGAGTGATGGGGCACGCCCGCTGAGCCATGGGCTGGTATGAGTATCTCGGTTGGCCGGCCTCGGGGTGAGGCAGACAGTGACCGACAGGGTCCAGCGCTCCCCCTGCTGCTAAATGGACTGACCGGCCATATGCCCAGCGCCGCCGGCCTTATATCACTGTCACACCGCGGCCGGGGGCTCACGTGGAGAGGTGGGGTGTTTGAGCCATGCAGGAGATTTAGGTCACACCCCCAAGCCCCTAAAATATTAAGTCATGGACCTGAGTAATCTATTAACCTCACTCCCTGCTACTTATAAAGACCCACCCACCAACACACAGGCGGGCACTGGAGGGGGCTGCAGGAATGGTGGCCCATAGCTCACAAAGATGAATGTAACGTGGGCTAGGGCAGAATGCAGCTGACCCCAGTGGCCTGTGGCAGCCACTGTGGGCTGAGTTATTCACAGTCCTCCCCCTACTCAATCTGTCTGCCCCATAATCAGCACAGAGAGAGAGACCAAGAGAGAAACAATCGCCTTCATATACTGCCACTGACCTAGCAACAGTATATTAACATTATTGTTAAGTTTTCAGCAGACACATTTTATATTTTATGTTTGGCCTTTATGTTTGCCACTCATGGAGAGAAATGGGATTAGAAAATGTTGTGAGCAAGGTTCAAACCTAAGGTTCGCACCTAAAGCCCTGCTACCTAAGATAAGCCTAACAGGACCCGAAAAACTGCCAATTTTGGGTCAGTACATACAATTATGGAACTACTGAACATAGGGCGCGGCCCAGTGCAAGTTAGCAGAAGCAGGGGCTCTGTCCGTTCGCATGACGGGGGGGATGAGGGTTTATGGGGGATTGGTGGGTTCCCCCTCGGCCGGTTCGGTGGGGGGGCTGGTGCAGTCGCACCAGTTGCACCGCCGTAAGGATGGCCCTGCATACAATACAAAATTTCTGGTCTTTATTTTTTTAATATCTGAGTGAGAATCTAGCTAGCTGTGTTCAATAAGTAATAAAATTACTTAAAATAAACCAAAATTGTTCAGTTACAGGTTATTTGCTAGAAAGTAATTTGCTGGAAGAAGGAATTATAAAGAGTTTGAATGATGTCAGGTACGAACCTGGTTTAGCATCAATTTAAAGCCTTGTGCAGACATGTGCATGAACCGCTCAGGCTCCAACAGCAAAAACTTTCTGACCACTGCAAACTACAAACAACTACAGAAGCAGCAGTACAGTAAGATTACTGTTAGTTTTAGCACATTTTAGTTGGTACATGTCTGCCAACTGCAAGGCTCCAACACCAACACTAAAGGCCCGGTCACACACGGTGCAAAAAAGGTCCATTGTCTATTGTCTACTTGGCAATTTCCTGTGAAAAACCTGAAGAATCTCTATGAGGAAATGTTTCATTCATGTGCAAAATTCCAGATTGCGTCGATTCCTATTAAAGTGACTAGATTTTACCTGTGACATTTTTCAGAGCAACGGTAAATATGACCACACTTTAATGGAAATGAAAGTGCTCATAAGGTTCTTAAAATTCTTAAACTGTATTATATTTGGTCGACTCCAATACTCAATATTCCAATCCAAAAGTTCTTCAACAATACTGAATACAGTGCTGAAACTATAAGAGTGTAAGGTTGCACCACTAAAGACAAGTCCCTAAAGGGGAATTAACCGGTTAGCAGTAACTTTTTTAACCAGCACATTTAGTTCTAGCCCTTTAGAAGGGACTGTGTGGGAGGAAAGTGTGTGTGTGTGTGTGTGTGTGTGTGTGTCTAAGATTTAAATCCTGCCTGGCCCTTAGGCTTGGCTGAGATGTCTGCATTTGTGTTGGTGCTAAAATTGATACTATTTTTCACCTCACAGCTCTGTGATATCTCCAGCTAAACTTGAGTCAGCAGATGTGTCTCACTGCTCTGCCATGTCTGCTTCCTCTGGGAATCATTACCACGGGCCAGGAACATCCAGAGGTGCTTAAATCAAACCACAGCCACTAGAATGTCTGTATTTCTATACAAAAAACATCTTTTTGCTGGGCAATGAAGACACAAAACTCCTGACCAACAAAGAACCAGACTGCATTGTGGTACCAAACAACAACAATAAGGCTGTTTATATTTAAAAGCATCGATGAACAACTTCTTAAATTGTGTTAACATCAACAGTGATTAGCAGCGACAAAGTGACCAGAAGTCAATCATTATCAGTAAGAAGTGATTTGAGGCTATGTCAGCAATAGTGATCGTTGTCAGTGTGAATGCACATCAAGGAATGCAGTCATGCCAAAAGGAACAAGACTTTGGGTACCACAGTGCCATACCTGTAAAAAAAAAAAGTTATAGCAAAAAGTGTACAGTGTGGCAACGCTTTGTAAACGTGTGCGGCAGTGCTTACTCACTAAAGACTATATGTGTGTGAGTGTGTCAGTCTCAGAGTGGAGGGGTTCAGGGCCTCCCTCAGGGAACTCAGATAAAGGATTCGGTAAAAGAGGGAGAAAGACTAAACCTATCACAGTAGAAGAGACAGAAAGAGAAACAGATACAGAACAAAGACAAAAAGAAACAGAATAAAAATAGAAGAAGAGAAAGAAAGAAACAGAGACTCATCCGGAAAGGAATAATGTCAAGTGGACAAAGTGTGTTATTGTTACAGTAGCCAAACGGCTTTTGATGAGCTGTCAGACATCAGATTGTGCTGTGAACTTGAGCGTGAACCTGTAGGGCATACAGTTGTCTGTACAGTATCTCTAACTGCTCAAGGCCATCTGAACTGTGATTAGTGTACAGTCCTTCATATATAGAGCTTAGTGGTACAGTGGTTCTCAAATTGTTTTGTTTGATTTTACACTGGATGTGATCCAACACAGTCCCAAAAGAGTTCATTATAGTAAAAAATGCAGAAAACAGAATACCTTTAAAATAAAAATAATAAATGCATTAAAATACTATAAAATTTGATAGGATTTTATTGTTAGTTGCAATATATATATATTTTTGCTTTTAAAGGATTAAAAGGATCTAACTTCCGCCAGACCGCTTTCCATATTCTTAAAAAAAGCTTATGCTGTACGTCCTATGCCTTCCCTATTCAGAACTAAGTTCTGTTTTTTTCCGTAATTTGAATACGAAAGGCAGTCTGGCGGAAGCCAGATATTTTACTTCATAACTTGTTAAATATGGATTTTTTTCTTTTTACACAAACGCATCATTTCACTTCAGAAGGCATTTCACCCCCCATTTGAAGGTGAACTAATCCTTTAATATTTTTTTTTCTTTTTTCTAAACCCAGAGTTTCCACTACACTAGTTTCGACTGTACTAGTGTGTGTGTGTTTGTGTGTGTTTGTGTACACAATATCTACGAACTATGTCTATTACAGTGTTTTTGTATATGCATTGCAAACGTGAGCAAGAGTGGGCCCGGGACAGCATTCCCAGTTGCCTGCCCTGACGATGCGTGTGTCTGTCTGTGTGTGTGTGTGGATGAATGTGAGTTCCAGCAGTCACAGCAGGTGGTGCGATTGATTTGCAGAGTAATGGGTCTAATCGTTACTGGCTTGAGGATGCACCTTGTTTTCCCCTTTAATTCCCTTATTAGCTGTGATCTGTGTCACATCTGTGTCTATCAGGGCTAACTGAGATCGACTACACAATACTATACTCCAAACATCACACATTTTGCTACTACAAGGAGATTCATTGCACGTATGACACATAAAATATGATTAGAAAACATTAAAACATGAACATCAGAAGTTCTTACATAGCTTTCTGGAATATTTCATTCCGATTGGTCAATCACGGCACAGAAGATTTCCTAGATAGCTGTTTCTAGATTCAAGTTTTTCTTATCATTCCTTATGCCAAATGTAAGTAAAAATTGGCTTTGGGAAGTAAAGAGAGTTACTCTTGAGTAAGTGTATTAGGAACTGTAACAATGCATGGTTTACATCAAATTGTTATTTTGATACTTGACGTGTGCATAAAGAAAACATCTGTTGCAGTTTGCTCTTCTTTTGTCCACCAATTAATAGCCAGTAGAATATTTAGCATTTGAAGCTTTAAGAAAACAACCTTTTTGTTTATACAGGACTCCATGTGGTGACACATGGAATATTGTTGAATATTGTGAATGAAAAAAAAAGAAAAAAAAAAAGTAAATGTGCAAAAAATGAATTTTGGACTCATATCCCAGAAAGCCATGCTTTTGTAGAACTGCCATGTGATTCTGCATTACTCACCTGGAGCTCAGTTTGGAAGAAGAACTTCTGCGGACACTGGGAGCAGTCGTATATCTTGTCCTCCTGTCCATGGACGGCAAAGATGTGCTGCTGCAGCTTATTGGCCTGAACAAACACTGGGGGGAAAGGACAGAAGGGAAACAGCAGTCAAACGACTGGCTGAAACGCTTTACCCAAGAGTGTATGGCGAATTGGCTGTGAAAATAGCTGATTCGATTAAGAACTAATCCTGAGTGAGAAATTAAAAAAAAAAAAGAAAAATCCATGACTACCAACTTTCACGCTTTGGGTAGGAGAGGGAGAATAAAAATAATGAATTTTTTGGATTTGAGACAATGTGTCGACACTGAGGAAAGTAGAAGGGGGAGGGGGCGTTCTCAAATGAAAAGCTCTCAAACTCTCTTTATCGGAGAGCAGGGGATGACAGCCGGAGATGGAGGGAGAGACAGAGACAGACTAAAGTATCCCCACCAGACCTTGTGATATTTATCAATAAATCATTCCTCTATCCTCGGGTTTTTAAATTCCGTTCGTGTATTTTTTTATTTTTTTTTTGTTTCAGTAAACTTAAGTTTGCTGTGTGTGGAGACTATGAATTATTGAGTGTCCCTGGAGGAGAAGGCATCCGCTTACTTATTCATGAGCCACACAGGAATAGTGTTAAAGTTTAAAAGAGGACTGCGTACCTGTAAGGGAGGAAAGGGGGAAAAGAATGTGGTGTAGCCAAACAACTCTGTAAAGGTGAAAGAAAGACGGAGAACTAATCCACAAGGAGGAAGAGAGAGGGAGACAAAGGGACGGACAAGGCAAAAGAACAAATGATTTGATCAGAGGGGTGGAGAGAAGGATGAATAGAGGAGTGAAAGTAAGTGTACATTGAATTTGGATGAAGATGGAACTGGAAGAGGAGAAATGAGGAAAGGGTGAAGGAAGAAAAAGACGAAATGAATAAAAAACGAGTGCAAAATTATCTGGAGATTGGCTTGTTGCAGTGCTGGGGACAATTTGGCCTTCAACACTGGTCTTTGATGTTGACAAGCTCAAGTAATGATTTCTGATTCCCAAAGGTTAGCTGACAAACAGTCCAAAGTGACTTTCAAACTTAGTGCGAGGAGACACACACACACACACTGGGCCTGTTTAACTAAATGCACACGTACGCGGAGGGTCCTACCCTGGAGAGTGAGAGCGGATTACACTGCCTTTCTATAAACCTGCCCTTTATTCTCTGACCTCTCCTCTCCTGAACACACACACACTCACTCAACCAATGGATCTTCTTACCTCAAAGACATTCAGCATGACAACTGGCCTACAGAAAAAGCTAGTAGTTCATATGAGATACTTCACAGAATACAAAATGGCCGTTATGATTTGATGAAGCCAGTTAACTGCGGGCTCTTGTTTGTCTATTCTACTGCAGTGCCTTCTGGTCCAGTGAAAGTGGGACGTCTGACAGGGGCTCGATCTGCCCAGGGGTCATGAGTCCCACCAGGCATCACAGCGGGTAGATCAGCTCTCATTAGCTTTAGCATCAGCACAGCAGGATGCCTGCACCAACCGCAGCCTCCTGTCTTGGCCACGTTGAACTTTATTAACCATTGTGCGCTAGTGTTTCATAATATCGCTCATCTATCTCAATTCTAGAAAAACTGATCTTGATTTAAATAATGTAGTATGTATATGCAGTAAATGTGTATATTTCTGATCTTCTATGAATTCCAGAAGCCATAAATTGATCCGTGTTTTCAAAGCAAGTCCATGCCTGGTCTTTCCTCTCTCTCACCAGAATGAACAATGAATTTAATAGTTAATTCAGTTCAATTAGCAGGACAAGGAGGAGAAATGGAGCAGAGGAATGGGGGGGGGGGGGGGGGGGGGGGGGGGATGAGGGAGTGGTGGAGATGAGGATGAGATGGAGAGAAGGGGAGAAAAAAAAAGAGAAGATGAGAGAAAACCAAAAAATAAATGAGATGAGAAGAGATGAAAGAGAAAGAACCAAATGAAAACTAAAAGTAAAGAAATAAGACAAGAAAAGAGAGGAAAAACACAATAAAATGAGAGAAATAAGACAAAACAGAAAATAAATAAAAAAATTAATGAGAAGAAAAGACTTAAGACAAGATAAAAAAAAAAGGGAAATGGAACAAAATGAGACAAGAAGAGAAGTATTAGATGAGAAAAACAGACAATGAGAGAAAGGTTAACATTTTGAAAAATGAAATGAGAGGAAAAGAAAAGAGAAGATTCAAAAAAAGTGAAATGAGACGAGAAGAAACAAGATAAAACAAGAAACAAAAACAAAAAAAGAATGAGACAAAAATACATGAAGACAAGAGATTAGATGAGATGAAAAACTAGATGAGAAGGGGTGAGATGAGATGAGAAAAGAGAAGCAGAAAGACAGGATGAAAAGAAAAAAGAATAAGAAGTAGAGACAAAAAAAACAGGTAGGGTTGAGACAAGAAGAGAAGAAAAAAATAAAGAAGTGGTTTTGCATGTGATCCTACATAAAGGAATGTGCTAAATGGTGCTTATTTAAATGCAGTTAGCCACATGAATGACCATGTGACCATACACACTGAGCGCAGTTTTCCCTGTCATTAGTGGCAGTGTGTATCCCCCCACTTCCCCCCACTCTTTGACTGCCCCTGACCCTACGACCTCGACCCCACCAACCCCCCGGGCCGGACCCCTCACCTGTAAAGCAGACGGGACACTTGAAGGTGCCTCCCATGCCCTCGAAGCTGTGCTCGATCAGGTGACACAGGAGCTTGGCCGGAGAGTCAAACATCTGGTTACACAGCTTGCACTCATGATTGATGCCTTCCTCTGCAACACAAGAGCACGATACAACAGGTTACACACACTGGCGGGGTCAGACGGAGAGAATGAGAGACAGAGAGACACAGACACACACTGCCAAAAAACAAGGTACGACATTTTTACACATTAACCGTCTTGTAAGTGAACGGTCATAGTCTTTTCAAGATCTCTCTCGAGCGAACAGGGTCATTTTTCTGTTTCTTTCTGTCCTTGCACATCATTTGCGGTCCCAGGCTTATAATCTTCAGCTCTGGACAGTATGACCACCCGTCCCATCCCTCCTCCCCCTCTTCTGCCCAGTGCCGTCTCTTTCCCGGCCGGTAATTGCCTGCTGCCCCCCCAGTGCTGCAGGCTCTGTGCCCTCCCTCTGCCCGCTGCTCTATTTTAAGCTTGCCTGAGTGACATCAGTGCCGCCCCCTGCTGGTGTGGGACAGATGAAAGGTGGGCGTTGTGTCCTGGCTGGACGCCTCTGCTCTCGTCTTATCACCCTCCCGCCACACAGGCCTGAGCCCGGCCCGCCTGCCTGCGCTCCATCAGACACCCGCCGCCAGACTCCCACCCCGATCCCCCGAGCCCCTAACTGAGCCCTGGGGTACGGCACCACTGCGCCATCTCCCAGACCCCTGTCTTCTCAAAGCGTCCAGCACCCCACAGGCCCGTGCAGACAGACCCAAAGAGTCCTGCTGTTGAGCTACGGGATGCACGGAGGGTTAATAAAGTCTTCAATCATATATCCCCACCATCACCCTGACCTCCACCTCCCACCCCTCCCTTCCAAAAGCCACCTCTGCCGATTCCAATCTCCGCTCCGTCTCAAAGGCCCACACAAGGGTGCTCTAATCCCCGTTTGAAAGGAGCGGGAGGAGAGGCGGAGGGGGCAGCGAGAGTGGGGGGTGGGGGGGATTGGCAAGGGCACCGCTTTGGTCTGTCCTCCCCCACTGCCTCCTAAAAGACATTGCGTTCGGGAGGAGGGGGGAGAGAATTCCTTTCGGGGAGAATGAAAGCAGTGGCGGACAGAGGTTACGACTGAGTTTAATATGTCAAATGCCTTTTGGAGGAAAATCTGCTCTAGTTCGGGGGCCGTGGTTTGAACGAGACCGGATCATCGCGAGATGCAAGATGAGATCCGTTCTCCGGATGCAAACCAAACAAACAAGGATAGGGATGAGAGGGATGCAACACCAAGTGAAAAATGTATTCCTTTTTAGGAGAATGAAAGCGGCAGCAGAAAGAGGTTATGACTGGGTTTAGTGTGTCAAATGCCTTTTGGAGGAAAATCTGAACTACAGTAGTTAAAGGAATGTTTTGTACTAGACAAGATCCAGTTCAAGGCTGTGAATGAACCACATACTTTACACACATCAGTAATAAAACTGAATCAGTTTTTAATTAGTGGTTTTCCAGTTCAAATATGTAAAAACAATTACTCGAGAAGCAACACTGCATAATATATTAAGGATATAAGAGTATTCTGTCTTATTGCATTCTTTAAGTATAAAACAAGAGAAAAAACACTTCAATACTCAGTATTCAGTACTCAGTACTCCAAATACAATCTATGAATACAAGTAAATGTATCTTTGTTTTCTAGTAGAAATACTAGCTAATACCAATATTTTTGGGAACATTTTGCACGAGACAAGATCCAATGCATGGATGCAGATGAACTGAATGAATCCTTTTTGACAAAATGAGACAACATCTGTTCCGTGGCTAAGAACGGATCAAACAATATGTACATGCACAGAAACAAGAGGGAAGTGAGACCAAAGTGAAAAATTGGAAAAAATGAGAGAAGGAGAGTTAGAGGAAGAGAATTCTGCTAAAGAAAGCAGAAAGCAAAGGGATAATTGGGCTGTCCAACACAAAGTAATGGTAGCCAAGGGGCCTGTGAGCATGTGTGTTTCCGCATGCGTGTGTGTGCAGTAAAAGTAAGCCTCTCTCTGAAAGAACTGCAGTTGATCAGTAAGTACAGAACATGCTCCATCATCTATTTTCCAGTCTGCGCAGAAACACTAAGATCTCCACTTCGTTGTCTGTGTGTGTGTTTGTGTGTCTATATGAGAGAGTGATGGGGCTACGTTGGGATTACCGTTGCTTGTTACTGCAAACCAGACTAGTGCTGTCAGGGAGAGCATTTGATCAGTGAGGCTGACACAAAGGTCTCAGAGAGGGGGACTGCAGTGTGCTAGGGGAGCCATCACACCACTAAAGAGGAGAAGACAGACGTGTAGAGTGCAGCAGAGGGCCTAGGAAGTGCATGACAACAACACGCTCTTTCATAACTGAAACTAACTGGGGGTTAAAAAAAGAACAAAAGGACTTTACAAGCACTGCGACACATCGTGAAAGGCAAACCGAAGAGATTTCAGATTCCTTCCCTTCATCTCGGAAAGCATTGATGCTTGACATGTTGTTTATATATATATATATATATATATATATATACACACACACACACACACATATACACACACACAGTGTTGTTTGCATGTCACTATGTAAAAAAGGTTGATTGAAAGCAACCAATTTCGTCCCTTAATATGTGGCTTACATTGGAGGTTAAACAATTTACCATCCACCCTTTCTCCTCAAAGAATTTCACCCCATATTCATTGCTTATAAGAGCCTGTGCTAAGTAAAGCAGGAAGGGAGGGAGGAACAGGAGGGAAAATAGAGATATAAGAGCAACTAGAGGCAGGGATGTGCGTCTGAGAGAATATTTAACTGGAATTGAGAAGGAAAGAACAGGAGGAAAAAAGAAGACTGGCCGCCTCTAAAGGTATGCAGCATCTTAATTGAGAAACGGCATGAAGCCGCCACACATTCGCAGAATCACTGATGAGGGCTTTCCAGGACATCGATAGAGGGAGGGAGGCGGTG
Source organism: Elopichthys bambusa (assembly GCA_037101425.1). NCBI lineage: Eukaryota > Metazoa > Chordata > Actinopteri > Cypriniformes > Xenocyprididae > Elopichthys > Elopichthys bambusa. The sequence goes on along the minus strand of CM074441.1, from coordinate 24,944,867 downwards.
AGGGAGTACGAGAGAGAAACGCCAAGAGGATCGAATCAAGAAAACAGCGATCGCGTGAAAAGATAGGCGGAAAGCAAATGAGTAAAGGACGTATTCATGTGGTATTCCAGGTTGTTATTCCACCGACTGAGCAGGCCGACTCGCCTTGCCGCTGCGCCTCTGCAGTGGCTGCTGCTGCAAAGCTTGGCCAATGTGCTTCCAGCTAATTGACCAAGGGGAGCCAGGTGGCGCCCTGGCCTGCGCCGCTCCTCTGGGACGGGCCCATCTATATGAGAGTGCCTCCCTCCTTCCATCTTGCTCTCTCTCTCCACCCATCACCCCCTGTAGCGTGCACTGGCACACAAATGAGCTGTGTAGATGGGAGCTGCACATCCCATGTGGCTCAGCACCTCTCGCCTGGCCCTGAGGCCCGCGGCCCCGGCCCCCGGATTGATGGCCTGAGCAGTAGAGAGGCAGAGCGGGAGAGCTGTGGGAGACTAGGGGAAGGAGGGAAGCGAGCTGGGGCGAAAGGGGGTGGAGGTAGCGGGCTTCTCTAGGGGGCGAGCTCAAGGTGTGTTGCCATGGCAACTCAGAGAGGGAGAGCAGGGAGAAGCGGCGGCGTGCTGAGCTTGACCCGTGCTGGTGGGGGTGGCAATGTGGGCCAAAACCGAGTGCACACACACACACACACTCCTACTGCAGGGCTAGGGGGGTCTCGAGAGCTCTCGCTTCCTACTCTTTCCTTTCTTTCTTATGCACAAACACCGAGTGCTGCATTGCTGAAACAATCCCAGGAGCCATCACTCTACTTTCACACCGTGCACACACACATTGACTCACTCCGCAATGTCTCCTTTGCACAACTTTCATTCATGCCCGAAAAGTTTAAACCCAGCCATCGTTGACTCGACAAAATATACATGTAGTCCGATGGCGATGCTGAGAGCAAAGTGGGGGACACGACTAACTCATCCATGTTCTTTCCTGGCTGACGGTCTGATTCACACGTTTCCTATTATCTGCAGCAAATATTTCCGGAATGCTCTCTCTCGCTCTCTCTCTTTATCTGGCTGCCAAACGGGATGGAGTCTCCGGCTCCAGATATTTTTGGCAAACGTGGACGGCATATGGAGTTGACCAGCTTGGAATCTCCTATCAGATTACATAACAGTAGGACGCTGGATCCCTCTACCCTGCAGAAACCGACCTTCATGCAAACAAGCAAACAAACAAACTCTCCATCCAAAGCGCACGCCACCTCTTTGCTCGCCTACTTTCTCTGCTATTGTTGTGCATGTCTAAATTCATGGTGCGTCCTCGCTTATTCGTCGCTGTCTACCCTGCTGGTGTGGTTGTCTTGGTGACTCAGGCTGGTGTACGGATGAGTGTGGTAAATTTCTACCAACTGTGGCTATTGACTCATAGCTTAAGCAAGCCACTTAGACCCATAGTCGTCTATAACGTGTCGACGCTGAAATTCACATTTAAACCTGGTGCTGTGTATGCAGACTATATATAAAAAACATACCGGCATACAAATATGCAAAATATATAGGTGAATGTACTAATACACTGCAAGTTGTATCTACTTAACGTGCCTTCTTGCGTTTCTGTAGCAGTAACAAACCTCAGTACTCAAAAAGGTGACAAAGTTACTATCAAATGTCTGTGCCTTTGAAAAAGGGATGCTTTTATTAATGTAGACATCTATAAACATGTCAAAAATTTGTTTAACTTTAACTTGTTAATCAAGATTCTGTTAATTTGTTGCTTTCACTAGGATTTTGAGCCACTCAGAACTGAACTGGGATTGAATATGAAATAAGGTTGCAAACAGGATTCAGAATTCACTTGCACTGAATGTGTTTCGTGCTTAAGGGTTAATCTTAATGGGAGGTCTTGTCAATATCACACTCTTCATTACGACTGCTGCTTCGGGTCTCTGAACAGCACAGAATCAAATTAGCTACCCGAAGTCTTATTATGCCTTGTTACTACCAGGGTGCTCTCATCCATAAAACTTCATTACCCATAATGCACTACAGGAGCAGCTGCACAAGTCTCTCATTCTGTTTAGCTTAAGCCAATGAAATGCCCCCTATAATAAACCAACCACATACTCTTCCAATCAAAGTGTTCTGTTCTTAAGTGCCACCCTCCTAATTTCTACTCCACCAATCAGGATGTGTCTAACCCCCTGTGAGGCAGGCTGGTCTGGCTGCAGTGTTGATGGCCACCCAGTGCTCCCACTGAGGCAGCGCTCTCTCATTTCCAGCACACACAGATAAAAAGACAGCACACTGTGCTGCAGATAGAGTCTGCAATCAAAACAGAGCTCAAATGATGGATAAAACATGCATGTTTACTGCATACATCACAGTGCTCTGACCTTGCAATGCCTGAAAAATAGTGCATGACCGAGGCTTTTTTTATGGTTTAAACACGGAAACTGAATTAACTGAGGTATGAAAAATAATGTGTGTGATTCTGTTGCCAGGGCAAATGATATGCGTGCCCATGCATACATACGCACGCACGCAAACAGTAACCCACCCACATCATCTTGTACATACAAACCACCCTCGACCTCACAGTCATACACACTTGAGGACCTGATTGTTAGCGTGTAATATATGCACAGCTATTTGTGTTTTGAATGTTAATTGAATGCTAGAAAGTGCCGGTGGGGGAATAGTTCTAATCAGCATACCAATAAACCCTTCACATGATAAAGTCTTTATAAGAAGCACTTACTCCCATGGCCTCCATATACCTTAACAGTCACTGTACACCACCTCCTCTCTCCCTCACCCATTTCTTTCCTATCATCTGCCCTTCCTTGAACCTTACTAGACGGCATGAACGCAAAACAGCCATGTTACAACCAAATCCGACATGCGTGAACATATGTTTCGGTGATTAAATAATAGTAAATCTACACCATAAAAATGAGAAAAGAGAGGTAAGTGCGGTGTTGAATGTCGCTATGGCAATGCAAAAGCATGAATAATAAGCTCAATGAAGAATTATTACGCGTATAATAAACTCCTTAGAACAGCCAGGTGACTTGTCCAGGGTTTTGTTAAAAGCAAAAGAGACCACGCAACACATAGAAGACACAAATCCACATTTCAAGGTCAAAGCAAGCCGTAATTCCTTTGCCAATTTCAAACTTTTATTGGAAGTGGACACACGCATGAGCTCGCCCGCGCTCGCACAGCCCCAGATTGCTAATTGCAGTATAGAGGGTAATTATGGCTCTGGTGAGTGGTCAGCAGAGTATGAGCTGGCCAGTGCTGTTGGCCGGACCTGGTCTTTGTGGGGTCTTATTGAATTTGAGGCCTGGTGCAGTGAATTTGGAGTTGGCTGAGCTGTTAGTCGGCTGCACACACACTGTCTGTCTCTCTCTAATACTGCAATCTGCCACACGACTTTCCGAAGACATGACGGGTTGCTTTTGAACGCAATAACTGCCAGAGGACGCAGCTGCCTTTACTATTACAAACACACAATGGTCACATTCAGCAAAATATGCATAACAGTCCTTTATGGCTCTGTAAACAGTAAGCATTTATGGTCTGTGCGCGCATATGCATATGCATATATATATATATATATATATATATATATATATATATATATGTGTGTGTGTGTGTGTATGCACATGTGCATTTAATCCACACCCCTGGGTGCGCCAGGGGCTTTTTATCAACGCAAGATCTCCCAAATGCAGCTCAAAAGCAATATCCATGAACCATTCCACTACAATTGCTCATTGTTGATTTGGTCCTTTGGGATATGGCAAATTCCTGGGACTTTGTTTCTGTCCTCCCCCCTCTCGTTCAACTCACTGAACCCACAACCATATCAGCTGGAAATACAATTGGCAAAAAATACCTCTATCACATGGACATTCAAACCACATCCTATACCAGGTCGCCTGTGCCAACCCGCTTCCATGTTCCCTTAGCTTTCATCTCTCTCCTGTTTTTTTTTTTCTCCTGTATTAGGACACGTCTACATCTTTGGTTGGCTGGTTGTGAATTATCTGCTCACTAAGGAAGGGGGAAAAATTCTGAGCAAATATGAGGAAGCAGCAGGATGCTAATAATGCACCTCCAGCTGTTCAAGTTAACCTGCAAATGTGTCCATCTGTACCTCCAGAGTAAGAGGGAGACAGAGAGAGAGAAAGATGAAATGCTAGAGAGGATAGAGAGGGAGGGAGTTATACAAATGAAAAGAGATTGAAAGGATAAATGCGCTCACATGAAAAAAACAATGATGGAGGTGGAAATAAAATGGTGGATATTCTAAAATAACTAAGAAAAAGGGGCAGAGTTAGACTGAAGGGGAGACAGAGAAAAAGAGAGAGAGAGGTTGGGGAGGGGAGGGGGGGTCCTGGCAGTAAGCCGGCTCTATGAGGATGATTGTGAGCAGTCGGAGTGACCTTGCTGCGTCTGGACCGTCCCCGCCCCCTGCCCTGCGTCCGACTGTGCCCTGCCTTTGGACCCTCACCCAGGGCCAAAACACACACTGCCATCCTGCTGGGGCCTCTAGGGAACACAGGAACCGCGAACATATCATATTAACTAACGCGCATACACTTATACTTAACTTCACACTAAAAAAGCTTGCACATATACACAAATCGCACATTTAATGAAGACACTACATCATTTGTAGGTCATGTGTATGAACCTCTGCCAAAAACTCCCATGGACGCCCCCCTCCTCTCCCTTCCATCACAATCTTTCCTCTCGCTGTTCTCAGCTGGTGCGTCTATAGACTCTTCCTCTGTAAATACTGTCATATCAAAGATCTTCAGTGGCTGTTTTATGTGGATGTTTACAAACTGATCTGAGACACATCATCAGCACTGATGATCAGAGAGTCGAGACTGTTAGGGGAGTTCATTGAAAAGAGAAGAGCTGCGTATCTGTGGGGGAGAGTTGGGAACGCTTGAGCGCAGCGACAAAGGGGAAGAATGGAGGACGGTGATAGAGAAGTGCAAAAATTCAGGTTATCAGAGCTGGTAAGAGTGTGATAAATGTATTTAAGGGATTGGATTAGTCATATCCGCTCGATGAGTGCTCACCTACAAGGACGAGTCTTTTTTGCAAGGATTTTTAATTAAAGGTGAACTGAGTCGTTTCTACGGCACTAGCGGCACCAGGGAAATTGCCAAAATAAGAGTTTTCAAACAGGTTTTGTGAAACAGTCCTGCCGCATCCTCTCCGCTGTCTGATATACAAAAGATCTATCTGTTCGTCCATCATTTAAACTTTTTAAAGTCTCCCTGTGGTGAAAATCAAGTTTTTAAATGTTGTTTGTATGTCTATGTTGTGTATTTAATATGCTTTAAGACAAACCATGTGCAAATTCATATGTCAACACCATTGAGTATTTCTCCTTAAAACTGCAGTGAAAAAAAGTGTCTTAAACCCGCAGTTTGAAATCGCTGGTGTCTGTGACATCACAAACTACCGTGCCGGCAGGCTTTAGCATATTATTAACAGTGAACTAGCAGGGGAGTCTTGAGAGAAGTCAGGTTATCGGGTATATTTTTCTGTTGATATGAAAAATCGTGTAGATTTAGCAATATGGTGGATGTATGATGTAAATTACAATGTTATGATGAACTATATGCCTTTATCCACTAACTTTTGAGTTGTTCAAAGTGTTTGTGAGGATACTGATTGTTAGAAGGCAGCTGTCTGACTCTGACATTTGCGAACGGGAACATGGTTTGTGTAACATTAGCAAAACATTATTAGCTGTTTGATAACATAGTCAAGCAAAAGGCTAATCATATTATTTAACATTATGTGTCCGATGTTGTAAAGAGCGACACCATTGTGCAGCGTTTACCTCAGTAAGTTGGCAAGGGTGTACATTCAAGCTATTTTAAGGCATGAAGATTTTTTTTTTTCACAGGAACAAAGCGTTTAAATATGTCATTTTGGTGATCAAAGATGAGTTTTAAGGGATAAAGTTATTGACTACGGGGGACTTTAACTTTGTTTTTAAGCTTTTGTAAACTATGTAAATGTAAACATTACAGTTACATTAATTTCTTTGAATTTCAATTAATTTTACTCACTTCTCATTTTTAATTCTAATTCCTTACATTCCAATTGCAATAGCAATTCTGCATCCTGATTGCTACCTCAAGTTTAATTCAAAATAAGGGACTGAACTAAACTTAATTTTTTTTTTTTTTACACTTTTTTTGTCACACGATGCAGCATTCCTGTTCCAGTTATCTTAGAAATCAATGTCACAGCATTTACTGCCCAAAACGCCATTGCTGGCTCAAAAAGACAACAGAATGTTTTAAAAGCAGTAGTTTACACACTTTGTGATGTCAGCCCACAAACGGTTTACTTAGTCACTACTAATTAAACTGGAAAAGAAGAAAGCATTTTAACATCGAAAAAATTATACACGCACACCACCTTGTTCATTACTGTGCTTCCTAAAATCATGCGCAGGAGCTGCGTTTGCGTCTCAAATGACTGTTCTATCCCCTGTGCAGGGCACTGCCTTTGATGTGACTTAATGGAAAGGTTTCTTTCTGCAGATTAGGGAATAGGGAACGACTGAGCAGTTTGAAAGAAGGCCCATCTTCCCTCAGGACTGCAACATGCTCTATGCCTGCATGATATCTTCTCTGCATGCCACTTCCTCTGAGCGTTCATCTCCCAACATGCTTTGCCCAGCTCCTCTGAGTCTAAATCTCCCAGCATGCTTCTCTTCCCCCCACCCCACCCACTGAGACTGGCCAGGCCATAGTGCACCTGTGAGTTACCATGGTTACCCGAACCTGTCTTTTGTGATGCTAGTACCACATACTCAAATACAAACAAATCAATAAATAATGTTGTATTAATTATTCGAAGGCCAGGATTAAATATACATGTGTTTAGAGATTTGTTTGTGCGTTCAGACAGCAGCAGGGCTTTTAAAACTGCCATCTTGGATACAGCATTCCCAATTCGGACAATGACTCCCAGCTGACAGTGACGTACTTACATACACGGAAAACAAAAGCCCTCATTTCCTGGTGTTGGATAGAATTAGAGTCATGTTGAAGCTTTAAAAAAATAAGAATGAGTGGGAATTGTTTGGAAAGTGACTAAAGAATTCCATACACTATATCCCAAATGCTTCCTCCATATTTTGTATAGAATTAGTTTTCCAAATGCATTTTCAATTATAATTATTTACAAAGGACATCTGTGATTTTTCACATACGGATTTAGTAGTTTTTACTAAGATGGAAGTGTGTACTTTTTATGGCTATGGCCATTATGGAAGGACGTGTGCATCATAAATCGTATTGAAAAACAAAAAAGGTTAAGGGAAAGAAATTAATTAAGATGAGGATCATACCTGATTCTGCTATTAAAATGGCAGTTCTAAGCAGTCCAAGACCCTCTGTATTGATTTAATTCTCTTTTTAAATCAGATAGGATGCCAACAGTACTTGAACCACCAACTGTTCCCATAAAAGTTTTGGCAAAAAGATCTACATTCATAATGAAGGTGCACCGGGCAGTGAAACAAGAAATTTAGCTTTAGTAACAGAATTCGGCAAAAGGTGTTGTGAAAAAATGATATACCCCAGACATTTCCATCCAAATGGCATTAAATTTCTTCACATTACCCTGAGTTATTCGAAAAACACTAAGCAATTTGCTCTAATTCTTACAGACATTTTTCATAGACATGTTCAAATCAGGATTAAAATAAAACACAAATTTACCTGAGCTCCTCAGGGAAAACTAGTCCTGTCCAAATAGTTCTTTTGTTGTTTTCTTTATTGGATTTCTTTCTCTTTCCAGTCTATGCAACTCCCTTAAACTCTCTGTCTGTCCCAGGCAGACTGTTTGAAGGTTAGCAGAAACTACTACTACTACAAAAAAAGAAACCACAAAAAAAAAAAAAAAAAAAACCCCAAATACTAATATTAATATCAGAGTGTCAAAGACTTGAGTTATTACAGATGACAAAGCATTAATCGGGTGTGCACAGGGCGTGTTCCCCTGAGGGGTGACACCAAACTGGATGTTCAAAGACCCCAGTCGAATAAAAATCAATATTAATGCGCACACATCAACAACAAAGGAAGTATGTCAGTGCTTCTGTTTAGAGGATGCTTTTTCATCCTAACTTTAATTTTTTTTTTTTTTTTAAACCATCGTTCATTCCCCCACTGCATGGAGGGAGGGGGGTGTTTGTCCCCCTGGGAGAACTCATCTGTCCCACCTAAAGAGTCCTCAGTCAAATCAAAGCTCCCAGCAGCCCAAGCGCCCTAATTCAACATGTCACATCCACACTCACGGGAGTGAAATGAGAAGGACAGCACAGGAGGGGGTAAATATTCCACTTTTCCCCCCATCTCTTTCACTTTTCCTTTACAGTTTTTACACCTTATGTTATGGTCTTTATTCCTTTGTATATTTTAAGATCCTGGACGTGGCAGACAGATCTTGATGAATCTTTGTCATTTTATGAATTTTATGAATTAGTGAACTAGAACTAGCTATTTTTAACAGTATTTTTAAAATCTAGGTTACTGTTAATTTATAATAATATAATGTAATATAAAACAATGTAATTTTATAGAATATATTTGTATAATTAGTTTAATTCATGTTTAGTCAATATATAAACTAATGTTAACTTATATAACTTGAAACGTTAAAAATGTCAAGAATATTAATGTTAACATAAATTAAGATAAACCAAGATTAATAATGCTGTAAAAGTATTTTCAAGTAAGCAAGCCATTAACAAATGTTAAAATATAGAACTAAGAATATTATATTTATATGTATATATAAATAAATAAAAACCCGCCCTGTACAGCTATGATCAGCTGTTTGTTTGAGCTTTCGATGTTGTTATGGAAATAATGTAAAGATTACAGATTAAAATGTGCGATTAAATTGCGTTTTATCACGAGTTAACTCATGACAATCATGCAATTAATCGCAATTAAATATTTTAATCGACTGACAGCCCTAATTTACTGTATGTGTGTGTGTGTGTATATATATATATATATATATATATATATAAAATAAATGCTATTATAAATATTTTATCAATTTCAAGTTAGCCATTACTAAATGTTAACATATAGAACTTGATATACAGTAAAGTGTTACCAAAATTCCATCCCTATCAAAGGTTTAAAATAAAATCATCTGGTCAAAAATGGGAAGATTTTCTCTCCAGAAGCAATGAACAAAACTCGCAACCTCAGAATGACACCAACAGTCTAATTTCATTGGAGGTGCACAACAAATTTGTCGAACACATGCAAGATACACACACATTCAAACAGCGCACACACACACACAGATGCTTGCACACACACAGGCCAGATGGAGCAGGCGAGGCAGGGCCAAGTGCATGTGCACCTCATCCGTATGCCACATTTCCTCACTCCAGCGATGGCTCCTTAATCGTTACGTCTCAGGCTTGAACTCCTGATATGAGCGGCATTGTTGTTTTGTCATCTGCCCTCCCTCTCTCTCACACTCATCAAAATAACATCTGTTTACATCTATGCAAACACCTGACAGGCAGCTGATGCCCCTTTCTCCACCCTCTGCTATAACAAAAAGCAAAAAAAAAAAAAAAAAGTGGGAGGGAGGGAGGGCGAGTCTAGAACCGGAGCACATCTGGGTGTACAGCCACTGGCCTGATCCAGATGTGGGCTGCCGAGCTCTGCAGGCGAAAACACACCTGGACGCATACAGCAGCAAAACAAAGGGAAAGGGGGAAAACAGCCCCCCTGCTCCAGACTATCTATTCTCATCCAATCTCTCTCTCATTTGCCTTTTCTCTTCAACCAAATTCAAAAGCAAGCATGGAATTGTCATGTCCATGTATGGTGGCCACTGTCACCTATGGATCGAATGCGCAAAATTAGCTTATTTGTGGGCTAATTCCATAACTGAAGAGGAAAAAAGGAGTGTGAAAGTCTCACAAACGGCTGTCTCCCTCAAACCCCCCATGGCTGCCCATGCTTAATCCCCCATGATGCACCGGGGCACTTTCAGAGCCACTGAGACCCACATTGGCGCCGAGGGCTCACACACATACGGCCATCCAGATGCTATGGGTAATTAACCTACCTCTGTGAGCGAGCGAGTGTGTAAAAGTATGAGAGACAGACTTTGTGCATGTGATAGAATCGGTGCCATTATAAGACGACAAAAGAAAAAGGCACGATGGTCACGAATGTGCACTAGCCTAAAGAAACACATCAGTTGAGACAAAAACATGAGTGCGCACACACACCGCAGCAGTTGAAGAGTGAGATCAGGGATGAATGCATGCTGTGGCACAGGGGAGGTAGTTCTGGGCTTGGCTATGCCCAGGGTCTTAATGACTTAATTGAGGTAATTATTTGGATAAGAAGTCCAATCACCTGCCTCTTTTCCTCAAGGTCCTCATCAGAAGCTAATTAAAGAGCCGCTCCCAGCGCGAGTCCGACCGGTGCTACGTCAGAGGGCTAAGAACTCAGTAAAGAAAGAGTAAACTCTCCATGCACCCACATCCCGCTCGTCTTGCCAACCTCCTGCTGACCTTATTTGAATATGTAGCTTTCTGGTTGTGTTCAAAATTTAAAAAAAAAAATGTGTAGTATATAGAGGTAAGGAGGCATCAAGAAACTTTTGAATGTAATGTTTGCATAATATTGTTTCTTGTAAGATATTGTATTTTTTCAGTATATGCTTCTGTTTTTACAGTGAAATAAGCATTATAGTAATTAAATATTGGTTTATATCTAAAGCAGAGGTCTTCAACAGGAGGTCTGCAGCCCCTAGGTGGGCCATGGTGGTATTACAGGGGATCTTCAAGTATTGTTTGATCTCAAACAAATATTTGTGAAAAAAATTACATTTTGCATTAAACAAAACTGCAATATTAAAGTAACTTCAACCAAAGATGAACTTAAGATGTTTAATGTTTCTCCTTCATTAAAATGCATCAAGAAGTTGAGTTGAATAAATATATGGCTCTGTGATTATTTTAATGGTTTTGCAATGTAAGCATCATAATAAATGATGCAAATATATTAATATGGTACTATTGAGATGTACTTGGTCTTAAAAATAATTGAAGGTCCTTACTTGAAAGTACACTTTAAGTACACTGCCAGTCTGTTAAACCTCATGTTGTTTCAGGAAAGAAAAAGAGGGCAAAAGCACCATAAAAGTATCTTAAGTAACTTGTATGTACTATATACCAAGTCTTATGGAGCCATTTCATATTTTTGGGGTGAGAAACAGAGCAAAATTGACATTGTTCACTTGCTGAATTCATTGAGTCAGTAGGGAGTTGTACTTGAGAACCAAATCAGTCTTATTCATGAACAAATCATTCAGAATGAATTAGAGTCAAAAGAATGAATCATTCATGAATCAGATATCACTATTTGTGTCATAAATACTCCAAGGAGAACACTGGTGAATGTCAAAATTATTAGCGAATAATGGGTTGGGATTTATCACGGCTTAAGAAAACTTGAAATACAGCGCACAAGTCTTACAGACCACTTTATGATACTTTTAAGTTGAGTCCCAATCCTCATTTACTTTTTATTACATGAAAAAGAGTAGACAGGATACTCTTCAAAAATGTACCTTGTTTTCAAAAAGGTTTGAAACAACATGAGGGTGGGTTAATTTTTGGGTGAACTATCCCTTTAAGACCTTAGTTTCAGCCTCTATCCCATCTATCTGTCCTTCCATCCCATCATCCACATCCATTCACTCCTGTAATGCTCTAGAAATGGCCTGTCAGCGAATTCTCAAGTCGCTTTTCCCGCTCATGTTTTCGATTTCTCCTTCCTTCACGGATTCTTATCGTTTACCTCTCAAGTCTCACGATTTCCTGTCTCATCCTCGCCTCTCTCTCTCTCTCTCTCTCTCTCTCTCTCTCTGGCGAGGTGGCGTGGAGTGAAGTGAGGCCTCTCTCTCCGACGGCAGCTCTGCTGTGCTGGTTTAATTGCGACAGCACCCTCATGAGCGGCTGGAGCTAGGGCCGCCTCAACACCTCCGCAGAGTGTTCAAGGGTAACCAGCAGGGGTCTACCACCCCCCTACTCTATCTCTCTCCCTCTCTCGCACACACGTATACACACACAGACACACACATGAACGCAGTGGGCCCCTCAAACAGGCGCCCAGAGAGTAGCCGTCAAACACTCACTCCTCACATCTCATTAATCAGCTCCCAACATCAAACAGTAACGCTGCTGCTTCCCGGGGGCCTGCCCGTCCGCCCGCCTCACACTGTTGTGTCTGTCGTGGCAAATGCATTTCTGTTTCTATTGTGTATGTGCATGCGTGGAGCATACTGAGTGCGCCAAGTCTGTTTTGGCCAGTTTGTGTTAGATAATGAGCCGAGTTGAGACTGTTGAGCTGAGTTTAGCAACTGTTGCCGGTGCCTGGGTCAGGTTGTTGTTTACGATAGTCCGCTTGCCTGTTGCAAAGCGTTTTATAAGCATGTACTGTGTGCTCTTCCCTACGGCTCTGTGAATAAAATCCGACACTGTCTCACCTCTGACTGGGCTGAAGCAGATTCGCATTTGCATTGCCGGTTATCGTGTAGGACACAAACATTCTGCCTTATAGGATGAGAGCTCCTCTGTCACAAAGTTGTTGTGAATTCCGACATATATCTTTAAATAAGTCAACAAATGCGTGTCATAATCAGTGTTGGGCAGTAACTAGTAACTAGTTACAGTAATAATATTATTTTTTGCAGTAACTAGTAGTGTAACTAATTACTAATAATATTTCAGTAATAATATTACAGTTACCATCCATAAAACAGCTTGTTACTTAGTTACGTTTGATGCCTCAACCCCTACTGCTTTGAAATCCAACAATCGAATAATTCCTAGATTTATTTTCATAATTTTCATGACTCACACAGGAACATGAAGTCACCAGTGCAGCAGGCAAGCTTGGAATATGGAAAAGCTTCCATTCAGCAGATGGAAATATTGCCATTACATAGATTTCGTCATGAGAAAAGATGATCTGAACACCGTTGTGTAAGTTGTGGTATTACGTTTCTCTGGCATTACATGGCTTGCCCACCCACATCCCTCTGATCCCGATATAAATTATATTACTATAATTAAAAATCTTTCTTAAAAATTTTCTTACAAATATGATTTGATATGATTTCTTTTGATAAAATACATCATGAAATGTTGCCATATTTGCATACCATCCTTTCTACTAAGATACTGTCCATTTTATCTCTAACATAAATTTTAAAAAAAAAGTGATGTAGCCATTAAATATTTGTTTGGTCATATTTAAAGCAGAGAATTTAAATTCATCACCAGAGGTCTCAAAATTCAGGGACTGATTTGTGATATTTACGCTGTATATTATAGCTGTATAACTTATTATTGTTGTTATTATTATTTGTTAAAATCTAATGAATTATTTTACCTTGACAACAATATGCAATAATTTATCAGGTTTTTGAGCAAATATAGTTATGTATAATATATTTATATATAGAGAAACAGAAATATATACACAAAAATATTTATAAAATAAAAAACACAAAAGTGAAATAATATCACTAAATGTAGTAATAATAATAAATAAAATAAATATTTTAATAATAATAATAATAATAAAATATATAAATATATAAATGTTGGTAAAATATGGGCTAGTGAAAATTATGGCAGGGCAAGAACAAATCACCAACTTCCTCAACTTCTTACTTTTGAAGGCATGCCTGGTGTCATTCACGCACTTGCACCTTACTACGATCCATTTCCAGTGGTAGTCACCTCTAAATGACACTAAAACATTCTTCCCTGCATTGACTTCCCCCTTTTATGAGTGTGGCGCACAAACAGGGCGATTAGACAGCAGCTGAAGGTTCCATCAGCATTTGAGCAACGATTTGCCTCTCCCCAGCTGCAGCCCATTACAGGAGGGAATGAATTAATAAACCAGTGAGGGGAGGGGAAAAGCGAGAGAGAGAGAGAGAGAGAGAGAGCGAGTGAAAAGAGAGAGAGAGGATTGACTCTAGAGTGCGTCTAGCCTCAGAGCCTCAGAGCTGGCCTGGCTGGAGAGCTCATCTGAATATGGACCTCGTTAGCAGGTATGGCTCACAGGCAGAGAGATAACACACAAACACACACACACACAAACACATGCAGAAAGAGAACAGCATATATACAAAAGTCATAAAGTCTTGTAGCGAGGCTCAGTGTCTAGGGAAAAGAGCAAAGCAGAAGGACTTAGGGAATTTAGAAATAGAAGACGACTTTTATTATCTGCTATGTCAAGATGCAACACTGTATCTCATAACGACTAGAAAAGTATAATGTATTCAGAGCCTGATATATAGAGTTACTATAGATGAAAGCTATTAAGTGTGCAAGTTTACTGCACTGTAAGGCCCTCAATATATTTTACGCTAGTATGTAAATGCAAATGTTTCTAGCTTGTTGCTCACAATGCATTTACATTACATGTTATAAGTGCAGAATTTTCGCATACGGTAATTTGTCATGGAATCAATGGTTCAACTATTGTCATGGCGGAGCAACAGATTTAAAAGGATAATTCACCCAAAAATGAAAATTCGGTCATCATTTACTTACCCTCAAGTTGTTCCAAACCTGTATGAATTTATTTTTTTCTGCTGAAAATAATACTATGGAAGTCAATGAGGCCCATCAACTGTTTGGTTACAGACATTCTTCAAAATATCTTCTTTTGCATTCAGCAGAAAGAAATTCATACAGGTAAGTAAATGATCATTTTTGGGTGAACTATCCCTTTAAGACAATCTTGCTCAGCAAGTTATTAAAACTATTAACATGTTTTAGATTGCTATCTGGAAAAACAACAGAGATATGGTATGTACTGAATTTGAATGTACTTTTCGAACACTACTGAAGTAGATATGAAGGTGTTTAATATAACTATATTCCCAGACATAATCGACCATGCTGGATGTTGGCCTACAAAATTCTAACATCTGTGAAAATAACTTTGTAAGTGCCTACAGTGCTTTCACTTGAAAAGAGCAGCCAGCCTCACAATTTTCCACCATTTTCTAAAATAATTTTCTGAATCTGACTACTACTTAGCTTTTATGGCAGGGGGGCCCAATTCTGTTCCTGCAAAGTTCAGCTCCAACCCTGATCAAACACAACTGAACCAGCTACTTAAGATCTTCAGGAGCACTTATAAACACAGACAGGTGTGTTGGATCTGAACTCTGCAGGTAGGTAGATCTCCAGGAACAGGATTGAGCACCCGTTTTACGGGATACCAAAGTGTCCATTGGCTGTACACATTAGCATCTCATAGGATATAGATGACCATTCCAATATTATCCAGCTCCTGTTTCATGAATACTACGTACTCGGTCATCTTACTCATTTGACATGCATTTTGCATACTACGTGGCAGGACACTATGCGCATTTGAGTCAAGAGTGGCGTAGCTTAGCTTCCAGCAGTGTAATGGTGGTAATGGCATCCAGACGTTCGACACACACACACACACACACACACGCCTGGCAGCACAGAGGAAGTGCCAGCGCCACCCGTAACCTGATCTCCACTCACAGCTGTCCAAACACCACAGAGAAAGAGAGAGAGAGAGAGAGAGGGCGAGAGAGAGAGGGAGGGCGAGAGAGAGAGGGCGAGAGAGAGAGGGAGGGCGAGAGAGAGAGGGAGGGTGAGAGAGAGAGAGAGAGAGAGAGAGAGAGGGGGGAACCCTCTGGGGGTCTGGGGCAGGCTGGTGCTCCCCACAGTGAAGGGTGCATTCTTTCCTCTCCTCTCTCCATCCTCCCCCACTCTGTCTTTCTCCTTCTCTTCCTCTTCTCTCTCTCTCTCTCTCTCTCTCTTCTTCTCCCCTGGCACCTCTTCCCCCTCCCTGCTAATACCACAGTCTGCTGTGCAGAGCTGGGCCAATCACTGGGGCATCTGGGACCTGGCTCAGGGTGGGGGGTGCAGAGACACATGATCATTGCCGCATGTGTGTGTGAATATGTGTGTGTGTGTGTGTGTCTGTTGGAGCAGGGTTTAGGTTTTTCATGCCTGTTTATCCTTTTGTGTTTGCAGGGGACTAGCGGCAATCTGGGGGTCTGTTCACATTGTTTTGAGTGAGAGAAAGAATGTTCATCTATTTGTGCTTTTGAATGAATTTTTGAGTGTGTGTTTATGAAAGTGCAAATATTACAGCTTAAGGGAATATGTGTGTGTGCTGTGTGTGTATAGGTTGGGGACAAAATTGTCTTCAAAAGTGAATTTGAAAAATTTTGTGAAAAGACAAATTTTGGAATTTTTGTCCCTTTTGGAATAAATGATTTTATATCCAATAATTATACAATTCATAGATTTTATATATTATATATAATTTATTATTTTGATGTATACATATAAAAAAGTGAGCTAAATATAAGAAAAAATATAATAAAATATAAATACATATGAAAATACTGAATATTATTAATAAAAAATAAATAGTCTATGGTATGTCACTGTATGTGTGTGTGTGTGGTTCAGGTATTCCTCATGTTATGGGGACAAATCATTTCAAATCAAACAGCTTATAAATCATTTCAAATTATGTTTTCTGAAAACATAAAAATGCAGAACATTTTCTGTGGTGGGTAGGTTTAGGGATAGGGAATTGAATATACAGTTTGTACAATATAAAATTATTATGTATTATAATATGTATATAATATATTACAAAACATGGAAACTCAAGGTGTGTGTGTGTATGTGTGTTTGTGTCCAATAATCTATGAAACTAAAATCTCCTAGACTATAAAGATTACATGTTGTGGCATTCATGTACCACTGGGTGTTGTGTGTCTTGTGTTGAAGTGTAAGGGCTAAATTCTCTTTATTAATATATGTGTGTGTGTGTGTGTGATGCGAAGCTCTAATCTGGCTCCTGGATGCTGGTGTCAGTGTGTGCTCTCAGCTTTCTCTCCTGGGGTTGGTGACAGTAAAGTCTCTCTAATCCCCCCCAGTCCCTGATACACAACACACCTCCCGCTGCATGCTGATGAGCCTTTCTCAACCCGCACATGCTCGCACACCACGTGCATACATATGCAAACACGTATGCAAACGTCAAAAGTGTCTCTTTAACTGTGAGGAAATGGAAAGTCACTGGGAAAATGGAAAGTCAATACGTAAAGACAATGGCTATTTCTGTCATATTTCTGTCTATTTATGTTTACAAGTGCAATGAGTTGTATTTTTTCAAACATATAAACAAAGTTCTTATCTACATCACTCCTTTAAAAAAAAAAAAAACTTACTTTTTTGTAAAACTATGTCCAAACAAGCTGCAATGTGTTAAAGTGAAAAGCGCTAAACTATTTTAAAGCGAAAGTTTGCCCTAACCAGCTGCAACTGCAACAAGTGACATGGTTGGTTACTTGTTTCTTTTTTGTCCCATCACACTAACTCATTTGATTTGCAAGAACTCAAAATAAAAAAGTTAATGAACTAAATCTTTTATGCTAATTGCTGTCAAAATGCATGAGTTAGCTAACTCAGCAATTAACATGCATGAGTACTACAAACTCAAAACTTGATAGTTCTGCTTACTTAAAATTGTGAACATCATAACTCAAAAAAATTATGTAACTGATTACCTCAAATTTTTTTGAGTTAGCCCAACTTATTCAGGTTTACAGTGTGCTGTTAAACATTACACATCAAAAATGTTCTGTTTGCCTTCAATTTTGTCACTTTGCAGAGAGAGAGAGGGATGGGGGAGGAAGAAGAGACAGGAATGAAGTAAGAAGAAAAGAGAGCAGTGGAAAGAGAGAAAGCAAAGAGGGACCATGAGAGCGGCCCCTGAGCATGTCAGAGGCCTATCAGTGAAAGACAATGCTCATTTGCAGCACAAGTCAGGACCCTGCAGACGACCCAGGTCGAAAATGAATAGAGAAGCAAGGGAGAGAAAGAGCCAGGAGAAATGAATCCTTTAAGTCAGCCCCTCCTCTCCTCACGTCCATCTGAAAGAAAGGAGCAGGCCAGGACGAGGAGGAGGAGGGAAAGCTGGAAAAATGGGAACCAGTGGCTGGATGTCAGATCTGAGCCACCACACTCTGCTACTCGTGGCTCCAAGGAGCGGAATTTACACTCCCATGGTTGTAAGAGAGACAGAGACAGATGATATTATAGCAGTAAAGCAGAGGTCCAGAAGCAGAGAGAATCATTAATGGTTATCAGAGAGGAGCAGAAGTCCCCCATCCTTGACTGGGCTTGAGAGCATTCCTGTCTGGGTCTCCATTAGTATGAACAGATTCCTAGTCTGGTTATATCTAATTACGCCGCACCTCACTACAAATGTTAAACTCTGCGGGGCCTTTTAGCGAGCGAGCACGTCACTCAAGGCTGGATGGGAAACAGAAGCACCTCAAGTCCGCAGAAACAAGACCTGAGATCCAACACAGGTGCAGGGAGCACCTGCAGCCCAGGCCATCCATCAAAGCCAAACACCTGCCTTTAGCAAACAGTTCTTCTCCCGACTAACCCGTTTTTTCCTGCCCTATCATCCCCCTTCCACCTCAGGAGCTCCACAGCCCAGCTGGATCGAGTCTTTCTCCACAAATCAAAAGAAAGGCTTGTGTACAGTGCGTGTTGTCAGGCATTTGATTGGTCTTGGCTTCCCAGCAGGCAGTGCGCCTGGAGCCTTGAGGGGGGGAGGCCACATTGCCAGCCAAGCCAACCCGGTTCAGCCAGACCTGACACCCTTGACCCCATCTCACCCAGGACCCACCGAAAGCCCTGTTTACCCCCCCCTCACCCTTCAAAATTTGAACGAAAACACACAAATGCGCACATACCAATGACTTTTTATTGATGAGAGATGCCAAAGAGTTACATAAACACGACGACATCAGCACAGACCTTTGAAAGAAAAAGACATGCAGACATAAAAACACCCACAAATCTAAAACAAAGGAACCCATATCCCTAGGGTAGGCTGAGCTGTCTGTGTTGAAATGCAGTGTGGAGTGGACTAAGGGGAGCGAGGACATGTTTGTGTGAGGGAGTGTGTGTGTTTTGTTGTGTTTTCTGAACAACTGTCATTGTTCAATGCTTGTTGGTAAGGGCGTCTGCGTGACAAAGCCTCCCTAGTCGGCTTTACCACAGAGACCCACTGACTTCAGCCTTCTCAGCAAACCCAAGGCCTCCTGTGACAGTGCGTGTGTGAGAATCCGAAATTCCGGCAAACCAACTAAATATGTCAGAGCATTGAGAGGAGTGTCAAATCGTTCTTTTTCCCTTCTGTAATCCTCACTATATGTATGTGTGTGACAGACTGAGAGCGTGTATTTTCACTTCAGACCTGGCTGCAGCTGTGCAGACTCCCTTCCACTCGATGAAGAAAAAAAAGCCAGCTTATCAGCTTATGTTAACAGCGTAGCATTTGAATTCAAAATATTGAACTACTGCTATCATGAAACAAACACTGACGGCACTCCCGCTGCTGTAATGTGCTCTGTGACCTTAAAAACGGATCTGGGCCCATCTCAGACACAATAAATCTGCTTAAAAGCATCTCACAAGTGAAAAAAACTTCTATAAGACTTCTCAAGGGAATTCACTGATCATCTATTCGGAAATGTCTAGATGGTAACCCTGATGCTGCTTACACAGGGTAGGACTGCGCGGTGTGACAGTATTTACTGTATTGTATATAATATTTGTTTTTTGGTTTGTGATTTGGAAACAATCAAATGAGATGAAGTACATTCTCTTATTATGTATATTTGATCTAAATACAGTTAAAACAGTAATACTGTGAAATACTTTTAATTAATATTATTAAAGTAATTGTTTTCTATTTTAATTAGTGCTGTCAAACGATTAATCGCACCCAAATGAAAAGTTTGTGTTTACATAATGTGTGTACTGTGTATATTTATTATGTATATATAAATGCACACACATACATATATATATATATTTAGGAAATATTTATATATATACATACATATACATGCATGTGTGGGTATTTATATACACATAATAAATATACATAGTACACATATATTATGTAAACACAAACTTTTATTTTGGATGCGATTAATCGCGATTAATCATTTGACAGCACTCATTTTAATATATTTGAAAAAGTAGTTTATTCCTGTAATGGCAAAGCTGAATTTTCAGTGCCACATTACTCTTCACAATTCATTCCAATATGCTGATTTGGAGCTTAAGAAACATTTTTTTAATCATTGTTGAAAACGGATTTGCCGCTTAATATTTTTGTGAAAACTGCGAAACTTTTTTCAAGATTCTTAGACGAATAGAAAAGTTCAAAAGTATAGCATTTCACTGAAATAGAAATCATTTGTAACATTATAAATGTCTCTAAAATTTGATTAAATTTGATCAAATGTCACAGTAATCACATCATTTTTGAAAAAAAAAAAAAAAAAAAAAAAAACTTACTGACCACAAACTTTTTTAATGGAACTGTACCATTATTGTGATATACAATTACTCATATTATAATATAAGCTTTGGTACTCTAGGAGAACTAACGCTTAGATAGAGGATAGGGTGAATTTTCATGAGGGTTACCATCTCAAACTCTTCCATTCTTTGATGACATACACACACAACCTCAGTAAACATTTGCTAGCAGACCATCTCTCTAGCCCTGCAGCTCCTCTCCATTAATGTCCATGCCGCTGTCATGGTGGGGTGTGTGGGTGAACGGTGGGGTTGCTGGGTCGGAGCTCCTGGAGTTGGGTGAGAAAGTATGTGGAGGATGACAGCTGCGTAGGCCCCTCCTCGCCTGCACCCGCTGGGGGTTCTGCTGTACTTCACTCTGCGGACGGGAGCCTCTTTTAATCTACCAGCGGGGCTCCACAGCTGCTGTAAGCTAGCCCAAAAACGTCTGCTTGTCTAAAAAACCCACGCTCCCCCATTCTCTGTAACCCTTACACAACTGAGTCTTTCTCTCTTATCTTCTCTTCTCTCTTACTCCCTCTCCTTCATTCTAGACTCACGCTGTCAGTCAATGCAGGGTGATCCAACCACGCTAGAGGAGATAAAAACAAAAACTTCCTCTCTTGCACAACTAGTACAGAAAGATGCATTAGAAGCCCTTGTTATAAACTTTTCCCAAAAAGAAACCATGCTATATTTATGTTTATATGATTAATAATCACTATGATTATTATTTCATCTTTTTACTACTTAATTAGTCTAGCTTCACAATTTAACAATTAAATTAAAACAATTTAGTGCATACTAAATTACATTCTATTTTATTCTGGTCTAAATTTTGTTTTACTTTTATTTAAATTAATATTATTTGTTTACTCCATTTGCACTAAGCTTACTTTACTTTAAATCATTGAATGTACAAATGTACCGTTTTTGTCATGCCGCTGATGCACACTACACTAAAACTGACAGTGAGGGAGAGAGTAAGTGTAAGGTTGAGTTTAAGTTAGGCTCTTTCCTCTTGGATGTTCTCTTCCTGTCTTATTCAGAGAGTGAAGAGAGACAGAGATCTGCAGAGGACTCCAGCCTCACTCCCCTATTAACATTCCAGGTCAAATCTCCCACCAACAAGGGCAAGAGCACGAGAGAGACGGAAGGAAAGTCAAGGGAAAAAAGTGGAGAGAAAGAGAATGAGAGCGAGCTAACATATTTCACCTGTTGTGCCATCTTTAGCTTAAAAACTGAGAAAAAAAAAAAATCAATCCTTTCACTCGTCACAATCAGTATTTTAACGTTTCTGTTCTGCGTTCCTTCTGTAACATAATTCTGAAAACGGTTTGATAAAAAAATACCGGTTAATCCACCAGCCGCAATCATGAATGAACGCATTTTGGAGGACATCTCTGCTTGTTTGGAGTACAAGGGTAAATAAAAAAAACTGGTTCTTTAAATAAGTAAAAAGACAATGTGTGTAAAGGCTAATGTTTTATGTATTTAAGGAGCAGAGAAGAGTGTCTTAGTTTGGTATTTGCTGTCTAGTCATAGCCAATACAGCCTGTGCGTAACTCTTTATCTTTTATAACACAAGCCAAATATATTAAACAACAGTAAAAACTGAGCGCCAATTAGCGCAAAATAACCTTTGTAACCTGTAAATTGATAAAAACTTAATGTGATGCACTCAGCTGCGGCCGTTCAAATGACAGACAAAACACTAATCTGACTGCGACATTCGCTGGTGAAACACCTAATAACTTGATTTTGGTCAAATGATATTATAATAACAACACACAAGTGCCTGACCATACATAAAGCCACAATACTAACTTTGACAACAAGGTGTTTAATCATTTAAAAAGTACATTTTTTAAAGAAAAAAATTCCTGAATAGTAGCAGTTCTACACTAACCTGCAATTTTCACTGGTTTCAAAACACACACCACGCTGGATATAACCTCTAAACTCGGATAAACTCCTGAGATCCAACATCTAATGCCAGCACATTGCCTTGCGACTTAACTATGATGACTTGACAGCTGAGTGTGGGCATTTCACTTCAGTTGGATGCATCAACGTTACATTTGCATAGGCCGTACTATTTGAATTCATGCTTGGTTGACTGGCAAATTAAAATCTTAAACAGAATGTTCAGAACGATTGAACTTGATTTAGTTTTCTTTTTTTGTTTATGTTCCTGTTAAAATTTTGTTCATTTCTGTTAGTTTTGTTTTTGTTCCTTGAACCTGTTCAGACCCCTGACCCTCTTAACCAAAAATGGCAGTGTTGGGCACATCCAAAGACTATTGAATAACACAAGACGCGTCACTCGTACTGTTTTGAATGGAAGAAATTGCAACGCGCAATATGGCGGAATACGTCCTACCTTCTAAATAAGAGCCAATTGGCGACTGGTAAATTCATCGCATCATATAGAGACGCACAGTTAGGACTGTGCATGCACATTAGCTTGATCCAACCCTGAAAATTGCCTTTTGTCATGATTCGACCATGTAGAAACAAAATTTATGAGACAGTTGTTATCAGATTTTATTGGTGATTTCAAATATAGAAATCTAATCGAAAGCTTGGCAAACAGCTTTGGAGAATTTGATGTTTCCCCTTTCAAAGAGATAGGAGCTGCACTTGGATGCCCGAAAGGTGTTTCAAAGATGGTCGCCGAGTGAAATGACTTGTCTTAAAGAGACTTTGGCACATCATGCAGTCAGATTTGTTTCATACCAATCATGTTAAAGGGAAATTTAATCAAAGAATGAAAATGATGTCCTCATTTACTCACCATCATGTCATTTCAAAACCTGTATGACTTCTTCTGTGGAGCACAAAACAAGATATTCTGAAGGATGAAAGTCAACATATTTTGACTTTCATTGTAAAAAAAAAAAAAAAAAAAAAAAAACCTTGAAAATTAATGTGTGTTTTTGATACACTTTATTTTAGTGAAGTAGTTACATTGTAATTACTCAAATAAGTATTGAGTACTATTAATTAACTACATGTACTTACTCTAGAGTTACAGTTAGGGTTAGGTTTAGTGTTAGTTACTTGTAATTATGCATAATTTACCGTTATTGCTATAGTAAGTACATGTAGTAACATGTAACTACGGCACTGAAAAATAAAGTGTTACTGTGGGGGTTTTTTTGTGTTCCACAGAAGAAAGTAAACCACAGAGGTTTGGAAAATAATGAGGTTGAGTTAATGATAATGATTTTTGTGTGAACTAACCTTTAAGTTTATCTGTCATCACACAAAGGTGATGTAACAGACCAGTGTAGCTCTGCCCACAGTGAAATTCTTCACATAGCTATATATTGAACATAAAATATATCCTGATTGGATATATCCTGATCCTTTTCGTTTTCAGAAAGCACAGCAAAATAATTTAATCAAAACCATGTATACACAATCTTGACATGTAAACACTCGATCATTCCCTCTCTACCTTCTACATTCAAACAAACACGCGGGGGTATGACATGTTTCCACGTCTCCTTCACAAACCCTCCTGCCACATCTTTCCCAGCCTCAAACTCAATTAGTAAATTAGTTCCACACGACTGGGCAATAAACAGCGATCAGGGAGCTGATAAACACACACTCCACACCCCATTAAGAATCACCTCCACTCTGGAAACACACCTCTCCTGATTCACCCATACCACACACACACACCTAACTCTCCCAGGCATCGCCAACCACTGCGCATTGTCTGCCTTCGCCTAACTCTGCATTCGGAGCTAGCGATGCAACCCGGGACAGAAACCAATTACACTCCAGAGACCAAACACAGGAAGAGAGTACGATGAAAGGATGAGACATTAGTCCATCGATACCTCCTCTCTGTGTCGCACATTAAATCCATATCGCAAATGAAGCGTTATGGCCGAATAGGATGCCGCTGTCGCTAATAGGCAGACCGCAGGCAGTCCGAGGGCGCGGGGGGCTGTCACTGAGGTACAACCCTCTGATGGAAGGAGCGAGAGAGGGAGGGGAGTCGACAGAAGCAACGGGAGATGCAAACAGGAGGAAACTTTTAAATTATGCGCTGTGAAAAATGCGTTCGGCGGAACATCAAGTGCCATCACATCCTACTTCTGCTCGCACACACGTGGAGATAAGTCCCTCGCCCGCGAGAACGCTCAGGCACTCTCGTACCCGCGGCCTGTGTAAACGAACAGTCCTGCACACACAAATGTGACGCATAAACACACAAACAAACACTCTGGCGTGCACGTATGCGAGTGTGTGTGTATTTTGACAGGGTTCAGAGAATAGAACAGTTTGCGATAACAGTGGTTAAAGCACTTAAGCTGCTGTAATTAGAGTGTGACTGAAGATCCGCATTTATCAGCCGTTTCAAAGAACAGCATGAGCAGGATCAACGGCGGAGACGAAACAGCCCTGCTCCCAACCAGGCTTTTATACTTCTGCAGACATACTCACACAGTACAGCAATCTATCCAGAATGACATGCTCTAAACTCACGTCCTCTATCGTACGGCCGTCAGGAGTCGTGGGCAGGGAAGGATAGACCTCTTGGCCCAGGACGGAGAGCTCAGAGCCAGGGCATGGGGGTGAGATATGGACCTGCGTATCGCCAGCGAGACGACAGGCTCTAGGCTTAACGCAGCGAGCCAGGCTGTACCCAAAGGCCTGCTCCAATGTTGGATACCAGCCTGCATTCTCTAATGGTAAAAGTTCTCAGTCACTTCTAACCACACAGTCTTTGTCTTCCCCAGCAAAAAGGGAGAACATGATCCCTGCCATCCTGTTACAGGGAGGACGAAGAAGAGAAAGACTGATATGGGACAGGAGAGAAGGTCACATGGATCCGATAGTGTCTGCGTCCTTCTAAAATCTTATTGGATTTATATGAGTAAAGTGGTTCTAGTCATTATGCATGGGTTGGTGATGATATGTACACCTCTCACAACGATGTATTATTCATGTAATTTGCTAATATAATAAATTAATATTATATATATATATATATATATATATATATATATATATATATATATATATAAAAAAGAGAGTGACCTAGGGTCACAATGACACTAGACTGTCTCTCACAGTTTACCTGAGTAAACTGTCGCCATGGCTACAGGACACAGCATGCAGTGTGTGTGAGTGTGTGTGTGTGTGTGTGTGGAGCTGACAGGTGGAGTGGGTGAATGTGGCAGGGCTCTTGGATGTGAAGGGCTCTCACTCCTCATACCCTCAACTCATGTCTTCCCCTCTCTTCCTCTCTCCGCTCGCCTCGCCGGAGTCATTACTGTCTAATTAAGTGCATGGCTTGTAACACAAGCAAGGCATTAAACTGAAACATTTCGCCCTTGTAAACGATGAGAATGATTATCATGCTAATTCAGCCGCTCTGCCGAGGAAATGGGGCGGCAGGCAGCGTATCTGCTTCTGCTCGTCTGACAAAGCTCTCAGCCCTTTGATTCTTTCCGTTGCATTTTTTTTCCCATATTGTTTGTGCTCTTTGTAGCTTCACCCTCCACTAATGAAGAACTAAAGAGTGTCTTTTCAGAAGAATGTTCTCGTTTGCATATATTTGTACAGGGAGAGATGTATTTGTAGAAGGGAGATGTAAGCACACGAGATTGGAGGAGCTTCTAACAAGACAAAACCCAGATCTCATGAATTCAAACATATTTACTTACTTGCACACAAAAATGAATTGACATATCTATACACTTAAACGCTGAGGTTTAATTAGCAGGTTTGCTCTCTAATGGTGGATTATCACCATTGCAACAAGTTCCCAGTGACAAATAATTCAAAACCGAAAGCGAAAAAACTCATTATCAGAACATATATGCTGTTTAATATGAGATTTCTATCTAGCTTTATGCCACTGAGGTTGCCACTCAAAAACAAAAACAAGAACATCTATGTAACCAGAAAAACTTCAGATTAACATGGAAGTTATAGCTTTAATCACACTAATGTAACACACCTAATTAAGACGTGTAAGAGGTAGTTAGCATTCAGCACCTTAACATGGCTGAATTTAGGTGTTAGTCTTGAGAGGTCTTGAGCCGACAGACAGGCGCTAAAATGTCCATATACACACTCATCATCAACATCATACCCGAATGAGCATTTTGTCTGCAATTCTACCCATTTCCCAATTCTCATTAGGGTTTTTTTTTTTTTTTTTTCCTCAAATGATCTGAAAAAAATAAAAAAGTATAACAATTTTATTTACACTACTGTTCAAAAGTTATATTTTTTTTAAAGAAAATTAATACTTTTATTCAGCTAGGATGCATCAAATTGATCAAAAGAGACAGTAAAGACTTTTTCCATTTTCCATTTATCAAACAATTAAACAAACAGTACATTTTAAATATATTAAAACAGTTATTTTACATTGTAATAATATTTCATAATATTACTGTTTTTGATAGAATTACAGGCTTTGTGAGCACTTGGAGAGACTATTTTCCCCCAATCTTTTGAACTGTAATTTTTGTGTGTAAAGTGCTTCTAGTTCTTTTATAAACTTATGTATGGGTTGGGGAATGTGTGGAGTGGTCACATGGGCATATTCATTCATGGAGGATGGTATTTTTAATAAATATATACAAAAACATTTTTTTTTTTTTTTAAAAGTCAAATAAAATTATAAAAAACTCAAAACTACATAAAAAGAATGTGACTCAGACAAGCTGACTGAAACTGAACTGAAAGTTCTACCCTGAGTTCTACCCAGAATTCCTTCTGCCCTGTCAACTCCTCCATCTCCAGGCACACCCTCACACAGAACCCCTGCTGTTGTAATTAAAGGTGTCCTTGACAGTGATATAGGTCCATTTTTACACCCCTGGACCCAAGTTTTTTTTTTTTTCTTTTTATCATTTTCTCCCTTTTTTAACAAACCAACCTTCCACATCAGCAGCTCAGTAGACACACACACACACACACACACACACACTCACTCACACCCACCAGGGTGTGTGATGTAAGGTGTAGCTGAGACCTCCTCTTTCTCTCCGCTCTGACTTGATGGAGGTGCTAAAGTCTTGATGAGTCTGTGGGGACCTCACACAGAGTCAGAGAATCAAACATGCTGCGATATTTGCATACTTTTATTCGTAACTGTGGGTATGTACGTGTGGGTGTGAGAGAGGAAAAGAAAGAAAAGGAAGACAAAGGGTAACGTGCATGGCCTATGTAGTTACCACAGCACTTTGCTTTCATTT
Source organism: Elopichthys bambusa (assembly GCA_037101425.1). Classification (NCBI taxonomy): domain Eukaryota; kingdom Metazoa; phylum Chordata; class Actinopteri; order Cypriniformes; family Xenocyprididae; genus Elopichthys; species Elopichthys bambusa. The sequence continues at coordinate 24,917,142 of CM074441.1, read as the reverse complement.
TTGCCATTATATTTCAACCCCTCACTCAGATGATGTCTATTTCCTCTTTGTAAAACATTCCTCACCACTGTACATTAAAAATACTACTTTGTGCGACAAAACAATATTGCTATGATGACGCACAAAAGGATCAATGTACCTTGCAGTGCGTTAAAGCCCTTACACAAGACTCACATCAACGCTTGTCAACTTGATATGACGCATCAAGCTAGAGTTTTACCCCTGATATACTGCTAGCCAATTAGCACTTCTCCCTTCCTCAGCAACTTTTATATGGATTTATCTTGGGCCTGATTATAAATATGTAATTGCTTACATATCACATTATATTACTGAAGCTAAAAAATATCAAATTACACATTTCCTGCTTTTATTAAAAGGTTAGTTCACCCAAAAATGAAATTTCTGTCATTAAGTACTCACCCTCATGTCGTCCCAAACCTGTAAGACCTTCATTTGTCTTCGGAACACAAATTAAGATGGTTCAACCTTGTTTACGTCTAAACAGCGACTCCGTATTGGCCGCATCTGGTCACGTGAGCAGCACGACGCATGCGTGTGATGCTGACACAGGAGCCGGCCAATACTGAGCCCGTGTTCAGACATAAACACTGAAGCTCTGGAATGAAAATAGCATAGCAGTATGACAGGGGACAGATGAATTTCTTGAAAAGTCATTATTTTTGTTTCGTTTTTTGCACACAAAAAGTATTCTTGTCGCTTCAAGTTTGAACCTCTGCAGTCAAGCTGACTATTTTATTTATGTCTTTAATACCTTTCTGGACCTTAAAAGGTGCAAATGTCATTGCTGCCTATGTGTGGATCAGATACCTTTGGATTTCATCAAAAATATCTTATTTGTGTTCCGAGACAAACAAAGGTCTTACGGGTTTGGGACGACATGAGGGTAAGTACTTAATGACAGAAATTTAATTTTTGAGTGAACTAACCCTTTAACAAGCTAATTTGCTTAGTTGACTAGCTTAGCATAATGCTAATGGTTTGTGAAAAGTGCTAACTGTTTTCGAAACATTACAAACAGTTGCCTCTTCTATCTAGATGGTAGACTTTTGCATGTCAGCGGTGGAAAAACGAAACAAGATGGAAGTGGGACTGAGCCTGTACATATATGAGTAGAGGAAAAATAGACCTTCTAATTCTTTGTGTGATATATCAAAGCAAACACCAGGACTTTTATTTCTGTTATAAGCTACTTTTAGTGTGCTTTCACTGTTTTCATGGTTACGGCGTACATTTTTCTTGCTACCTAGCAACTTCGTAAAACCGTCTGTGACATTGAAGACCTGACACAAAGAAACTATAGCGAAAATGTGTCTGAGTTTGCCCATACATGAACCCATTACACAGTTGGACTGCTCGTTCGGTGTTTGGAAGACTACATAAAAAATTGTTACAACAATTTCTGCCAGCAATGACTGTGCACCCCTAACCTACTTGGACCAACAATCGAAAGTCACAGAAATAAATTCCACTAGCCAACGTCATATGGCCTTAAAAACGATTCCAAAAAGACTCTCCTTATGTGTAATATAGTTGACCAGCCAGAGACCAGGTCGTTTTTACAAGGGTTGATAAGCTCCGTACACGCACACACTCACGTGGATCAATGCTGTCTGGGTCGAGGCTGGATAAGAGATTGTGGCAGACTAGAGCAGGCCTCAGGGCACAAACCCCACACCTTTAATCTGCCCCTCCAGCTCTCATCCATATACACTCAGAAAAGAGCAGAACCGTGTCCTTATGCACAAGCACATACGTGCGAAGACAACATCTATTAAAAGTTAGCACATCTAACTCTCTTTTTCAGTCTTACACACACACACATACATACACATTTAAATAGATACAAACTGTAATATGATTACTTCGCTACAGGGAAGGACACATTATGTGGAATTGAAAATGAAGAGAATATGAGATGAAGGAAGAAAATCTCCCATAATTATTCCACACCTCTGCCTGTCATCCGATGTCTACCGGAACCTCAAGTCACAATGACATCCTCAGGGCGGTCTACTGCATCTCCACTCCATAACAAATCTGTGTCCATCTCTGCGGGCTTCATCTTCACATGTTAGTTGGAATGTAAATGGTCCCCCCTTTCAACCTTTATGTTCTGTTGAGATTGACTTGATTGTTTTTATGTTTGGGGTATGAGAGATACTAATGATATTTGTGTAAAAATATTATGGGACATAATCCATCCCTGTTTTACCACAAAGTATTCATGTACTTTTCTTTTCTTTTTTCTTTTTTTTTAAAGAAATGTGATCCCAGCAAATACAAGTCGTAATAGTTAAAACTAAAGCATTTTCAGTCATTGAAATAAAGCTGAAATAAATATTAGAAGTAAAACTTAAACATAAAAAAAGAATTACTAAATCTAAAACTGAAAAAGTAATTAAAGTTTAGAAAAAAAAATATTACTAAAACAAACTACAATTAAAATGAAAACTGAAAATATAAAAATGAAAGAAAATTCAAAACATTAATAAATACTTTTATAGTATATAAATAATACTAAAATAACACTGGCAAATACAACCTGTAGAGAAATGCAATAAAATAATTTAAAATAAAATAAACAACTGGTAGAAGTGTATGCCAGTCAGAGAACTTTAACGTGTAAGAATTCATTGCATTATTTCACATCAGGGTTCTCTGAGACCACAAACTGGTAAAACATGTTTCATGGAGGGCAGTTGAAATTGTGTTTATCAAATCAACATTGATACTTAAATATTAAAATGTGTTTTTCAAGATATAAAATGGTCCTGGAGGTCTCGGAGACACGCAAGCGACACGCAAGCCAGCACAGCTGAAACTTCTTTATAATCCACTGCAGATGCAGCTTGGATTTACTTAATGTCTAAAAATAAAAGTGAGCCAGTGTTTTTACATTTCTTAATGCAAGTCAGGTTTTTACCCTGATCTATTTTTAACTCTAACATAGTTTGTAGCCCCTCTTTTTTAAATCAACAGTTACAGCATAGGTATCAGATTAATTACTGCAGGAGCGCTTTTAACATCTGCTTCAGTGTCATGTCTAGTGGGGCGAGTGTGTTCTCTGGCCTCGACGGAAGTGTGAAGGGTGCGAGTTAAAATAAGAACAGTGGCGTCTGGGAAGGTGGCTGACTGGGAGCCACAAAGACACGAAGAACGCTCCGTTTCCTTAGAAACACCGCCACACCATAGAAGTGCAGAGTGTGTGTGTCGATGATTGAGTGTGTGATGGTATGGGCGGGATGTTAGCACGCTGTAAACACTGCAGGAGGCTGTTGTGTTTGAGAATGTGTGTGATATGCGACTAATTGCATTGTAGTAAGCATTGTCAAAGAACGTACTAGATTACCAATGCCGAGTTCTCAGGGTGGATTACGAGGGTTTGTGTATGTTTGTGCTTCGGTGTGTGTGTGTGTGCATACTAAGAAGAGATAGTGAACATAATGACTAGTTAAGACTACAAATCAACACCAATAATGCTACGAACTCCCCACAAATGATTGCGGCCGGCGTCTATTCTATTTGCATGCGCTGTTTCAGGGCCTGTAAATATGTAAATCAGATAACGGTGCAAATGGGTTCACAAAATCTGGAAAACGCAGGAATCTGATGCAGGTTTTCATGCTGCAACTGTTTAGTGAGTTTCCCCCCCCCCAAGAACGTACTTGTAAGAGCATACTTTGCTAATGATGGAAGCACAAATGCGTCCAAACTCTTGTGGATGTCCCTAAAGGTATCTAACGCTCCTCCACAGAGTGGGCGGGCGCGAGCCGTGGCCCCGCTCGCTCTGCCGGTCAGTGCCGCTGGTTGCGAGTGCGGTTTTGAGAGCTGCAGGTAGCTAAAGGAGAGGAGAGGAGGGAAGGCGTAGGCTTCATGCTTTATGTTTTCAGTAATTAAAACAGCATTAGGCTATTTATTTTCTCTCCCCGTGCGTAGCTGATTGGGCATGAGGGAAATGTGGGACTCGCAAAGCCGAGAAAAGAGCACAATTACACGCCATCAGCAGACAACATTAACTCACTAATAGGAACACGGCAATAAAAGTTTATTATTATGGTGTAGCGATGATTGCCTGGTTTAAGCTAACATTTATAATACTTAGCGATGATTAGGAGGCGAGGGCGGGTGAGGGGGGAAGGGTCACGAAAGATAACCGAAGATGGAGCGGGAACCTTTTCCTCCTGCTTTCTCCTCGGCGCATTTGATCAGGGAGAGAGAGGGATAAGGCTGAGGGTCTGTTCCTGAGAGGATAGCACTCATTAGCCAGCCTTCCAGACCTCCATTATCTTCTTCTTCGCTAATGTTCTCTACCACTTATTCAAGATGGCTCACCTCCACACGGATCCCACGCTATTGGCTGCCACCATAATGAGCGAGAGATGCGGTCGGAATGGAGTAAGTGTGTTTAAAATGAGTTTGCTCTTCGAGCGCCCTTTCCCCGGAGAGGCAACGGCGAGATGCGTAACGCCTATGGATGTTGATCCTCTTCTTGTAGAGGACCCTCATAGACCCTGCTCACCTCATAAACGCATATATACTGCTGAGTCTAGGCAAATACTACCCAGCAGCACCTGACATTGCGAGCGATTAATGTATGCAAAGCTACTTAAAAGAGAGAAGAGGGGCTGCAGGAGGAAAACTAAAAATATGATGATGAGAAAAGCATGAGAAAGAGAGGGGAAGATTTGTGTCAATAAGGAAGAGAAGGGGACAGGCTAGGGAATGAGGTGAGCGCATGGTGCAATGGGAGGTAAGTGTGGTGGGCTCTGCTTCAAAACCTAGTAAGCTGCCTTGCTATGTATTGTCTATAGGCGGCTGCCTATAAATGAAACCTTATAAGTGATTTGAAATGCTCTACATAGACACCAGCAAAAGTTTTTTTGTTGTTAGCATGCTGCTAAGCTAAAAATGTAATACAATCTATCTATCATTCTATTGATTGATCATCAAAACTTTGACATTCACAGTTTGTCCTGATCAAAACTGTTAAAAATTGTTCTACGAATTTCTTTAAATGTCAATTAATTTATTTAATAACTAAAATATTAAATAATAAAAATTAAATCGCAATTCCACATCCATATCCTGTTTGCAACCTCATTCAAGTTCAGGAATTGGAATTTAAAAAGCTTTATTAATTAAATTCTTAATAATAGTCAAGGAAAATATATTTGAGATTACATTTTTCTCAATACTTTTCAGTATTTAACATTTCTCTCATTTTTCCTGCTTTGTCCTGCTTTTTTTTTTTTTTTTTTTTTTTTTTTTTTTTTTTTTTACACTGCACTGTAAAAAAGAATTGTTGGTTTAACTTAAAAAAAGTAGGTTACCTGGCTGCCCTAAAATTTTGAGTTCACTGAAATTAAAAATTTGAGTTAATACAATGAAGGCGATTGGTTTAATCAATAGAAACTCAAAATATTATGTTATCTGAACCACATTAATTATTGAAGTTAATTTGACAAAAGAAAAAATGTTGTGATAAATCATGAAAATAATTTTTTACAGTGTGAAGTTGTTGCAATGCATTCTGGGATTACTTTCTCTGCAAATGCAATGTTGCCTTAAAATTTAGCCAAAATTATGTATCTTAAGAGGCAGCATAATTACCCTGCCTACTTTTTGGAACAGACTTCACGGCTATAATGCTTTAAAAAGCTGCCTACGGAGGCAGCTCAATAGGTTTTGGAACAGAGCAGTGGAGTACGAGAGAGATAGGGCGGCTTTTCCTTCTTTGCAATTCTCTCCACGTCAGGGGGATAAATTATTCAGAGCCCAGGGAGACTCTGGCCTCATCGTGTAATGAGAAGGACACGCATTGATACCAAATATTGCTGTTGGGAAACTATCGATTGGAGAGCTATTTGTCCAGAGTTTGGTCTGGAAGCGAAAGCTGTCAGCGGCTTTTAATATGACTGACACTTACGTAGAAGCCCAACTCACAGTTCGCCCTCCTCCCTCCCCATCTATCCATCCATCCATCCATCCATCCCTCCCTCCCTCTTCATCCATCTCTACCATTCCCTCACGTCCCTCTAGTATAAAGGGGATTTACTGACAGAGGAAGGAGGGGGCTGAGGTGTGAGCGAGACAAAATGTGCACAGTATGGACAGCAAGAAACACTGTCAATAAGGTGCCAGCAGCACAATTAACGCCTGCAGGAAATGCAGCAAGTCAGCGCAATGGTTACTCTTTGACCTCTGACCCCACATCTAAAGGTCACCAAAGAGTGAAAACATGCCTGTCTTGTTCTAAACACTGAGATCTAGTTAAAAATGGTTAGTCTGGTGCATAAAAGTGAGGCGAGAGTATCAAGTAGCTTTCATGCTCAACTTCCCCTCTGTCCTTGGGTGAACACTGGTGTGTATCTGTGCCGTAGGATCTGGCCCAGGAGGGGAGAGGATGCTTGCTTTGGCCTGGAACTGAGAAGTTCTGGCTTTCCTATGGGGTGTAGGGTACGCAGAGGAGTCTTGTGGTTCCTCCAAGGTGGTCTGATGTCCCTGCCGAGTTTCAAATGGAAAATCTGAAGCTCTCTTCCTCACACGAATGTCTCAGTGTTTGTATGAAACTATTCTGGATCGCATAAGGGCAAGAAATGAGTAAAATGTATAAAAAGTACACAATGCAATTCCAAATTGTGCCACCACAACATTCAGATCTCAAAGTTATTTCTCTAAGTGCAGAAAAGGAATATGTTTGAGTTTCTACCTCACAGTTCGTGCACACGTACTGGCATGTGTGGCACGCTAACGGCCGTCTAAGACAGCGCGGTCGGTGGCCTGAGAGAACAGAACACTAATAACCCTCCCCTTTCCCTCTTTCACACACACACACACACACACACACACAGAGAGAGAGACCTACAATTACAACATCAATGCGTGGCAGAGACAAAAAGAACCGAAAACATCATTACAATTAGAGTCTACAGACTCTTCAGAGAGGAGAGAGGAGGTGAAAGAGACATATAAAGAGAAATGAGAAAGAAAAGAGAGACTTAATGAGAGGGAAAAACCTACATCAACAAATCCTCTGATTCAAAGCTAGCATTTTCAGATAACTTCGGCTCAATACTCAAATCAGGTCATTACAGTCTTAGTCTAGACTCTAGTCTATTTGCAGCTTATTCTGGCCAATAACTGTGCACTTAGAGACACTGTCTTCCTGACATATATGACTACAGTTCCTCTAATAAAAAATTATATATATTTATACATTTCTATTCTTAAGTTTGGGGTACGTAAGACTTTTCAATGTTTTTGAAAGACATTACATAAAAACACAGTACATGAATACAGTAAAAACATTGAAATATTGTAAAACATTACAATTTAAAATAACTATTTTGCATTTTAAAATGTAATTTATTCCTATGATGGCAAAGATGAATTTTCTGCAGCCGTGAAAATCCAGTCTTCAGTGTCACATGATCCTTCAGAAATCATTTTAATATACTGATTTGGTACTAAAGAAATATTTCTTATTATCAATGCTGAAAACAGTTGGACTGCTTTGCATTTTTGTGGAAACCATGATAAAAAAAAAATTTTCAAGACGAAGATTTGGTAACTTAATTTCTAAACTGACTGCTAAAAGCCAAACTCATGGAAGTTGCCAAAAGTCAGCCAATTAGAGAAGAGTGCATCAGTCGGTCAGTGATCAGACTGTAGGTGGTCCATGGACAAGCCGTCTGAGGCTACTACATTCTAAAAAATGAGAAAGGATCTTAAAATGGTGTTCCATCAAAAACTAATAGCAAAAGTCAATCAAAATGTTGTGATACTTCCTGAAAGTTGTAGTTTAAACCTATGTTTTATTGACTTTTTATTCACACATTTACATCTGTGCTTGCTATTTGCACTTAAGCCTGCAAGCAAACTCTCACACATGACAAATAAGTCTCAGAGAGATGTACAGATGGACCGGCGCCTTTAGAAGAGGCCAATGTCTCATTATTAACGTGCATTTGAAGTGTGCTCGTCTTTGACAGTATATAAGTGTGTGTGTGTGTGTGTGTGTTGTAAGTGGGGGAATCTAGGCCCTGTTAAACCCGGCCTTCCTCGGGGACTGCTCAGCTGGTGAAGGGGGCTGGGGGGGTTGGCACAGGGGTCTGTAGTTCTAAGAAGTCAAATTACCTCTGAGCCCGACTCATCAGCTCCTCGTACACCCACACGCCACACACTCATTAATGGTGTACTCACCAGAATATTAGCACAGACAGGACTCGCAAACACGCGCGCGAACGGCACCAAAGTAACACTCATGCTGCAAGCCATGGACATAAAACTCTCGGAGCAACTATCCACGCTTCACTACACACTCGCACGCATACACAACATACAAACACACAAAGGGATGCACGCAAATATCTTCAAATAAACGTAACACATTCTCTCGCGCACACACATACACACACAAGGGCATTCTTGCGGGTCTCTAATGAAGCCCCAGTTGTGACGGCATGGAGGCGTCTGAGGCTCCGGCGGGATAATTATGCCGCTCCCTCGCAGCTGAGTTTGGCAGATGTAGGGGAGGGGTGCGAGCGGCGCCGAGCACGGAATAACGAGCGCGGGGGAGCGGAGGTGGGATTCGGCACGGACCCCGCCATCCGCCATTAGCAGCTTGGCACCGTCACAAATGAGTGTTTTTCACCAGAGCACCGGGAAGGGCTGCGAAATTCCAACAAATTCTAAGCTCGCACTCTGTCGCAACACCCAGAGACGGCGAGAGAGAGATCGAGAGAGAGAAACACAAACAAAAGCAGGGTGGAAACAGAGAAAGATGGGAAGGGAGGGGGGGAAAGGTTCACGCCGCCATGACCGGATTTGTCACCTCTCTCAGCGCAGGGAGCGCAGAGCGTGGCACCATGGGAAATTACCAAATCAGAATGCATTGATTTTCTTCAGGGAGGAGGCAAAAACATTCCTGAAAAACTGACATGGTTGAGAATTAAGAAGGAGATTGTATCAGACCTTTGTATTATTGAGAGCAGAGAGTGGTAGACTTTTGTTTTGTGAGGATGCGGAATAAAAGCGCTCTATTGTACGCCTCTGGTACACAGGGACCGCGTTCGCGTCAGGCCAACTATTACATCTTCCTCTCTCTCTCGTACCTCCTCGACTTCCATTTGTCTCTCTTTGTCCTCTTGTACTGTAATTACCATAGTGTCACCAAGGTAGGACCGTGTGCTTCACTCCAAAGAATAACTTGAAGTAATTGTATAACTGTGCGTGTATGTGTGTGACAGAGCTATCATAAGTGTGAAGAAGTCCCACAGCAGTGGATGGAAAATAATCTCCAAATGTTGTGCTTTCTGCCAGCTTTCTCTCCCACACATTTCAAGTCCTTAACGGTCCTTTTCCCAGGTTTGGTCAGCTGAGTCATCCGCCGCAGGGAAGTTGACCTTGCAGGCCGCTGTCACAGGAAACCAAGCCGCAGCGCTTGCTGCCTTGACTGCGACTTCACCCTGTATCTGACGATACGCGGCATCTGCTACAGCTGTAGCATTTAACACTCGTCATTTCTGTCGCTAGCTAAAGAACAGCTGCTTTTGTTTCACAGCTCTTTTAGTAGACACAACCTCTGTTTCAAAATCTAGTGAGCTGCCTCACTGCCGACCTTTCCAAGACAACAACCTAACTTTCATGGAACCTCAAGTAGGCCCACATGGAATCTTCTCTGGAAGAATTCCTTAAATTTCTGCAGATCTTTGAAAATTCTACAGACAGCAATGTATGCCACACAAATAGAACTTCACCTGGGGTTTTGCAATGGATTTCAATAGAGTTTGCTAACAGAAAACAAACGTAATACATAGCACAACGTTTATATCTTTCAGTACCTAATGAAATGTAATTTTTTTTCTCTTAGTGAAAATTTTATTTTGTTCCACTGAGTTTATCGTAATGCATTATGAGATTGTACCTCTACAAAGGATTCAAATTGCCTTAGAATTTGGCCAAAAAATATGCACAGAACAGTCTTTGTGTTGGGAATGTGCCTCACTAGGTTTTGGAACAGAGCAAATAGTTAGTGTCACTCGTTCATTGGTTCATTCACTCTACTCAGTCCGTCTTCATCTCTCTGATGGTAAATGATCAATTTCAAGGTGACCCTGGCTGAATTACGGTGAGTGTTTTGTGTGTGTGCGGGCGGGCGGGCGGCTGCAGCCTGGACCCAGTAATTAACACCAGCGCCTAATGAAGTCCAGCTGCTCACCGCGCAGACTGAGAGGCTGCCAAAAACCAGGAGAGCCCCTGTCAGCCAGCCTCATCCTCCTCGCTCGCTCTCACTCACTTCCGAAGGTCAACCTCCCTCATCAGCACCCGGTCAGTTCATCTCTCTCTCTTTCTCCCTCCCTCTGTATCTATTCCTTCCGCAACATCTCTGTACCAAGAAGGGAGGGAAAGGCACTGATCATGCATTCCTCTCATCTCATCTCTAGTTCCTTGCCAAATCTCCCCCACTTCCCCTCTGTCCCACAGACCCCTCCCCATTTCAGACATTTGTCGCATCCTTCAATCTTTATGATGCTCAATCTTTTTCTAACTTTATTCTCTTAATCTCTCCATCGGTTCGCCATCTGAAATCATTGTATGAGTTCAAGGTGATATTTGGATATTTTAGTGATGATGAACAGTTTATGAGGGCACAGCATGATGAAAAAAAAAGAGATATATTTTTCACAATAAAACATGATATATGTACGTATAATATTTTTTACACAATATCTTTTTGTAATATATACTAACCAATGCAGTTTTTTTTTATCTCTAATATCTGGCATTATAACAGTATTGTGCATCCCAAGTTCAAACTCTTAAAAGGCAATCAATACCTTTCTTCAATAAGTCACATGATTTGAGGTATCAGTCTATAGTCCAAATAAAGTTGGAAAGCAAGTTAAAGTTATGAGCTATATACCACTAATTAATGAAAAGAAAGCTCTAAATAAACGAGATGCAACTCAAAGCGAGAATCATAAAGACCGAATGCCTCTGAAAGAGTTACAAAACAAAAAGACAGCCAAACAGTAGAGGCATGTTAGAGGCATACCCACAGGGTAAAAGTGAAGATTTAGAGTGAATCCTAAAAGAAGCCTAACAAGAGATAGGCCTATCTTAGATCTACCATGTCCCACACCTTCTATTTTTTATCTACAAGTCACACCTCTGAATTCCCTTCTGCATTCATCCTTCCTGCCTTCCATCTCCTCTCCCACTCTGACTCCTATTCCGGATCAAAGCCAGGGTTCCTGTCATACAGGCACCTCTCACCACTCCTCAGAGAGTGGCTTTTGAAGAGTCCGACCCCAGGTGGCCCCTTCTCCCACACACGGGCTTGAGCACATGCACACACTCTGAGGGGCCTCCACCCGTCTCTCTGGGACCTCCGCCTCCGCCCCTTCCATTGAGAGTGTGCCTTCCCCCGATTCCTGCACATCTCACATAGAGCACTGATGAGCTGTGACATCCGCTTATTCCTTCCTCCCACACACACACACACACACACACACTTATATACTCACACACTGAGCTGATGTGCAGAGGCAAGATCACACCAGACAGCAGATGTTAATTATCAGCCAGTATTTAGGGGGCTTTATTTGCAGAGTTTACCTGGAACTACTGTATCACCTGCACCACTCTGCTGTTCTAACATCAACTAGACAAGTCTATGGTCAACTTGGGCTGTTACAAGATCTATACCTTCTCCTCACCTCTTCTCCTGTTAAAACACACACCCCTGTACACCTTGATTCACCTCCTTAAAGGGACAGTTCACCCAAAAACAAGAACTCTTCATTTTTAAACTATTTACTTTCATGATGTTCCAAACCTTTTTTTCCCCGTGACCCAAAAATGTATAATTTTAAAAGTGAAAAAAGTGAAAGTGACATGTCCCATACTCGGAATTTGTGTATTTCACCAATCCAAGTGCACAAACACAGCAGTGAGTAGTGGCCACACACACATTGTGAACAAACACCTTGAGTAGTGGGCAGCCATTTTTGCTGCAGCACCCAGGGAGTGATTGGGGGTCAGGTGTCTTGCTCAAGGGAACCTCAGTTGTGGGTAAGGAAAGAGCTGTTAATTCACCATTTCTGGTACTGAGACTCGAACCCGCAAACTTCGGGTTTCAAGTCAGACTCTCTAACCATTAGGCCACAACTGCTCCTTATTAAATTGCGCTGGACGCTCTTTTCCATGTAAGTACCAAGAATGGGGATTGGAGCTTTCAAGCTTCATTAAAATGGGCCATATGACTCATGCTCTAGATTTAAAGTCTTCTTAAAATTTAGAGCCAAATAAGTCTCATTCATGAATGAATCATTCAGACTGAATCAAATGACTCATTGAAAAGGTCCAACTCGAAAGAATGACTCATTCACAACTAGACATTACTAGAGCACTCATGAATTGAAGGAAACAGTCATGGGGAAAATTTAGACAAAAAGGACCATGTGGCTTCAGAAGACTTGAAATATAGTGAATGAATCATCATATTTTATTATTAACTTTATGATTTTTATAGGTCCTTTAAACTTTAAAGCTTCACTCAATGTTCATGGAAAACAACAATCAGAACATTATTTTAACAATGGAACAAAGAATATTTATGTATAAATACTGACAAAATTTTCATAATTGGGTGAACTAACTTAACACTCCACCCTTATCACATCCCCCCCCCCCTCATCACGCATCCATTGTGTAACGTCATGTGCACGTAAGTCCTCTTCGCCAGCTATGACAGATGCCACTGTCACTCGAGAAAATAAATTCAGAATACTTAACGAATTAAGTGAGGAGCAAATTGCGGCTGGCCCCCTTTCATTATGCACAGATAGGCAGGCAGCTTGTTTGTCTTTTTAACAATTACCGCACGGCATGGAGAAGGGAGGGTTGGGAGACTGACGAGCTCCTGATATTGCTGCTCCTTTCCCTCCACGGCAGCTGGCTGAGACACACCTGGACGGATCTGGGACGGCGAGGAGGGGAAGGGGGGAAACGGGGCAGCTGCACCTCTACCAGATATACCGGAGAAAGATATGTATACGCATGCTGCTGATATACCAGCACGCCAAAGATTTGTTCAGACCTAGCAACTTCCTGTGTCAAAGATCATGATGTATCAGTACACCAGATCAGCTAAAGACACATTTCCTATGCGGTCTTTCCTCTAAATACACCTGCAACCTCCACTCATGCGATTTCACCATGTCGGCCGCAAGTGTACCTCATTTTCCATTCTGTTCCCACACCTTTTGGAGGAGGCTCCCCCTGAGCAGTTCTCTTATAGATCTCCAAACAGCTTGTAATTACCTTTAATAAACAGCATAAGAAGCAAATCAAGCGCAAACGTGGCAAAATGAGCTCTCAGGGGGATCAGACATCACTCAGCCTTGCAAACAAACATTTCGGCAAAACATTGCCGCCTCACTCCCTTTTCAACATGACATTCTCTGTGGGGGCTATTCAAAGGAGGGAGGAAGGAAGAGAGAGAGTAGAGGAATTAAATCAGTGGTGTTTGGTCATGGAGCAGGTTAGGGGTCATGTGGTATGTTTGAGTTTGAATGTGAATATCTGTGTATAAAGTACAATAAGAACACATGATATACACTGTAAAGCACCATACTGGTTATTTATTTTATCCATAAATAAATTTTTAACTTAAAATTAAATTTTTTATTCGTTTATATGTATATATAATATTATATGTATTATATATATAACTTTTTTTAAAACACTAATAATTTAACAAAAAAAAAAAAATTAACTTAGCATTTAAAACAACTGATTATAGTTTTAGAGTTTTATTTTTAATTTATTTAGAAAAACAAAATAGAATAATATAGGCCAATGCATGAAAACTGGCTTATTGCTGACCAAAATGTATATATTGCTACATCCCTAGTATACTGTATATACACTACCATTCAAATGTTTGAGGTCAGTAAGAGTTAAAAAAAAAAAAAAAAAAACTTTTATTCAGCAAGTATGCATTAAAATGATTAGAAGGGTCCTTAAAAAAAACACTACCGTTTCTAAATACATTTTAATCAGCACAACTGATTTAAAATTGTTTTGAGCAACAAATAAGCATTTTAGAATGACTTCTGAAGGATCATGTGACACTGAAGACTGGAGTAATTTAGTTTTGCGATCACAGGAATAAATTGACATTTTAAAATATATTAAAATAGAAAACAGTTATTTTAATATATATATATATATATATATATATATATATATATATATATATTTATTTATATATTAATTTCAAAAGCATTCAAAAATCTTACAAACCCTCAACTTTTAAATGGCAGTGTATACAGGTTATACAATGTGTTCAATGTGTTTAAGGCATGATATACAGTATATACAGTCAGACAGTTGCCACCAACATGGTCATCAGGACCCCATCACAAAGTGTACCAAATAAATAAATAAACTGAGAGAAAATATTGATTTTAGATTACTTTATTATGTGAGTGAAATGAGACCGCAGACTGATACAAGAGACATAAAACTAGCACAGCTATGTAGAAAAATCGGTTACCAGTTATTTAGTTTAGCAGTCATTATAGACATTTTTTTCATTTTATATGGCCAATTTTAATCAAGTATTCCAGAGACCCATGTAGTAAAAGCCAAACATATGCAGATATGTATGAGTTTAACCATGCACGTGTGTTGCATTGATTTGGTCAAGCTCAACTCCCTCATCCTTCTCTCTCCCTCTCTCTATTCACCTCTAGCAGCGCACCCTCCATCATCCCCCCTCAAACGTTGCCCGGCCCCTCTGAGGTTCCGCCTGGCTAGCTCCAGGTGGTCTATGATGTGCATGAGGGGCTGTCATCTGTTCCCATGCTCACGTACTTGCCACATGGGCTGCAGCAGAGAGCACCACACCATTAACAAGCCATAAAAACCAACCCAACCCTTTTAAAACATCAGAACACTGAGGAATAACTGCTCTCACCAAAGCCACTCAACCTAACATCGGCTCGGTGCGCACAATAGAGACATCAGGGGCTGGATAACAGGGAGTGACATGCAATGTGAAGGAATGATGATTTCTTTTGCTCTCATAACTATAGAATGGAGGGGGCTGGAGTATGGCTATACACACACACACACACACAGTGTGGCCCTGGGCTAGACACTGGCTTCTCACATACAGGCGCTCAGTGAAGTGAACCCTCATCCACATTATCTACATCCATTGACTCCTAAAGCTTCTTGTGTGCTGCCTCATTAAGTCTGCGCTGACACAGAGAGACCGCGCCAGGTCTCCTTTAGTAGCCAGTCTGCGTGTATGTGTCTGTGTGTGTGTATTTTTCTAAGTGTGTCTCTACAGCATGAGATGGGCATTACCTACAGCAAAATAAAAAAGCCCTGCTCTACAGCATCACTTTCTGTAAAAAAAAACTTCAAAAACAACACTGGTCATCTTTATGAGACAACATTGAGACAACAAATCAATCTCACAATCTTTTTCTTTGCACTAAAGAAATTATCGACTTCAGTAACTGCTTGCACACATAAAAACAGATTTTCGACAAATAACAGCTGTGATATGACAAGACAAAGATTCAAATATGGAAAAGCGCACCCACAGTTTAGACAAGAAGACTATTATGACATCACAGAGAACACCCTGGGGTCAAACGGTAAGCATCTATGTGGTGTTGCCTTGACAACACATGTGTGACTCGTGCTCCAGGCATCAGAATCACTGGGATGAATAACTAAGAATCAACGGTAACATTAGCAATACTCTCTGGAGAGCAGTCTCACTCAGGTGTATGTGCGTTCATGCCCCTGGCCCAGCCCCATGCACAAATAACCACTATGGCAATGTGTGTGGGTGTATGTGTGTGCTTATGTGTGTAAACTGGCAGAGGGAATTGGATATGGAAATCAAATGACATGATAATATAACTAAGGTTGCACCCTTTTATGTTCCTTTTTAGGAGTCATATTATGACATCATATTCTATATTTTATATTCATATTCAAATCATATTCTACTACTAAAATAGAGTATCATGTACTTTGTTTAAACCAAATTGAATTGAGGATGTCTTTTAAATTCCAAATAAGTTCCTGAATTTTAAATGATACAAACAGAGTGCAGAATTGCATTTTAAATCTGAATGTATGGAAGCAAAATGAATTCTAAAATTCTAATAAATCTATTCTAAAAAAAATGAATTTTATGAAGCTAAGAATGTCTTTGAAAGTTTCGACAGACAGACAGAGAGACAGACAGATAGATAGATTTTAACAAAGCTTCAAAAACATTAAGTTCCAAGCTCACTGAATACAGCACCACCACCCACATTTACAGTATATTGCAACAACTCCTTTTCTCTATTAACAAGGAGGAAGTGGGATAGATAGACTATTATTATTTCTAAACCATAGTATGAACTATACCACCATAACAAGAAGATGCTATTACTCCACTTGCTATATAACTAATGACAAGAGCAGTATGTGGAGAAAGTCCACAAAACATTATTGATTTAATCTGTCGCAATGTAATTCAGGCTTTGCAGAGACCGTTAGATGGGGGCTCTTGAGTAATTTCTTATTTCGCATGCGGCAAAAAATTGCCTTTTTAATTCTGTGGGTCAAAAAGAGTATGGAAAATGAGCATGAAAAACTAAATTAAAAGGGCCTGAGGGAAAATAAATGAGTGAAAAATGAAAAAAAGTATGGCATGACCCCTTTATGTGACCAATCATGCACTGTTCTCTACTATAGCCCCACTCCTTCTACTCAAGCAGTGAGAGATGTATGTGTGCTTGAGGGGGGTCATTCATTCAGGTAATCTAGCTAAGAATGGAGAGAGATAAGGGGGAACAAACCTTGCAGCTGGGCAGGCTCTCCTACGGGCCGTCCGACAGGCAGGGAGGGTGGAAAGAGAAGGCAGGGTGACAGTTAGTCAGCAGCTCTATGATCACATGAGGGTTAGATGGTGGAGGAGGGGTCAGACATGGGGGTCATGGCTTACTCATGGTGACGTTATGAGGGAGACTGGGCTGCCATGGTTTTGCATGTCTTAAATTGTCAAAATACACTACAACTAGAAAATGAATCATTGGTAAGGAGTGAGTGCCATCATTTACTCACCCTTATTCCAAATCTATAACAAATCATAAGGACCATTTTAATGATTTTTTTTTTTGTCATTTTAATTTGACAGCACACTTTTATTACTAGTAAAAGACTAAACTTCTGCTAAATTACTCTTTTTGTGTTCCACAGAATAAAAAACATCATACATGTTTGGACCGAAGTGAGGGTTATTAAATGTTGCCAAAATTCGACTATTCTTTGAGTATTCATAACATGCTTCTAGAATGATCGTCATATACAAGTGAACAAACTTAAATGGATAGTTTATCCAAAAATACACTCACCCTCATTTTGTTTCAAACCTGTATGACTTTCTTTCTTCTGCGGAATACAAAGATATTTTGAAGAATGTTTTTTACCATATTTGACCTGTGCTGGCAAAATGAGTCGCAATAAGCAAGTTTTCAAAAATGAGTTATTGTTATTCTCAAACCTTCAAAATTATGTATGATTTGTTGGAATCCTGAGCTACACCTGTTTGAAGTTGATAGAGTCAGCAAAGTCAATTTTGAGAAAAATAGAGTTAAGTTTTCTGAAGGTTCCAAAACAAAATCACCAAGCAACCATACCTTAAAATCCCTGATAATACCACCAAATTTGGCACAAACCAAGTCAAAACCTATATCTATAGGAAAAATATATATATTTAACTTTTTTCCATGATTCCACAATTGTTTGATAAATATTAATGAAACAGACAGACCTACTGTACCACACATAATATAATGTTACACATCAGATGTTTTTCCCCAACAGTTAACCAAACGTTCACTTAAGACAAAACAGATAATATTTGCGTGAATACTCGCCAAGACCATTTTTTTGAAATACTGTAATTCTGTGTATATGTGTATATCGGGATCGTGAGCTGTCTGAGGCGTCTTTGTGTGCACGCTTCGGATGTGTCAGTCAGCACAAGTAAGATAGTTTTGTTTACATTAGCATGAGTTTGAAAATCACATTTCATTGGTTCAGACTCATGCCATCGAAAATTCACTATGAATATTGAGAAAGTTGGAATTCTGCACTTTACAACAAAACCAAACATGCTGAGGGGAAGCTCCAGTCGTCAAGAAGTGAGCAGAGAAAAACGGCATTTTTCATGGTCAAAGGAAAGGTACTCCTCTCAGAAAACATACAAATAAAGATACTTGATGGTTAATTGCTATTTGGAGCATTGGGATTGCTAGACGAGGGCTTAATGAGCTAATTTTTGTGAAAACCTCAATTTCGACCAAAATTTACATTGTTTTGCCTGTAGCTCGAAATTAGTCCATGAGCATTTCGCCTCATTTTGTCAGCACGGGTCACATATAATGAAAGGCAACTGAGTCTAAAACAATACTGTACCCTTTGACTTTCACTGTATAGACAAAGAAGCTGATTTTTTAAAAATATCTTCTTTTGTGTTCCACAGAAGAAAAGGTCATAGGTTTGGAACAACATGAGAATAAGTGAATGTGTGCATGATTGTGTGTAAGATATACAACAGCGTGTCCTCTAATGTTCAACCCTGAACCTATCACTGAGAATGATCACAGTGGCATGATACACAAGGCCTTGGAAAAGTGAAACAGAGAGAGAGAAAGAGGGAGAGAGAGAAGCGATACAACAGAGACGAGCAAGGGAGAATCAGGGTTGGACGGAGGGGGGTGAAGAGGCTGACTACAGCTCAATCCACTAATAAAGGCAGATGAAAGGGAGGTTAAACACAATATGCTAATTGAAATGTGTTGGCTGATTAAGGGCGATTGAGAGGAGAGTGGACGTGCTGTGAGTTCTGTACGCCGGTGATTAGTGCAACATTAGTGTCTGCATGCTTTTCCTTGCGACGTGCCCAAATGGACGGATAGAGGTGTGGGGGGGAGGAGTGGATGGAGAGGTGAAATGAGTAAAGCCTCCTTTTGCTCGCCTCTCTTACAGTTCCTATACTCCCACCCAACATGAAAAGCACAGGAAAACACAGAAAGCTTGTCAAACCCTAAGGACTGCATTGAGGCCCAAAAAACAAAACTTGCCTATGTGCGTCTAGCCTGCCTAGCAAAACACAAACATTATAAAACATCACACCTTATCACAAGGAGTGTCAAGAACATGTCAAGGAAGAAATGTGGAATACTAGGCCGAGCTCCTTACTGTAATGTCTGAGAGGCCTTGTGCTTTGTGTCTGCTTGTTTGCTACTCAAGCTTATTTTTCCCTCTCTTGTCTTGCTTATCTGTCAGTCTGTCTGTATTTTTATTACTATTATTTTTCTGTGCACAATCTTTTGTGTGTGAAGGTCTCTCAGGAGCACAGAGGTTTTTTATTCTTCAGGCTTTATTGTTTTCCGCTGCACAGCTGTAGACCCACGGGGTGCCCCCTGCAGGTGTGAGAGTGTGTATGTATGTATACGTGTGCGTGATTTCGAGCGTTCGCTCTCAAGAGTATGCGTTTGCGTAAGCTCTCCCCCTGCCAGCAGGGCGCGCCGCTGCGCAGAGGTGATCATCAAGGGGTGCTGTGCTAAATGAAGACTAAAATTAAAAGCAGTGCACTGAGATGCCAGTGACTATGTGGGAAAGTCCCCATGAGGGTGGCCCGACAGTGGGACACAACTTCTTTTTGCCCCCAAAATAACAGCCTGGCTCAGAAGGAGTTCTGTTATATTAATATGAATATAAACTCACTGAGCTGGATCGAGCTCCCCATCTCATTTTCATCTGCATTCCTGTCAGGAACAAGTCAAAATGGCGTCATTTTTTTTTTTTTTGCTAGTGCTGCCAAAGAGTGATTTTAAGTCTTTTGCTTTATTAAGCAGATGCTGTATAGAGTGACAGGAACTTTTATGAAACATTGCCTGTATAAGCATACATGCTAACTGGTGTATTGTGACCCTTAAAGGATTAGTTCACTTCAGAACTAAAATTTACTCACCCCCATGTCATCCAATAATTTTATGTCTTTCTTTTTTTTCAGTCGAAAAGAAATTAAGGCACTAGCTCTTTCACGTTGGAAAGGTCACGTGTGACTGCGGTAGGGCGAAAGGGCGAAAAACATTTTCTGCTCCAACTTCAAAATCGTCTGACATCGTTGTATTACCTTTTTTTTTGTAAAGGCTGTTTGACTTAATCTTTGCACGTTCGCTTTATAAACACTTGTCTACGTCACGCGTGACCTTTCCAACATGATTACATAATGTGTGGCGCATCTCAGAGCAGTGCAAGATGAGAATTTGTGGTTAAAAAGTAATATATATATATATATATATATATATATATATATATATTTTTTTTTTTTTTTTTTTTTTTTTTTTTTTTAGAAAATGACTGATCGTTTCGCTAGATAAGACCCTTATTCCTGGCTGGGATCGTGTAGAGCCCTTTGAAGCTGCATTTAAACTGCAGTTGGTAACTGTTGAAATCCACTATATGAAGAAAAATCCTGGAACGTTTTCCTCAAAAACCTTAATTTCTTTTCGACTGAAGAAAGAAAGACATGAACATCTTGGATGACATGGGGGTGAGTAAATTATTAGAAATATGAATTCTGAACTAATCCTTTAATGGAGTGATTCAAAGGATAATTAACCCAACAATGAAGATTGTCATTAGTTACTCACTTCATGTTATTCCAGTGAGTTTTTACTGTTTTTTAAATTATACATTTTATTTTTATCAGCATATATAATTTATTAAAAATAACAAATAACTTAAAAGATATACACACACACAAACGCGTTTGTTTTTGGGAATTGTGGGGACATTCAATAGGTGTAATGGTTTTTATACTGTACAAACCGTATTTTCTATCGGCCTACACCAACCCTACACCTAAACCTACCCATCACAAGAAGCTGCGCACATTTTTACTTTCTCACAAAAACTCATTCTGTATGATTTATAAGCCTTTTGAAAAATGGGGACATGGGCTACTGTCCTCATAATTCACCCTCTCCTTGTAATACCTATGTCATACCCATGTCATTATACAAATGTGTATCCTATGTCACAAAAACACGCACGCACACACATATATTTAGAATTTATACCCAGCTACATATATTTACTTGGTGACACCTTTTATTTAAATGAACAGAATTCTCATTCTTATGACCTTATAGTTCAGCCATGTGAACTGTGCAACAACACATAACATCAACACACATTACATACTCTATTTAGGCACCCTCTTTTGCAGTCACTCAACTAAATGCCACAACGCACCACAATTCTCAGCTCTATTCCTTCTTTCTTCACTTCAGTCCAGTCAGCCTGTGTCATGTCTGAAACAGGTCTTGGTGTGGGGCAGTGAAATGTGTAGAGCAGTGTCTGTCTCCTCACAGGGGAAATGAGAGGGTTTACACCGGCTCTCACATTATGGAGTGTGTGCTTCCAGATGTGTTGAGAAAATATTACTGTTATTGCTAGGATTTTGTTTCCCTGGTAAGTCAGAAAAAGTCCTTCACTAAAGTATTTCCTACAAATAGTCCTGTAGTGTGACAAATTAAATTATAAACACTTAATGTAGTCTGCCAGTTAATATAAGGTCATAATGTATAATAATTATAAAAGTAGTTAGTAGATAGCACATCACACTGCTGTATACTACTGTCACAGATTGACACGTCATGTCAACTACACAGATAAACAATGAATATGCATTCGTTGTGTTAATTTTTCTTCTCTCTGGATCAGAGTGTGCAGTAAAAAGTCTCTAATTCAGGAAAGATCATCATTTCGTTTCATAAAAAACTGTCAAGCACTAACAGACCAATGGGATGCCTCCACTTTAAAAGGTGACTAGCCAATGAGATCAGACGACCCTAAACAGAAGCTGAACAGACATGAAACATGAAACTAATAATAATGCAGTATAAAAACCACACAGTAAATAAAAGTCTGCATGACCCTGTGCAGTCTGGAGCCGTCGGTTGTTTGATGAAATCAGGGCAGCGCTAATGAAATTCATTTTTCCCGTACACGTGGATTGCCGCCTCCGTGCTAAGGAAAATCGTTACGCGGTCTCTCTGCACAGAGACAAACGTCTACATTAAATAATCACAAGGCTTCAATCAACAGGCAGGGAAAAATAAACCCACATTCCTCCAGGCTCACCGCCTCCTGGAGAACGGAGCTCTGATCGCATTCGCCTGCCTCACCAGTCGGATTAATTAAAACACTAGGCTTTTTCCACCCTCCCATCTTGGTGTAATCAAGCTCTTTTGCAGCAAACCGCAACAGCCCAAATCTTTATCGATTCCCTCACCTATGCTCAATGCCGCTTACATGCAAACGCAGGCGGCGAAGATTTGAAACGACACCAACATAATCTAAACCTAAATTAAAGATCAAGTCACAAAACCTCAAGGTGCCCTAACCACCTGAAGCATGCCTTAAGAAGCCTTCGGGTGTGTAAAACGAATGTTAAAGGTGTGTGTGGATTTTTTTTTTTTTTTTTTAAATTTGTGGGAGGAATGCCTCTTGTGATTGGTGCACGTTCCTCTTGGGCTGGTGGCAGAGCAATGTGACGGTACAGAAAATGACACAGGCAGCGTGCTCACGCAGTGGTGGGGCGCTCACAGGAAGGACACGAGAGAAAAGAGGAGAGGAGAGGAAGAGAGGGGAGCAGATGTTGCAAGTTTGAGGAGGTAAACTGATTGAGATGAGGTGTCACCTCAGCCTACTGGTGACTGTGAGAGTGAGAGAGGGGAGGGGGACAGAGCTGGAAAGAGTGCGAGGAAGGGAAGGATGGGGGGAGGCTAGGTGAGGTATGATCACACCTCGACAAAAAGGTAGGACGACTAAAACAGGTAACCGAGTGTCTGTGTATCCACAAGCAGGGAGGATTTTGTGTCTGTCTGTGTATACAAGCTCTGATGTGTCAATCACATATAAGAGCAGGTTTGTGTGGGTAGGAATGCACAGGGACTTCACATCTACTAAATTCACATCTTCAACATATATGCAACAACCACACTCACACACACACAGTTGGTTTTGGCAGAGGAGCATGCATGAATATGCATAGTGAAAGCACTGATGAAACACAGGAGGCGGAGAGATCAAATTCATGCATTTCCACAGCTGCCAAACGGTGAGCAAAAAGCACAAAGCTAAATTGTTCTATTTAACACGGCAGGAGAAGAACATGTAGCCTACTAAATGCTCACTCAATTAGTAAGTTCAAGCCAAACAATTAGTGACAATTAAATATATGTCACAGTGAAACTGCATTGAGTCCATTTGCAAAATCAGCTATTTCAGTAATTGTTTGATATTGACACAACCAATCAGAAAGCACACGTAATATAAATGAGGCTGTCAACAAAATGAATGATTCCTAAATTGCTGCATACAATTATGACAAGAAAGGACCATTCTTGAATTAACACATGAATTATAGTGAATTTCATTGCTTGAATATAAAGTAAGATATTTAAATTTTTATAAATGCATTTGTGCATACATAACATGCTTAAATTGACATTGTTGTGGAAAACGAAAAATGGGTTTTTTAAAATCTGACCAGCCCTTATGACTGTATTAAAGTATGAGGCTGATTGTGGTCGTCGTAAACTATTAGGGGTGTAATGGTTCAAAATACTCATGGTTCGGTTTTGATGACGGTTTTGATACGGTTCGATATGTAAATCTAATGTGTGTAATGTAGATGTATGTAAATAAGAACAAATAATCAAAATACAAGTAATAGCACAAATAAATACAATAGAGGAAAGATCAATTTTAAATAAACTGCTTTTTATATTTCAACGTAGTCTAACAGTAGTTTTCAGGTACAGAAACTGAATAAAATATTCAAATTTAAAATAACTCCCACTTCACTGTATAAATTAAATATAGATTAATAATATAGACCTTTTTTTTGTCTTGTTGTTTGATTAACATTAAAAACACAGACTGCAGCAGGCTGCTGTCACTTTAAGACAATGCATAGATCCAATATACTGATACATGCATTTATTTCTTAACTGTTTACATTCACTTAAGACATAACTGACTGTTTACAAGGATACTCTCCAAGATGGGTATGTTGACAATTTTGTGTGATTTTGTCAACCCAAGTGCAAGAATAAATTAAAGAGAACTCATTTTAGTATTCGCACGCTGTCTGAGACGCGACTTTCCGTGTGTGTGCTTCAGATGTGTGTGCACAAAAAACTTCACACAGCGCACGCAAGTTCTCTTTCGCATGCTTGAATGTTTAAATTGGCAAGGCACGTGCAACTTATAAACTTTTGTGACGATGCAGCACTGGCGCAATGAAGACAGTGACTGTTCTGTCAACTGTCTCTTTCGTTATTGCTTTGTGTCTGTCAGAATAAGCACAGAGTGTCTGTTTAAAAACAGAAGGCAATGTGTGCTGTTTCAGTCTCACCTGCGCTCGCGCACTATCAATACATGGGTGATGATGGTGTAAATGAATCAAGCAACCAAGGTGCAACTGAACTGTGGGTAAAGAATGGTACGGTTAACAGACAACTGTTGCACCCATCTAACATCTATAAATCTACATATAGTCAAATAAAAATGAAGTATCATTACTATTATCTGGACCATGTTCACTCAGTTTTTTTAAAGTGGTCACAGAGCTGCATAATCTGAGTATCCCTGTTGTACATATTTTTTATTATTTTAGTTACAAAAAAAAAAGCACTGTGCATGCTTGCAAATTCCAGAGTAAAAGGACTAAAATATCAAAGTCTTATAATAGCCTCACTATTCATATATCAAAGCTGACAGATAGTGTAGCTTTTTAATGATTGCTTCGTAATCTCAAAAAGAAAGAGGAAGACAGAGAGCAAAAGCGCTAAAACTAGAACTCCTTTGTGATCTCGCTTCAATTTTCTGGTGCCTAACGCAGAGTCTGATAAAGGTTAATACACGACTCCCTTTTCATTATTCAAAGACGTCATCAATCTTTGAAGAGGGGTGGAAAAAATAATAAAATAACAACGGCACTTAAAATAATCTGCCTCAATTCCATAATTAATCTCCTCCAGCTTTTCTGACAATTATGATGTTAATTAACCCAAAATTCCCTTCATGGCGATGGGGAGAGACATACGATCCGCCTTGCTGTCTCACACGCAGCCTCTATCTCTACCATCAGTATCTTCAGAGACGAAAAGTAAGAGAGGATGGAGGGATGAAAGGAGAGAGCTCTCAGCATGGTCCAAATTGGATTGTGTTGGTCTGAGATTGGGCAGGTTGGATGCAGTTAGGTTGTGATTGAATGGTGAAGGGTCAGGTGAAATGGGAAAGAGGAATGGAAGAGAGATAGGTGGATGGATAGAAACAGGGTGGGAGGTTAAAGACAGGGCGGTTAATATGGGAATAATTGGGTGCTAAGCACTTCCATCCTCATTTAATGAAGGAGAAAATGAACATGGAACCAAAGGGCCCTAGAATTAAACTCAAAATTCCACCCACATAAAATAAGGACAGACAAAAAGAAAAGTGTAGATTGCAAACACACACACACACACACACACACACAGTCAAAGTCTACTGTATGTGGTTAGGCACAATGTCCTTTTTAAAAACAGATGCAGCATGCTCACAAGGACTTTAAGAATATATCAGGTGGCTCTGCTTTAGAATCGGCTGTCAGGATCGGAGAAGGCCGGGAAGTTGCTGAGGCTCAGAGCATTGCGCCGTTTGTTCTGTGAAATTACTCACAGGCCCAGCTCGTTAATCTACACTACAGTGTGCTGCAGCAGCAATTATTACTTAAAGAATAACAACACCAAGGGAGGAGGCATATAAAACAACTACAAAGGAACTGTTCAGTTAAGCTAGTATACTGCAGCCAGGGCCACTAGCCAAAGAAACACGAAACATAGGATGGAAAATATCATCCACCAGGAGCCAACATTAAAAAGTGCCACCCAGCGCTCTACAGCATTATAGCGTTTGAGGAAACATATTCAAAACAGTCCTATAACATAATTAGATAAGTCATAGAGCCCTTTATTAGTTTAGCTAACCTAACATAATTAGAATTCCAACATCGGTAAATAACACCCCCTCCACGTGCACATGTAGTTACTCTATTCGTAAAATATCTGCAACAAAGAGCAAAATCTGTGTAATTGTCCACGACAGACTACAGGAATTAAATGAAGTGGAATAAAATAGAACCTAATTGTTTGTTGGCCTTTGCTGAAGGAGCGAGACCTGCAGTCCTGGTCTCGGCTGCATGGTGAAGAGTTAACAGAGCAATCAGACCTGCAGCCGAGGCCTCAGCTGCGTAGTCAAGTGTTAAACAATGGAACAGCTGTTGAGAGCGATGTCTGCACTTCCAGAAATAGAGCTGTTCATTTCACCTGTCTGTCTCACACCTGTGTGCAGGGAGTGAGAGAGAGTGCTGGGGCAAGTCTAAGGCAGCAAATAAGGGTAGGAAAGCAGGAGGAGCGACTGGCAAGCATCCAAACACACACGCACACGCGTGCGCTCACACACATACATACACACACACATGCTCACTAGCAGAGGAAACTATGGGGTCAACTTACCGATCATATGATTGGCAACATGGATCTGGATCTCTCGTTCTGTCTCAAAGGTCATTTGGCATTTGATGCACTGATACGTCTTCTTCTACAAGGAAAGATACAGGATTGGAATTCACATTGAACAGGCCTTTTTAATTCTCCACACATTCACAAACACCCAACCTATCCTGCTACAACAAGAGGGGAAAAGGCAGCGATTCTCCTATCTGTTACACTGAGCTGAGACAAAAGCACAGGTAAAGATTGAGCATCCCTGGAAGTTCACTGTCAATATCTAGTGAAGCGAACAGGCTGTACAATAGCCCAGCAGGATGAGGCTGCTGAACCCTCTGGGGCCAGTAGTAATGTAGCCATGAATTCACACATCTCTCTTTGACTCAGAACACTTTGGGAACACAGGGAACTTATACACTAAAAATACTGCCAGAAAATGGTTGCTGGCAATGACTCCCCTTTTCAAAAGAAATTGCATAAAATTCTTTTTTGAACTGCCAAAAGAAAAGAGATAATAGGAAAAGAAACACAAAAAGAGAAAAGGTAGAGAAAGAACACAAATTTGAGAACTAGAGGAAAACCTCAAATGACCTAAAAAAACACCCTAAGCAAATACAAAACCATTTTGTAATAAAACATTTCTGTCAGAAGGCCCAGTGCTTGTGGACAATGGCTAAGAGTCATCTTTGATCTTCTGGTTTAATATTGAACTATCAAACACTTTTAATATCCTTTCAGACAAAAGAAAATATAATTGAGACATCTAGCATAAAGAATATCAGGTTTTCATAGGGTTAGGATTTGACACTTACTTTAGGGACAGGTGAAGCATCCATAACTTTCTTAGCTCCACTGGTCTCAGGGCTCATCTCAGGATGGTCCACCTGAACATGGCTTTCCAGGTCTTCCAGGGTCTCAAATTTAACAGCACACTCTGGGCAGCGCAGTCCATTGGTGCCCTTCTCCCCTTCTTGGGGGGTGACAACAACAGTTGGGGACTGGCCATTTGTGCCCCGACTCATGCAGCCAGCACAAAGACCATAAGGCAGGCCATTGACATCTATCTTGACCAGCTCTTGCTTATTCTTGAAGTCTTTGAGACAAAGGGCACATTTATAAAGTTTGTGAGCCTGCAGCTGGCCATTTGGAGATGATGAGGCTGATCCTCCTCCTCCACCGCTGACCCCAGAGGACGAGAGCTTCTGCATGTGAAAAGTTCCATGGATCTTCAGTTCGAGTGTCGAGGTGACAGTTTGCATGCAAACAACACAGCGGAAGCCTGTGAGGGAGTTCCTCAGATCAGGGTGCATCTGGCAGTGCTCAATAAACTCTTCCTCGCTCTGCAGGGGCATCTTGCAGATACGGCAGGTGCCTGTGTCCAGGCTCTTGCTGTGGGTGACCTTGTGCTCAGTGAGAGTAAGGAGTGAAGGGAAGCGTTCACCACAGATGGGACACATGTAGTGCTTTGCCGGGCCACGGTGCGTCTGGGCATGTTCCCTCAAGCCGTTCTCAGAAAAAAATGTCCGCGAGCAAACATTGCACTTGTGGTTACCCTTGATGAAGTCAGCCTTCTTTTTTCTTGAGCCTGCATCATCCTCACCAGGCCTGATATTGTGGTCTCGAAGGCGGTGATTTTGGAGAAGAGACTCCATGGTATATGCTGCACCACAGATGTCACAGGCATACATTGGCTCTGAGGCATCCAGCTCCTCTTCACCACCGCTGGCTTCATGGCTGTTTGCCGTTTCCTGACTTCCTCCTTTTAACAGCATGTTCTGCAAATCTGCTTGCTCAGCAGCTGCAGTCGATCCTGCTGTGGAACGCTTAGAGCTTTGAGTTACCCCGTTAGGCGTTCCATTTTGGCTGCCTCCATTTCCGTTGCCATTTCCTCCATCAAAAATGCAGTGCTTCTCTCGGAGATGTCTTTCCAACAAGACAATAGCATGGAAAGCCTTCCCACAGAGCCGGCAGTTATACTTTTTACTGTGGGTAGTGATGTGACACTGGAGCTCTACTTCTGTGCCAAATGTCTCCCCACAGAATATGCATTTGCGTGCTTTCCCAGTTGCCCCTGTACTGGTAGGATGACCCAAATGACTGTGCTTCACGTGTAATTGCAGGTCACTTTCTTTGCGGAAGTCCCAAGCACAGGCTGTACAACGATACATTTTCTTCTCATTGCTGTGCTTGACGGCCAGGTGGACTTGTATAGAGACCTTTGAATCAAAGACTTCCTGACACAGTGTGCAGTGGTACAGCACAAAGGTATGCATGTCTAGCAAGTGCTTTTGCAGATCATCTACAGAAGAGAACTGTTTGTCACAGCTCTCACAGACATACTGGGTGGAAGTGGTGGTGTAGTGAATGGTCAAGTGCTGAAGCAGTGCCTCTTGAGAATCAAAGTCCTCTTTGTTGCATTGTGGGCAAGACTGCCTCCTCAGCAGCAGTTCCAGGTGGGACTTGAGATGGGCTTGGAAGCCCTCAAAGCTGGTAAATCGAAGGTCACACTGATTGCAGGGATAGTCTCCATTAGCAACTGCTGGAGTGCTGTCACCAGTTACCCTATGGCGTTTAGGGGAGGATATCTCCACATCAGATGAGGCTGGGCTCAAGTCTGCCACTTTGACTTTGCGCTTGTTGTTGGCAAGTGGGATGTTCTTATGATTCTCCTTAATGTGTTTAGTGAGTTTGAGGAGGGAACCAAAGATGGGAGAGTTGGTGCAGTAAGGGCAAGAATATACTTCCATGAAGGACTGTGAGGGCTGCAAAACTGGAGACTCCATCTTGGTCACACCACCCCCGCTGCTGCAATGGGTCTGTTGAATGTGCTCTGTGAGTGAGGACTCTGTAAGGAAGCCCATGGAGCACTGGTTGCAGAAGAAAGCATGGTTGCCCTCCAAAGTGGTGGATCCAGCAACAACACCACCGGATAAGCAGTGAGAAACACGGATGTGCTCTTGCAGGCTGTTGATGTCTGCAAACATGTCAGGACAGTAGTTGCAATGAAAGGCTGAAACATTACTGAACTGCAGAAGGGGAAAGTTTGAGGCAGAGCTCCCACTGGATCTATGTGCTTTGCGCACATGCTCATTAAGGTTATAGAGCGTAGGCAGGGTTTCCAGACACAACTGGCAAGTGTGGCTCTGCTGAGGTTTGTCTGCATGGATAGTCTTCAGATGAATCTCCAGGACAGCCAGGCTGTTGAAATCTCTCTTGGAGCAATATGGACAACTGTAGGTCACTTTGCCTGACCAGCTTCCATCGTCATGGTCAGAAGAAGGTGCAAGTTTGCGTCTGCTCTGTCCAGGTTTGAGAGTAGAGTCTGGTGTTGATCCTCTCTCCAGGGAGGCACTGGAATCAGGCGTAGCACTGCTCATTGATGCCACGCTTCCCAAGACCGGATCAGGACTGGCACTGTGGTTGCTGGAGTCTGGCTGCCGGTGGCTGTCAAGATGGCAATAGACATCCTCTACAGATGGGAACTGCTCAGCGCACATGGGACACTTGTGTTTCTTGTTGGCATGCGTTCTATCAATATGGGTGAGTAGAGTGCCTTCATCGCTGAAGATTTCAGGGCAGTGGATGCATTGCAGCTCTGCACGGTCTGAGAGCTGGGGATGCTGCGTCAGCACATGTTTCTCAAGTTCATCTGTCTGACTGAACGTCTCCTCGCAGTAATCACACATATATAGGTCCTGGTCCTGGTCAGCAACGTCACTGCTAGATCCATCACGCTTACCCTGGTCTTTCTTTGCCAAGTGTTCCTTGTTCTTCCGATGGGCTTGCATGTGACTTTGTAGAGAGGAGGTGGAAGAGAAGCCACGCTTACAAATGCTGCACTTGAATGGTTTGCTGGAACTGTGTGTCTTGAGGTGGATCTTGAGATGATCGCTGCGAGAAAATGCTGCCTCACACTCCTGGCAACTGTACTTCTTGTCACCGGTGTGTAGCTTGACGTGACGATCACGACTGCGCTTGTGTTTGAACAAACGACTGCAGAAGGTGCATTTGAAGGGCAGCTTGTCACTGTGGATCTGCTCGTGGCGCTTCAGGTAGCTGAGGCGACTGAAGGACTTGTCGCAGAACTGGCAGGGATAAGGCAGGCCAGAGCCCCCTTCTTCCTCCCCTGTGCCCATGCCCATATCGCAGCAGCCATCCCCTAGCATCTGTGACGGCGATGCCACGTCTTTGCTAGAGGGAGAGGACGCCACCCAAGAGAGCCCCGGGTCATCATCACCATCTGCAATGCAAAACACAGACAGAATTAAAATGTTAAAGAGGCAGAGAAAATATCAAAATAGAAGCAAAGAACCAAAGACAGCAAACCCCACAAGAATAGAGAAATAAGGACAAAGATGTATTTTTTTTTTTATCCTCTTATCCTCCCTCAGCAAACAAGCTCATACCCATATCCCCCAGATTTGAATCTGCTTTATCATATTTTCATTATGGTCACCAGATTGAAAAGCTTCTCAAAAGTGATTAGAGCACATTCAGAAAGGAAGGCCCTCTTACTGGACAATGCATACAAAATCATAGTACTGGATTATTTATGTTTTTTTGCTGTTTGTGCAAACACACGGCCAGTCTAGATTAATGCAGGCATACATTATACAAAGATATACAAAGCGGGTTACTCTTAATTCTCCTGCTTTGTGCAATCTGATGGGGCCTGACACAGTCCACACGTCATCTATTTAGCATCTCAACCAGCAGACTCCGAAGGAAAGCAAGGGAGAGAGCTCATGACTTATTGAGCAGGGATGCTGCAAGCACAAAGTCCCACTGCGGCTCAGACAAACACAGAATTTTCTATCAGTGCACTGTTTGTTTGCTTTATTTTCTCTAAGTTGTATGTTCACTCTTAATGCGTTGAAAAAGCCTCTGGTATAACAGATCCAAAAAAATTTATGTTTACAGAGGATAACGCCCCACATCCTCTAAAAGCTTCATCCGTACACACAAGCCAAATGTAACAATGGCCCCCTATGCTCAGTATTCTAATTAGAAATGAAAAACCCACTGAAACAGAGTCACAATCTACGACTTAATGCGATGGGAAAGGGAAAAAAAGAACAAAGAAAGTGCATCACCTCAGCGTGTATTGTATAAACTAATAACTTCAACTCCATATGGCAGTTGTAGGATTTTACTTCCACCCACTACTCTCCCATTACACAAAGGTGAGCACAGCAGAATTTGTAGAAAATAAATTCAAGTGATGAATCGATCCACTTTAAAATGTAGGTGCTGTGCAGAACAAATAAATCTCCATGGGGGTTTGTGGGTAGAAATTTGTAAAACCATGAATTATGAATTTAGCTCTAAGCGAGAAATTAATTCAGAGCAGGAGTAAAGAAAAGGTTAAAAATAGAGATATCAGTAAAGGAGTAAAATAAGAGAAGAAAGTGTGACATTGTTTTGAATATACTTATATGGAAAGGCAAATAGGAGCAAGGAAGCCTTTCTAAATAAAGAGGTCATTCTACGAAATTGGTGACT
Organism: Elopichthys bambusa; assembly: GCA_037101425.1. Lineage (NCBI taxonomy): Eukaryota > Metazoa > Chordata > Actinopteri > Cypriniformes > Xenocyprididae > Elopichthys > Elopichthys bambusa. The sequence goes on along the minus strand of CM074441.1, from coordinate 24,884,959 downwards.
TTCCCATTTTTTAAAGTACACTTTTGTAAGATTCAGATTTACAATTTAAGTGTTAATAAATTGCATTGTGGCATCTCAAGCTAAATTAATACATTAATATATGATGGTATTTAATTCCCCTACTGTTAAACATAACAAAAGGAAATGGTGATTGTCTTTGAAAAGTTGAAAGGGCATCTTGAAAGTATGATGATGTCACTATAACAAAGTTTTTTTAGTTTATGGCATTTTTAATACTTTAAAAATAAATAAATATGTTGCCTTAATTAATCTATCAACTAAAATCTAAAAAATAGAGAGAGAATAAAGAAAAATGACAAAATACAAAGATACAAAAAATACAAAAAAAAAAAAGAAGAAGAAGAAAGTACTCAAGTTTGTGTCCATATGCACCCTCTTTGTACCCCTTTCATTTTTTGTTTTAATGTCTCTTTCTCAGATTACATTTAGCGTAAGACAGACCAGCCCACCTCTAACACACCTCCTTCTGCCTCTTTCCCCTCCTTCCTTCAAGTACAGTGCCCTCCCCCTGTTCTGTTCTCATGCTTTTGTGCCCGTGTCAGGATAAGAGCCGTCCCAACACAACTTAAAACCCTTGCAACACAGGAGAGAAAGTGTTGCAGTGGCCCAATGAAAGAGCTCAGATGAAAAGCCCATAAGGGACTTAACCGTGGTGAATTCTTTGGCTGCACAATGAGACTGTGGCCCCTGACAGGCCATTCTCTGATCCAGCCACTGTGGAGGTGAGAGGGGGCGGGTATAGTGGTGACGGTGGGGGTGCCGACTGACAGGTAGGCTGTCCTGCTGAGACACAGACATGTACCACAGTGCAAGAGATACAAAGAAACACTTGCTTGAGTTCAGAGCCAGAAAAAAGGAGGGGAAAAAAGGCAGAGGAGAGGAAAAGAATGAAGCCTAAGGAAAAAAAAAAAACTCCTGGCACATGTGGTCATTCTGGCGAATTATAAATCTATTAATGCTAATGCAATCCCTCTGACTGCGACAGAATGTGAGAAATCACTTTTGAGAAAGAGGGAGATTATAGTCATTAAATAGCTTTAATCCTCAGAAGTGTGGCTGTCGGAAAATGGAAGATCACATGGCTTTTAGGGGGCTTTTGTCATCTGTCCGCCGGGGGACTTGGCAAGAGCACTAAACAGGGTAAGAAATTTCAATGAAAAGTTAAATTAGAAAAGAAACAGAAAGAAAAAAGTGAGGGGATGAGAGAGAGAGTAAGAGAGAGAAAAGAACCGGCGCCTGGAATGGGCATGAAAACACGGGGCTCCTTCCACGCTCCTGTTCTTATACATTTACAGGCTCAATCGACCTTCCTTTTCTTTTCAGATTCCTCTTTCTCCCTCTCTGACAGTTTGTTCCACATTCCATCCCCAAACTTTCTTTCATGTTGTGACTCATTACCGAATTAACAGGCTGCTCTGGTGGTTGCCCCTGGCGCTGGCCTTCTCCTCGCCAGCCTGTCCCATGTGGAGGGGTGGAGCACAGGATGGAAGGGTGTAGCGAGGGAGGGAAGAATGGGAAGACAGGACTGGCAGAAGGACACATTCTGATGTCCAGGGATGGGCCTGCCACCCTGCCTCGAACAGGGCCTGGTAATTGGGAGCATGATAACAGAAACACATGGTGATGGCTGCAGCCACCCCAGCATCTAATCTGCAGATAATTCTAGGAGATTCAAGAGCAGACCCCCCCACCCTGTGCAGGCCCCCATGCCTCCACTGGACCGGGCTGGGCTGAACCACATCAGGCCAGTTAATGGGCTAGCCAAAGCACTGGCATGCCGGGCCGGAAGCGTGGTGGAAGACGGTAATGAAGACGTGCTCAGTCTGATGTCTGTCCTCCCTCCACTTTATCAGATACAAGGACAGATAGGGGAGGGGGGGGGGGGGGGGGGGAGTTAGCCAGATAGAGAAGGAAAAAAAAAAAGAGATCCCCTCCATCTCTCCCAACACCAAAGCTGTGGATTTTGTGAATACCCCTACCGACACGAGCCAATCGTCAGAGCCAAAACAGGCTAGTGTGTTCATTAGCGCTTGGAGGCATATACAGCAGACCCACACTTATGACATACAGCACTGCTGTTCCCCTTCTGGAACAACACACCATCCAAAAACAATACAGCCGTTCCACAATGATTAACACACTGAAATTTATACTACATGGGAGACGAGGTTAAATATGCCCACTTCGACAACAACCAGACCAACACTAAACCAGTTTAACATTCATTCCAACATATTCTATTCAATCTTGACAAATGAAGGCAAACATTCTGGTTTTGGCCTGATTAATCTCATCATCCATCTAGGTTAGATGCCACTACTAACATCTCGCTTTGTCCTAAAGCACTTTTTAACTATTAAATCATACTTTTACTTCAGAAAAACTCAGAAAGTGCCTGGCATCAAAAACAAATATTCTTCCAAGTCCAGTCATGGAAAACCAGAAAGTTTACAGTAAATGTTTTACCATCAAGATGTTCTGTATTATTGCCAGAGAAGCTTAATATTTACTCACAAAGGTTTAACTGCACCTAAAATGTATTCTAAAATGTGGGGAAAATGTTATCAGTGACCACAGACATCAACATGCTAATGCTGATACCCTCAAGCTATGATAATTAACATAGTAATGGACCTTATTAAGGGTAGGCACCATATTTAATTTGACACATAAAAAACAAGGCAAGATGTAGAGTCTATACAAGGTTGTTCAGCTGATGAAACACTGAAATTACCCCTTTCCAAACAAACCAAAAACCCCAAAAACATAGGTTGTGAATATTAGACATGACTTAGGATCTTAAGACATAACCCATTGAACGGCCTTTACATCTAAGTCTTGCAGCAGAGGTTTTATTCATGTCAAATTAAATATGGTGCCTACCATGATTAAGAGCCAAAGTAATGCTGCAATCAAGTTCCTATTTACAAGTATTATCACTATTTGTCGTTAATAGTAAATTACACAAACTACAATAATGTAAACAAATGATTAAATAAAGAAAAACCATCTCAATATTTGTGTGAAAATGATTTATACTAAAATGTTCCGTCCATATCAGTCTGTTAAGGACAAAAGTGCATGTAATTGAAGAAACATCCAATTACAACTTCCACTACACTTATTCACTTCCACGCTAAATCTTTAACTTTTTAAGCCAGAGCTTAAAAAAAGTAACCAATTCCCTACTTTTATGAGCACTTGTAAATACAATCATTCCAACATGATGGAACACTGGGAAAAGCAATCGTGGTAGAATTGTGGTCCAATCGTGGTCCATCTACACCTGTGTCTTATCACTTTACCTAGTCACATTCCACATCCCTGACCTCTCACCCCTTCTCTACCCCCTCCACCTTTGAGCCTGGCCCCCTGCCCAAAACCTCCACCTTTCCCAGCAGCCCCCCTGCCCGGCTCACAGCCCCTTCCCCCTGGCCCTCTGCCCACAGCCTGGGGCAGGAGAGACACACTGTAGGGGGCAGAAAAACAACTTCCACCCCGTGCTCCCACTGGGCAACCCAGCATGCCGGCCAGACAGGCCTGAAGCAAGAGCCAGGGGAAAACAACTTCCAGAAAAACCTGAAGTATAGGACTACAGGAGTTTTTACTAGCGGTTCATCTTAATTCTCTTCGATCATCTCTCCTGTTTCTTTTTCTGTGCTTCTCGCAGAGACCTCCCTCTTCCCTATCTTCCTTCCTTCCTCTCTCCCCTAGGCAACAGGGCCGTCATAACCAAACACAACAGAGGACAAAGCTATGTTGCTAAGAGGGTAAGAAAGAGTGGAAGAGCGAGGACAAGAGAGGAAAGAGAAGAAGGGAGGGGGACGGCACGCAGGAACTGACCACATGGCCAGCAGTCCTCTGGGAGCACAGTCTCTGAGACCAAACACCTGTTTATCGATACTAAAATACACACCCACACACATCTATACACATACACACACACAAGCAAACCGACTCCTGTATTTCTCCCTCCAACTGTTCTGCACTGTTCCTTTGGGTTTCTATGCTGACACTCTCTGCCTCTGTCGTACCCCACCACCGCTCAAGGGAAACAGTCTGTCAGGGGCCTGGTCCTAGTGGACACACAAACACGCACATACACACAAACTCATGTTTGCCGTCCCTAACGGTCTCTGCTCCATCAAGCTGACACTCTCCAGTCTGTGCTCGTAGGACCCCTGGCATTGCTCTCGGTACCCTACAGGGGGCTCCAGGGACACAGTCTGTTAGGGGTCTTTTCCTAAAGGACACAAACACGCAAACACATGCCAAGGTGATGTCATCGTGTAGCCAGTCTGTTAGGGACCATAATCCTGGAGGAAAACCATGTATTTGCACTCATATGTACCCTTGCGCACACACACACATATGCGTACTGCAGTGATGTCACAGGACGGACTGTCTGTCAGGGGCCGGAATCCTGGAGGACACACACTCTTGCTGCCCACAGCCCATATGGAGTTGTTGGCGCCCATAAGCGTCCGAGCAGCCGGACTCATTCCCAGGGCAGAAGGTGAGGAGCAGGGGGTTGGGAAGGCAAGGACAGCTGACAGCCTGCTCCCCATCTCCCCTCTAGCGACCCCCAGGTGAGGAAGAGAAATGGAACACCTTCTGGAGGCTGACCACTCACTCACCTCTAGAGACCACAGAGTGCTGTACAGATGGGTGCAGTGCTAACATGACAACAGAGAGACTGGAGAGTGGACAGGAAATCATGGGCAGAAGACATGAGCAGAACTCTTGACACCAATGTGACACCACAGGCCTTGGCAAAAAATATTGAGGATTTTCTGATTAAATGGCGATCTTCATTTGAACAATCTTGATATCAATTCTTAAAATCTAAAAATCTTTTGTAAAAGAAAATATTTGTTATAATACAAATATACCCAAACGAATCAGAATCTAAATTCAAATATTAATCAAAAATCAAACTGATTGAGAAATTGCTGAATATGTTACTGTTAAAGATCAATTGAATCAAATAAAATAAAATAATCTCAATCTAATCAAAATCTAAACAAGATCTCAAGACTGAAATTTGACATGAATCAATTCAGGAACTCTATGCTGACACCCAGCACTAGTGAGGTCGTAAACCCCCAAAAATGTGCATCAAAAGCACATTATATCCATAAAGAGGGTGACCACGAGCACCCTTATTTATCCAGAAATTACAAATCATATACCCTATAGTCTATGGACGCAAGTAAACATTAAGCACACCATTTGGGAAAGGGCCTTTGAGTTTTGGTAATAAATTTACAAAATGTTCCTGTTCTGTGGGACGGTTCACAACAGAAGTCCATGCCGTATTGTACTGCCCCATATTGACTTCTATTGTAAGTAAATTTCAGTTAGCACTTTGTTTGTCTTTACAAACTGAGGGGCAAAATTATTTTCAATGGTAATTGAAAGCATGCCACAGATGTTGACGATAAAGCTTGCCTTCTATTTAACCTGAAACACTCCTTTAAACACTAACCAGACACAGATGAAATCACTTCTAAACAAACCCTTTCCACAGTAGATAAAGTTGCTGTAAACCCAATTAAAAGCCTTCAGCCATTAATAATGTTTAGATGCGGAAAAGCCAATGGCATTTTTAGCGAGGATGATTTACACGCTAAGCATTTTTAGGGGCGCAAAGGTGAAATGTAAGTACTCTGTGTGTGTCTGATGGAGAGAAAGAAGGTGAGATGGAGGAGAGATAAAGACTGAGGTAGAGGTTGCGTGACGACAGGGGCACTGGCAGTGGTTAAGCTCCGTTTGACTCTTGTGTTGCTCAGTCTGCGCGAGCGGCGGGGGCCCGCACTGTTAAACAGCTGCAGATTAATTACATGTGAAGTGTACCAAAACAAGCCTCTTCACAACTCCAGCATCAGAGATGAGACGTTTGGCTTCTGCCGCTTTCTTTTCTCGCTTTTGCTTTTTTTCTTCAAAGTTTGGCTCCCTTTGCTATACTTGCCACCTTCTGGGTAAACATAAACTCTTATGATGTCACTGAATGTACGAGAAAGTATGTTCTATCTGGCTTGTTATTTTGCAAATGATGAACACTGCCTGACTTTTCATACAACAACAAGAGTAACTCTAAGTGTGGAAACATTTTACATTTGTTTTACATGTTTTACATTTACATTTTACACAACGAAACATTTTACATCTGTTCATGTCCATTACAGTGATAAACTCATATTACAAATTCATACACAAACCGCTGACTTGCTCACTCATTCATTATATAATGAATAACACACACTACCTTTCAAAAGTTTGGGGTCACTATGATGTTTTGTACGAAATTTAATGTTTATGAAAGAGGTCTTTCATTCTAAGCAAGGCTGCATTTATTTGATCAGAAATATAGTAAAACAGTAATATTGTGAAATATTATATCAATTTCTATGTTTTTACAGTTGTATGTAAAGTTTCTGTTATATATACCTTGAACATTTCATTCAATTAATATCGTTTATTCACTATAGTTTAAAAAATATAAATTAAAAAAAATATATATATATATAAAAAAAGGTAATATAATATGACAAGATCTCAGAGTTAAACTGTGTCAGAAAAAAATGATCTTAATTATCAATTATCAGATAACACTTAAGCAAAACATGGTCAGGTCAAAGTGTCTGAATAATTTTTGGTTTCAAATTTGTATCAATTTTACTGGTAGTCCACTGTATGTAATTTTTTTTTTTTCTTTTTTTTTTTTCCTAATTATCATCAATGTTGCTGCTTAATCATGAAAACACAATGTTTCCAAAAAGATATTCTTTGAACAGAAAGTTCATGTTTAAAACAGAAATATTTTGTAACATTTCAGCTGTTACTTTTGATCGATTTAATGAATCCTTGCTGAATAAAAGTGTTATTTAAATCTTAATTTAGAATCTTTTTGACTAAACTTTTAAATGGTAGTGTAGTTCATTATTTGAAAAAAAAGAAAAAAGAAGAATATTTGGATGCAGTTCCAGACAATCTATGCACTTTACATGTACCCTGTCTCAAATTATGAAAAAAAAAAAAACCTGTAAAAACACTTTAATGTCAACACTCATTTGATGTCTCTCTCAATCGCTCGTTTTGTCTTCTGTCTGGTAGTCATGTATGTCACAAGTTTTACTGGTTGGGAGTGTAGAGTGAGTGCAGTCAGGTTCCCACTGTGTACCGAGTCAATGGGAAGCAGCTGCCTGCCTAGCCATGCAAGAAAGCGGTGCTAAACAAGCACTTTGTTCCCTTCTAGAGTCTCACACACAAAAACATCTACCTCACATAACCTGGAACATGACCCTTCGTCACTGGGATGTGCACATTTGTGTGTGTTTTTGTGTGTGAGAGCAAGAGAGCATGTGCATAACAGATGGGAGAGAGGAGAGAGAGAGAAGGTGAATGTGTTCAAAAGTGTCCCTGATCGTTTCTCCCATCACTTACTGTACCCGTCTGTCTATGTCTTTCTCTCTATGATCTGTGCTCGGAGGCAGACAGGCCTCTAAACTGATAACACACTATATTCTGCCTCTTGGCTCTCTTTGATCAAACCGATGGTGAAAAAGGTTTTGGTTAAGGCTCACCTGCCCCCCTTGTTAACACAAAATGACCCTTTAACCTCACTACATCATCACAACAAATACAGGCACAATGTTCCTATATTTTTGTAGGGGCACTAGAGGAAGTCCTAGTCCACTGTGTTCTGTACTTGAATGAAAAAAACCCCCCAAAAAACACTTACATTTATTTAAAAAGGTTTAAAGTTATCAATATCAATAAGTAATTTATTAAAAAAAACATATATCCCATATGTGATGTACGCAAGCACAGCAGATGACCTTCTAGAAAACGTCTAGAAAAACACACTTCTACCTCTGTAATAAACACAGATGTTAGTCCGATCAGAATCGGTATATGAAATTACACACGTCAGGTGATTAAAAACTGTAACTCAAACATCGTTTAGAAAACTAGTCCCATCTGAATAGGGTAAAGTCTATTTGGCTCAAAAAATCTTAGGGAGTGTGTGTCTTCTGAATTTACGAAACACTATGTGCCCAAAAAATCATGAACTGCCTTAAAAATTGTCTAGTGGACATGCTTGATACAAATAAGACATGGTAATAATTTATCCATTCGATCTGAAAGAAGTCAAAGTTATTAAAAATAAATAAAAAAATAAGATCTGTCGGGTCCAGTCACCAACACCGAAACAGTATATTAAGAGGTTCTGCAGTCTACCATGTCTATCTCTGACCACCCCTCTTTTCCCTGAACTCAATCAGCCAAACCTCATTGTTAAAAATAGTCGATGTGCCTGCAGGCTCCTGCACTACAGGAGGAGGCTAATGGAGAATGCTTCATGCTAACTACAATAAGAGCACACACTGCCATCCATACCACCAAACTTAGCATTACTTATGCTAAAGGTGTTTAAATAATTAGCTGTTAACACACAGCCCAAATTCAGTGTAAAAATGGGTGTGACAGTAATAGCCATCGCTCTTAGCTTAGCATATAACTGTCTCTGGGGCATGACAGGCTAAGCACCTTATTTCTGATGAGTGTTTAATCCACCTCAAGCCTTCAAACAAGTGCTCCCAGCTGACAAGTTGATGCTACAGTAATCCACTTACACCTGCACGAACTCGCAGTGCAAGAAATGACCACTGGAGCAGTGTAGGGCACTACAGAGCTAGGGCTAAATCTGAGAGAATCCAAAGCCTTTTTTTTATTCATAGGCCAAAAGAGACAGGAAAGTTAAAAGGAGAAAAGGAGGGAACAGGATCGCAGACTGGACAGAAACCTGGGACTTCATGAGCTGACAGCTCTATGTGTCATGAGCACAAGCGCTGCTCACTATGCCCTGACTCTAACCAGGAAGTGCATTTATTTAGAGCAGTGTTTTTTACTGATGAGCTGAATCAGGTCTATCTGATTAGGAAGAGACGCAACATGTACAATATTGGTGGTTATTCAGGACTAGGGTCAGGAAACACTGGTGTAGAGCATGTGCATTGCCCCCTACAGTCAGGTGAAGGGAAAACAGGTATGCTGGTGATAGTTACAGTTTAATGATTCCTAATTTATAGTTTACGGATTATAGTTTTCAAACATGCATATTTAACTGCATGTTCGGTTATGAACAACTAGTCAGTAATGATACTGATTTTAACTTGCACTACCAAAGTTTAGGGTCACTAAGACTTTTTTGGTAACACTTTATTTTACAGTGTCATTGTTACATATGTTAAATGTAGTAACTATAGTAATAACTATAAATTATGCATAATTACATGCAACTAACCCTAAACCAAACCAAACCAAACCAAACCCTAATCCTCCTAACCCTATAGTAAATACATGTAAGTTACTTAATACTGTATTACTCAATACTTAAATGTATAATTACAGTGTAACAACGACAGCTTACCATAAACTTTTTTTTCTTTTGAAAGAAAGAAATTAATACTTTTATTCAGCAAGAATGCATTAAACTGATCAAAGGTGATAGTAAAGAAAAAAAATCTATTTCAAATAGAAGCAGTTCTTCAGAATTTTCTATTTATTAAAGAATACTGAAAAACATGCTTTCCAAGCAGAACAGCTGTTTTTAACATTGATAATAATAATAAATGTTTCCTACACCTCAAATCAGCATATTAGAATGATTTCTGATGGATCATGCAACCCTAAAAACTGAAGTAATGGCTGCTGAAAATTCAGCTTTGCCATCACAGGAATAAATAACATTTCAAGATATATTAAAGTAGAAAACAGTTATTTTAAATTGCAATAATATTTCACAAAATTTATATTTTTTTACTGAATTTGTGATCATGTAAATGAAACCTCTGTGAGCATAAGAATCTTTGGTGTAATTTAAGTACAGGAATGCACTGGGATCAGTAACTGAAAGATTCATCTGACTGATTTAAACAGTTTGTGAAGGATTTATTAAAAGAACTGTTATTGAATTCTGAGTACACTAGTGGCGTTGTTTGTTTTTAAGTGCAGCAAGCAAAGTCAATGCAATAGAAAGGTGTGTTTTCTTGGCATTATTTTGCAGTACACTCTCTCTTTATCTCATCACATTAAATTCAGATATCAGAATCACAACATGAGCTAATGCATAATATTGCACTTCAATATCTAAGCTATAAAAGTACTATGGAGCTGAGAGTGGGGGGTTAAGGCTGGGGTCCCTCAAGAGGCTGCTGGTCCCAGGGGACCTTCCACACAGGCAGAGAGAGGCGGGTACCTCCTGCCCACGCTGCCACAGTGGGAGCCATCGGCCCCTCAAGGGACCGCCAGAACTGAGAGGAACACCTGGACCTGCCATTAGTCACACAGACTGTGAGAGCAGACAGACGGTAAGCTGGAGATCCGGAGAGAAAGACATCACATACACATATGCATATACCAATACACACACAAAAACTACACACACAAACACATGCTTTGACATTAATGCACAAACAGTTGAGTAAACAGGAACTAGCACACGCAGAACTGCGCATATAACCAACACACAAACAGCGAACAAAAAACAAAAAAACTTGACAGACACACACACACACCCACATGGGTTAATGAAAAGGTGTCATGAATATTAAGAGGCATAAAAATACAGGGCAGCGGCACTATAAAAAAAACAAAAAAAAAAAACACTAAAACACAAGTTCATGCGCTCAGATACACACACGCTGCGAGGCAGGGTGAAGGAGACACCTGGACGGCAATGTGGTGAATAAGGACAGGATAATTACTGTGGTATTAAATGGTGCACTCCCCAGGGTGACACCAGAGCACCCAGCCGGGGTTCAAGGACGCAGAGAGAGCTGCACCTCACCACTGTCATTACAGCAGCACGCACAGTCTCTCTCTGCCTGTCTGCTGCTCAACCTCTCTTTCTGTCTCTCTCACACACTCGAATACGACACATATAAACACAAACAGCTGCACCTCACCACTGTCATTACTGCAGTATGCACTGTCTCTGACTGTCGCTCTTTCTCTCTCGCCTTCTCTCACACAAAATCACTTACAACACATATAAACTCAAACAGCTGCCCTTAAAGAGACAGTTCACACAAATGGAAAATTATGCCATGGATTACTCACTCTCATGTTGTTCCAAACCCATACCCGTAATTTCTTCCAAGGAGCGCAAAAAGAGATGAAAATTCACACAGCTCTTTCTTATACCATAAAAGATGGTGTTGAGCTCAAAAAAAAAAATCATTAATAAGTCAAAATCAGTCATTATTAATACAGTCAAACCAAAGATTATTCAGACATTTTTTATATATTTTACTAGTGGGTGCAGGATGCTATAGTTCATTTATGTAAGTGAGGATAGCAAAATAAGGTAAACCGTATTATACCCAAAAATTCTTCATACAGTGGACCACCAGTAAAATTGATAAAAATTTGGAACCAAAAATGATTCAGACACTTTGACCTGACCATGTTTTGCTAAAGTGTTATCTGAAATAATTAAGATTAATTTCTTCTTTGTCTGACACAACCATTTTAGATCTTTAAATCACTACTAATGAGCTGATAACCTTAATCAGGTGTGTTTGATTGAGGAGACATGCAAAATGTGCAGTGTTGGTGGGCCTCCAGGAATGTGGTTGGGAACCACTGGCGTAGGCTATAAGAAGATTGCCAAGACCCTGAAACTGAGCTGTAGCACAGTGGCCAAGACCATACAGCGGTTTACCAGGACAGGTTCCACTCAGAACAGGCCTCGCCATGGTCGACCAAAGAAGCTGAGTGCACATGCTCAGCGTCATATCCAGAGGTTGTGTTTGGGAAATAGACGTATGAGTGCTGCCAGCATTGCTGCAGAGGTTGAAGGGGTGGGGGGGGGGGGGGTCAGCCTGTCAGTGCTCAGACCATACGCCGCACACTGCATCAAATTGATCTGCATGGCTGTCATCCCAGAAGGAAGTCTCTTTTAAAGATGATGCACAAGAAAGCCTGCAAACGGTTTGCTGAAGACAAGCAGACTAAGGACATGGATTACTGGAACCATGTCCTGTGGTCTGATGAGACCAAGATAAACTTATTTGGTTCAGATGGTGTCAAGCGTGTGTGGCAGCAACCAGGTGAGAAGTACAAAGTCAAGTGTGTCTTGCCTACAGTCAAGCATGGTGGTGGGAGTGTCATGGTCTGGGGCTGCATGAGTGCTGTCGGCACTGGGGAGCTACAGTTCTTTGAGGGAACCATGAATGAGCAGAGCATGATCCCCTCTCTTCGGAGACTGGGCCGCAGGGCAGTATTCCAACATGGTAACGACCCCAAACACACCTCCAAGACGACCACTGCCTTGCTAAAGAATGTCTCCAGACCTAAACCCTATTGAGCATCTGTGGGGCATCCTTAAATGGAAGGTGGAGGAGTGCAAGGTCTCTATCATCCACCAGCTCCATTAATATATAATGGTTATATTATATATATATATATATATATATATATATATATATATATATATTTTACACACACACAACAAGTCAAAAGTTTGGAAACAGTAAGATTTTTATTAATGTTTTTAAAAGAAGTTTCGTCTGCTCACCAAGGCTGCATTTAATTAAAAATACAGTAATATTGTGAAATATTATTACAATTTAAAATAACTGTTTTCTGTTTGAATATATTTTATAATGTCATTTATTCCGGTGATGGCAAAGCTGAATTTTCAGCATCATTACTCCAGTCTTCAGTCACATGATCCTTCAGAAATCATTCTAATATGCTGATTTGATGCTCAAGAAACATTTATGATTATTATCGATGTTGAAAACAGTTGTGTACTTTTTTTTTTTTTTTTTTTTCCCCTCAGGATTCCTTGATGAATAGAAAGTTCAAAACAACAGCATTTATCTGAAATACAAAGCTTTTTTAACATTGTACACTACTGTTCAAAAGTTTGGGGTCAGTAAAACATTTTATTTTTATTTTTTGAAAATAAATTAAAGAAATTAATACTTTTATTCAGCAAGGATGCATTAAACCGATCAAAAGTGAAAGTAAAGACATGTATACACACAGGAAAACAGAGCAAAAGAACACGTGACAAATTACAACAAACTGAAGGACAGAAACCTTACAAACAGACTATGACAGTCATAGCTATGAAATCTCATGGAATGTATGATTTTCGGTAAATAACAGAACAAAATCTGTTCTGGATATCCTGACTAACATCTCTTTTTGCATTTGCATTTCACAGAAGAAAGAAAGTCATAGGAGTTTGGAACTCCACCAGGGAAGGTAAATAATGACAAATTTATAATTTTTGGCTAAACTATTCCTTTAACCGCCACCATTCAGCTTCATACCAACAGAGAGGGAGAAAGAGAGAATCATCAATCAAAAGACAAGAGGAACAGAAAATCTGAAAAATCACACAGACACACAAACAAAATCTTTCAACAAGCAAACAGCAAAGTCACCTGTCTGCGATCTGTTAACAAAATCTGGACCATACCCACACATGCCCTGATATGATCTGAGCCTTCTTAGAAACTCACACCGCCCATTTAACGTTGCTGGAGCGCTATGTACCACGGCAATTAGCCCAAAAGAATAGGCACACTGAATAGCAAATCAACCCAACATTATGCTAACAATGCCATTACTTTACAAACAAACACAACACCCACGTCCATGCATGCGGGAGGCTATGGATCAACGCCCGGCGGGACATGCACTAAACAACGGACAATGCGCGACCGCCAACAGGTGAGGACCGCTTATTCACTTTGAACGGTTTTCATCAGTGGATTATTATTTTTGTTAAACCTATGCACTCCCTGGGACTCTCTCCTACACATACAACGGCAAGAACACACATTAAACTAAAACACACATTGCCTACATCTTGTTTCTTCACTGTTCAAATGCAAAAAAAGGATGACAGGATGACCCAAAGATGGCCAGCCATTAGTTTGAGTTTTTCACTTTTAACACAGTGACAGAGTGGGGGAAAATAGAGCACAATGCCTTTAATCAAGGTCATGAGGACCATAAAAACACAAAATAAACTAGCAAACAGGAAAAAAAAAAAAAAAAATCTGTATCAAGTTCAATGTGGTTGTCAACAAAAAGGACCCAACTTTAAAACAAAATGGAGGGTGACGAGAGAGAAAATTCTCTTTGTGTATTAAAGAGCTCAAACTGTCTCCATCAAAGGGGGCTCAGCTGGGGGAAAAGGAGCGGCAGAGAAAAGAAAGGGAGGACGAGACAAAGGTACAGCGAGTGGGGAAAAAAATCTGCCCGACATGAAACAGATCAAAGGCTGCGGTCGGGAGAAAGGGAAGCCAGGGGGTCCAGTAATTATGGCCTACATCCGCTAAAGCATGGGGAGAGGGAAAGAGAGGATGGAGGCAATGTGAAAACTTCTCCAATCCATTGGCTCCTGGGGTTGCCTTTGCGCTAGTCCTTCACACACACACACACACACACACTCTAACCCCTACCAGGACGCACAAACGCTGCCAGATCCCGTCCTCTCCCTCCCCCTCTGCCGGCAAGGCCCCACCCCATGCGGGAAGCCCCCTTGCTGGCCCATGGGGGGGATAGCTGTCCACTGTGACTGAACGACTTGGAAAAAAAACAAAACAAAACTTTTTGTTGGAACTTCTGGCATCGCCCCAGGGGCTGTTCTCTGGGAAGGAGAAGCAAGCTGACCTCCAGACAGACGTGCATTCAAACATACAATGTGTATAGACATTCACACATATGTAAAATACATGAAATGCACATGCAAACATGAATACAAATGCCTGCACATATATGAAAAAAGACACACAAAATGAGGCACACAGTGTGGTAGAGGGCAGTGTGACGGCGTGCAGTAGATCAATGGCGACCACTAGCTGCTCAGACTCCACAGCAGAAAAAAGGATTGCAGTGGGACTAACACTAAAAGTGCAGCCCCATCCTCACATCAAATGTGGCCCCGCCACCACTTTTTAATAACGCGGGTGAACAGAAACATGAAAATGGCTTCAACAAGGATCTGGCTTTCATTTATGCCCTCCCTGGTTCTTCTTACCCTATCCTATAGAAGAACTTAAGGGATGTGCCTGGCCTTCATCAATGGCACACTATCAAACTCAACCACTGGAGAGGTGTAGGTTTAATCAATAAAATGACTTACAACTACAGTTATACATTTTTAAAGCAAATATGATGACAAAAAGTCTCTGCGATGATGCTGGGAGATATATATTTATTCGAGATGTGCCGATATATCGGCCAATAAAAGCAAATTTTCACACTATCGGCTATCGATATGCACTGAATTTGTACTTTGTGTAAAGAAAATGCTAAGAAACCAGACTGATGTTCAATATTATTAGTAATTATATGAATTAATAACATTCAGAAAGAAATAGAAATATAGAAATAAGAAATATTAATTTAATCTTCAGAATTTCGTTATTGAGTGTTAATATTAATGTGAGTAATGTGTTTGTTTATAATTATACTAGTTACTCTGAAACAAGTTGATGAAATGGTGAGAATAAAGTTATTTGCATTTCATTCAAAATATAATGATTAATTATTAATTATAATGAAATTATCATTAACTTAAAAGAAGGTAGGCTATAAAAGGCAGAACCCCCAAACTATCGGTATCGGCAGATATCACTCTGAATAATCAACTATCGGTAGAAAAGTTTAGTATCGGTGCACATATATACACACATACACATATATTTTATATATATATATACACACATATATATACATATATTATATATATATATATATATATATATATATATATATATATATATATATATATATATATATATATATATATATATATACATACATATATACACACACATATACATATATATATATATATATATATATATATATATATATATATATATATACACACACACAGACATGTTATAATATAGCTCCTTTCTTTTAAGAAAACCAATAATTTTTGTAAATTGAATTCCTGTAAAAATGTCAAATAAATAAATAAATAAAAATAAAATGTATTTTTTTAAATCTTATTTTTTTCCATTTAATGAAAGATAATAATAATAATGTAACGAAAAAAATTAATATATAAAATACACATATTAACTAAAATAAAAAATAAAGACAAGATCATTCTTCTGTGGTGAAGCCAGTGAAAATGTTGGTAGAGAAAGTAAGAATACAGTAAGAGTTTGGAAATGAAAAGACACATAGGCATATATATTTGTCTATACCTGTGTACTTGACCTGTCTCTCACTTTTTTCTTATTCTCTCTCCTCACCACACACAAGCAAAAGCACACAGCCAATACGGAAGGGTGTGTTTTCTGCCGCACAAGCTCGCACACATGCCCCAAAATTAAATTAATATGAAAAAAATTAAATTAAATCAAACCCCCAAGTGTTTTATTACTTACTTGTGTTTCCAGCCATTTAGAGACTGCATTACTAAAATATGAATAATTAAGGACATATGGGTATTATTATGTCGGAGGAAAAAAAAAACAATTGCTCATGCCTTATTTCATTTGGAAGAAATGTTGTTATCTCTGGAAAGTGTCTGACAGGGGTCTCTGATGTGTTTGATGTGTGAAACGAGAGAAATACACAGGGTCGGTCTATTTCGGTCAACAAGTCACGCTACCACATCGCCACCCACACTAAACTTTCTTCACTTCATGACTGCTGCCATGGAGTTCATTTCCAGCTCTCTGAATTTCTGAAATATCACATTTAGGATTTTTCATTGATTGCAGATTGTGGCCGAAATTAGATTTAAGACTTGGCTGTGGTTTTCAGCACAAATAGTGGAACAACTTCTTGTCTATGCATGATTGGATCACTATAGAGCCCTGCCAAGCCTCTCTGACATCCACATATCACATTTTTGGTGCTCTGGGGGAATGATGCTGCCTCGTCTACATCAAGAAGTATTCGTTCTGACCCAAACCGGTGGTGGAAACTCTCCATCGTAAGCTAATCACAACAAAATCACCACTGATTCTTCTGCAATCCCACAAGACACTGGGCCATCCAACAAATCAGTGCAGAAAATGCAAGAAAGCAAGAAAGAAAGAAAGAAAGAAAGAAAGAAAGAAAGAAAGAAAGAAAGAAAGCAAGAAAGCAAGAAAGCAAGAAAGCAAGAAAGCAAGAAAGAAAGAAAGAAAGAAAGAAAGAAGGCAATGGCGAGACACCAAGGCTTGGTCTAGGTCTGCCTATATTCTACAAACATCTTCACGAACAAAAAAAGAAAATACAAAAAATAACATCATAAAAAATACATTAATAAATAATGAATACCATCCCTTTCTAGCACGGTATGATGCTAGGATATGATGCTTACCAGCTGGACACATGGTGCCAGTTCAGACTGTTCATCACAATCCCAAACCAACACACACAACCACACTCATTCCATGTCTCCTCAACTTTTTCAGCATGCTTGTGGATTATTAGTCGTCTCCGATCCGTACCAACCCGTTATCAGCCCCTCACCAGTCAACCCAAAGCCCCCCACAGCTGTCAGAGCCTCCCGACGCTCCTTCTCTCACTCCCTCTCCTTCAAACCCCCACTTCACTTTATCTAGGCTTTCACAGGCCGCACGCTTTGGCAGCAGACAGGGGGGTAACCAGTCTCTCCGTTTCCCTCTCTTTCTCTCTGTCTCCCCACCCAGCAGCGGCGGCAGCAACAGCAGTCCCGGCCTGCCCTGGGAATGGAGTGTGGAAACAGGCCCGCATTGCTGTGCTGTGTCCTGGGGGAGTTCATTACTTGAGCAGGGCGCTCCCACCAGCCAGCCAGAGAGCAGGTCCGCCACGGCCCTACTGCGCTCCACTGGAGCTGCTCTCATTAAACAGAGGGAAAAGAAAGAAAGAAAAGAATAAAGAGAGAGAGAGAGAGAGAGAGAGAGAGAGAGAGAGAGAGAAAGAAAGAGAGAGAGAGAGAGAGAGAGAGAGAGCAAAAGAAAGAAAGAAAGAAAAAGAAAAAGAAAAAGAAAAAGAAAAAGAAAAAGAAAAAGAAAAAGAAAAAGAGAAAGGTGGCATTGGTGAGACACCAAGGCTAATAACGTGACAAGTTTTGTTTTTTTCTCATTGGGTTGCATTTATCGTCTTTTCCGAGGTGGAGTTTGTGTCTGCGACGCCACCCACTCCCAGGTCTGGTTACTTATTCAGCAGTGAGTTTCCTATCCTCCCCAGAAATGAGAAACAGGTTTAAATATTTTACAAAGGCAGGGTGGATAGAGAAGGCTCTGAGCTCGAAGGAACAGCAGAAGGATTCTCCAGATTTTTAACCCCAATAGAGGGCCGTCTCCTTTGAACACTCAACCCCCATCATACACTTCCCTTTCTCCGTTTCTCCCGGGAAGCTCCACTGCCACTAGCCTCGACAAAACAATACACACCTACCGCACTAATTCCGTTGAAAGAATGAAAAAAACAACGTACATGCCCTCCCTCATCCGATATTACGCTCTAAATCTAGACCTGTCCTGTTCTTTCTCCTACTATCCATCCATCTCTCACTCCCTCGCGGTTATGGACGCCCCCCCCTTGCGACCCTGCCAAGATGCGAAGGATTCCAATCAGGCACTTAGCTGGATGGCTATTTCCAGGGACAAAGGACATGGAGAGGAGCAGGACTGGAGGGGAGGGGGAAAACGAGGGGGAACAAAGACTGCTCCTGGCACCCAGGGGAGCAACCAGCCACTGACGTCACCGTGTATGAGTGCGTGTATGTGCAAGAGAGATAGAGGGAGGGCGTAATGGGTGTTTGAGAGCCTGCCTGAGGCTGGCAGAGGTCCCCAAGGGGGGCTGTCCTCATGGGAAGATTGGAAAAGAGTTTCTTTGTCATTTGTGGACACTTACTGAGTGAGGGCCGTGTGCAAAATATCAACTGTGATATATCGTAACTACGGAAATGAGAATATGTGATATATGATGTATTTATGTGAGATGTAAAGATTGCACAAGTCATAGGAGATGTAATATGGACAGTATTGGAGTTCTGTGTTACTACAAAACAAACTGTGATTAGCCACCACATCATGAGACCACATGAAGAGATAGGCCGCCACATTAAGAAGAGATAAGACACTTAAATAGATTATTTGTTAAGTTCTGTTCTAAAACCTAGCGGGCTGCTTACCTTAGCAATAACTGGTGAGAAACAAATTGTTATTGATCAATTCACCCTCCGCCGGGAGGTTGATTGACAGGCGATCTGACCAATCATAATGCCGAATCTGCCAATTTGTCAGACAAACAAACCAGAGATTAGTAGATTACATCAGTGGACTTGAACTTGAAAATTGGTGTACTAATGTCTTTCTGCATTTAAAACAGCATACCTTCTGATTCTATTTTTTGCAATAACTAGGAAGAGGTGATCGGTTTAAGTTTCGCTTGAATTGAGGCACTACAGTGTTCTGTCACGACACATTAAAGAGGCACAAAATGGTATGAATTTCATTAACATAAAAACTTTTAACGGTTTTAACATAAATTTCCATTACCATTTATTCTCTGTGATAAAATACATAGATGATACAGCACAAGAATGACCAAAATAAAATCACATACCTAATGTGTATCCTTTGTTATGTAGCATTAGTGCTAAAAAAGCTCCCTGTCTTTGTCAAGAAGTTAAAAAGAGTGAGAGAAATTTGATTGATTACAATTTATTACAACTAAAATCAACGGACACATGACATAATTATAATTTCCCAACTCGTAGGTAGAAACTTTCCAGGAGGAACGCAGAAGAAAAAAAAAAATCCAAGATGTAAAGAAATACTGAAAAACATCAAGATACCAGGAACACTCTACCAGGAACAATTTTGCTTCACTTTAGGAGTATTATTTGCAAATTGCTGCCTATGTAGACTTCCAAATTTGTCACTTACTGTATGAGGGTCCATTTCAGATTGCATGCTGCCTTATAGGGCAGATGCCTATGTAGACAGCAACTACTAGGATATGGAACAGACCTGTAAAGACACTCGAACGAACACCATTTTAAAAGTAACAAAACATGACAAACGGAAAAGCATTTATGGGCGTGTATGTGTCCATCTCTACTGGCGTGCACACGTCTGCATGCTGAATCAGTAAGTGTGTGTCAATAAGGGCGAGTGTGTGAGCATGTACGCTGGCGGCCGTGGTTAATGGACTCTGGTCTGTCTGCGGAGGGGGAAAGGCTGGGGCTCTTTGAAAAGAGTGTGGATTCAGAAAGCCTTGCCCATTTCTCTCCGTGCGTACGTCCCAGGGGCACTGCTTTTCCTGACATTTCACTTGACAAAGGCGAGCCACACCTGAGCGCAGGGTTAAAACTATTATAACAGCTCTCCCCCTGGCACACTGCCCTTTGGCTCCACTGCACCAAGTGTGTGTATGTATGTGAGAGTTTGTGTGTGTGCGCGATTTTGGGCCCCTTGAGTGTGAGAATGTGAAAGAGTATGTGGGTCTACAGTAGGTGTATGTGTGCAAGTACCCAAGGTCTGCAGCTCCAGGGTGTGTTGACATACAACGCCACCTGGCCGCATCTCCGTACTGTATGGTAACAATGCCGGCAACAGCGCATCTTGAGGGCCAGACCTGCAGGGGCCCACTCCACGCCCACATTCGACCCAAGCTAAGCTGGTTATAGGGAGCCAGTGAGGAGTGGAGGAGCACAGCTAGTAGCCACAAACCATAATGGAGAAGCCAGAGATTGAGAGAGCGAGGGAGTTGGGGGCAAATGGGCCGAACTCAACAGGAGGTGGGGAGTGAGTGAAAAGAAAATGAGAAAGGGAGAAAGGACACTGCAGGAGAGCTGGAGAGAGGGAGACGTGGAGAAAGAGGGCAGTTTGGGTTATCCACTACAGGGTGAGAGACGGAAAGAGAAGGAGGGGCAAAAGGACTGAATCGGAAAGAACAGGCTGTTCCTCATTACCGCGGCTCCCCGCAAAGAACCTGGTGATGGCTCTATTCTCCAATGCCCGGGGTCACCGAGGTCACACCCACCAACCAGGGGTCACATTCTCACACAAAACCCTAACTAAGACGCAAGGCGATCAACGGAAGACCGAAACACCTGACCTCCTCCGCCCACAGAGCCTCTGACAAAGACCTCGTCCCTGCGGAAAACCAACAAAGGGCGGCCATCTTAGAACGGACCTACAATCACTCAATGGGAGCAGACACAGCCTCAACTGACTTTGGGGCTCAAAGTTGAGCAGTCAACATCTAGGAATGGAAAGTTTAATTTGATCTGCAGAAAATTCATTTCGAACTAGTGCACTTCCTGAGGCGAGCACAGATCTTTATGTATGAATGAGTAATATTTATGCATTAGTACATGCGTTTGATACAGAAAAAAGAGAGACGATTTGAACCCTAAAACAAAAAGGACGCGTGACCAGAGCTTGCGCAAATAAGCACAGCATGAATTATGCATATTGGTGTGGATGAGCACCAAAAGAAATAGATTTGTAATTGTGTACTTTGATTATCTGTACATTTATTTATCCGTACACACCCTTCGTATAGCCAATGAATACAAATGAGTGCGTTTGGTGGCAGGAATATTAACTCTCTCTCTCTCTCTCCAACGAGCGGGAAAAAATTGTGTGTGGATATTCCAACAGATTTTGGCTTCTTCCTGGGCACACGCAGACAGACCAAATATTTACTCTCCCCTCTTCCGCCCGCCTGCTCGACACAGCAGCCGAGAGAGAAGGAGAGAGAGTGAGAGAGATAGAAAGAGAGAGTTACATTTTTAATCGGCTGATTTTTTCCCTCCGAGAAGGCAAGCTGAATACAAGTACGCTGCCGCCAACACACACACGCTCCTTTTTTGTGTCCTTTGGCAAATTCTTTTATTTCGCTCTTGCGTGGAGCAGGAAAGAAAAAAAATGAGAGGAGAGGAGAGGATGGAAGGAAAAGGAAGAGAAGAGAAGAGAGAACGTCCCCACAGAGTTTTTCTCCCTTCCTGGTGCGAGCGCAGGCCCCCACAGAGTCCCTGTGTAATTTCCAGTCCCTCAGAATTCAGGTATTAATAAAGGCCCCATGGGGAACTGCACACAATATAACCCTACATTTTCAGGCATTATGAAAGGACGCCCCCAGGGGTCTTTGGCTCAAATTTCTGAAATGCAGGCATTGTAAAAAAGGCACCCCAGGGGAGTCCCCCCGCAATAGAAATCTGCTGAATTCAAAGCATTTTCGGAGTCCTGGTGGGAGCCATTACTCCCTCTGGAAGCGATTTTTTTTCTTCTTCTTTTTTCCCTCTCTCCTCCTCTTTTTTTTTTTTTTTTTTTTTTTTTTTTTTTACAAAACATGTGTTGCTGACATGTTGACAGATTGCTCAGTGAAGTGTTTAGGTGCATGCACAAACCGAGTCTCTACAGAGACAGAGCAAGCTCTCTCTGCCAGAGAGCCTCTCAACTCTCCCAAAACTGGTGCCATCCATATTTTATAAGAGGGGGAAGAGGAAAATCTAGGGCTAGGAGAGCAAGCGAGGGGGGGTAAACACAAGATAAGTAGAGTCACGTATGGAAGGAGGAGGAGAGGAAACGAAAAAGAGACGCTGAAAGACAGCGATGGGGAAAGAGAAAAAGGAGAGAGAAAAGAACTTCATCGTGAAAAATGAACCCTGTGATGAAAAATGACTTCCAGTGTGCTTTGAAACAACCCTCCTTCGTCTCACCCCCTCCCTTTCTCTCTCTCTCTTTCTCCCTGCATGCTGTGCCCCCTCCCCTCCCCTCAATCTCTCTCTCTCTTATGGAGGCAGGGCTCTTGCTCTCCCTGGAAAACCTGAGTTTACAACCAGCTGTGACTGCATTTGTATCTGTGCCAAAGGCTTAGTGGAGGAATCTTCAGGCCACCCTCTGGCTCAGAGAGAGAGAGAGAGAGAGAGAGAATGGAGGGGGTAAGGGAGGACCAACACACAAAGCAGCTCTTACTTTGAGGGAACACGCGTAGTCTGATTTGTGCAAACACACAGAAGCGAACGCGCTACTCTGATATAGGTGCCGCAAACGCACATAAAGTAAATACAGCTCAAGATGAATGTGGCATGCTGTCGATTACCAAAGACAACAATTTCAGCTCGTCTCATGATTTGTAAAAACAAAAAAGACAGTTACGTGCTTACAATAAAGATCTACGAGGCAATATGGGGTATGCCGTGAAGCTCAACCAGTGATCTTCAACCCTTTTTTCAGACCGCATTTCTGCTGACTTGACAGCAAATGATGTAACTGATTATGTTAAAAGCTGTCCACAAATAAACTTCACAAAGTCTATTTATGAGCCATACAGATTTTACAAACATATGTTAACATCTATTTTAACATCTTAAGTATTTTAATTCAGTGCTTTTGTGCAATTACAATCTGCTTCTAATGCAATGTTGTGTTATATAAAAAATATTATATGTGTTTGTGTAAAATATATGTAAAATTATATAAATTATTTTCATTAAATGAATTTTTAATAAAATAACATTTTATTTTGAGATCAGCAGCTTTTAGGGGCCAGTGCGGAGCCAATTTTTTCAGCTCAACTGAGACACACGAAAATACTCCAGATTGGCCACCTGTCGGTGGAAAAGTGGCACTGTAAGCATGCATTTTTATTGGTTTTCACTAACCAAGTCAAAATTATTTTCCATGGCAATCAAGCTTAATTTAATAAATCTTATATTGTATTTAACCTAAAAAAATTCCTTCAACATACAAATTTATGTCCAGCCACATTTATTAAAACATGTGACTAATAAACTAATGCTAATAAAGCTTATTTAAGGTACTAATTTGTCCTTGTCCAGATTTTTTTCTTAGCACAGCAAGATCAAATTACAAACTACTCTCCTCTTTCTCTGTAGGATGAAGAAAGAGGAAAATGATCTGCAACTTTAATAAGAGTCTTGGCCTCCCTGGATTCAGCTGCTGCCGTGACGACAGGCAGGAGCTGGGGGGGTCTTCGGTTGGCCCGGACAGACATACGGATTGGATGGATGGAAGGATAGATAAGTGGAAAAGGGATATGTATTCATGGCGTGAAGCACCCTGGGCGAGTGTGTGTTTAGTGAAAAAAATGAAGGGGGTGACTGCACTCTCAGGGGACCGAACCACCCCGAGGCCCCATCACATACCCCCATTACACTTCAACTGCATGCCAGACGCACAACTCCCCACCTAGCCTGCCAGCAGAGGAGAGGGCACACTGCTCTGTGTGTGTCAGAGTGGCAATAGAAGTAAATGAGTTGGTGTGCACTAAATGTTACAGGCTTAAAGAGAAAAGGCGAATGGAATACTATTACCATTCACAACCCATTCACAAAGTTCTGTTTATTTTTAAAATATTTTATTTTAATATTTATTCAATATAGTAGTTTTATTAAACAAAAAAATACAAATGCATTTAATAAATATTTAAATAATATTAACTGAAGTGAATCAAGTGTAATAATGTTATTACATTTACTAGTACCTGCTGCTCTTTGGTCATTTTTAAATTTTTTTAAAACATTTTTTACTTTATCAGAACGGAACAAAACTTTGGCACTTGCTATGTGAACACACACACACACACACACACACACAAAAAATCATGGACGTGATTCGAAAAGGTTAAACGGTTCTAAAAAAAAATAGTCACACTTGTGCTCCTCGCAGTCAAAAATGACTGCATTAGAAATGAATGGAATAAGAATTTCATCTAGTGAAAACTTTTGGTATTGTGGCCAAACAAAATCTTACTGAAAGCTAATTTTTTTATATATCAAGCGCAAATTTGGAACACAACTTGTTTAGATTTATGGCTTTGA
The DNA here is from genome assembly GCA_037101425.1 of Elopichthys bambusa. Lineage (NCBI taxonomy): Eukaryota > Metazoa > Chordata > Actinopteri > Cypriniformes > Xenocyprididae > Elopichthys > Elopichthys bambusa. The sequence continues at coordinate 24,860,112 of CM074441.1, read as the reverse complement.
TATTCTTGCAGTTTTAGAGTAAAACAAGTTTAAAAAAAAAAAAATAAAATAAAATAAAATAGTATTTTTTTGCAATTATCATAATAATAAACAAAATTTTCAGTTAACATTTTTTAAACTTTTTTCACTTCAGCAATAATTTGCCCACTGTCGTCTTTAAAAAGAGATCGAAATTAAGTTTGTTCTCTAAAGAATTTAAAATTTATGACAGTTTAAGTTGAAAATTTCATTTTCAGGTTTATGCTCAAAAAGTAAATAAATGGATTATAACTACAGCTTTAATATAATTTAGTACCATAAAATCACCTAAAAATATAAAATATTAAATAAACATTATCAAAATAAAATATAATGCATTGATTTCATTAAAATAAACAAAAAAAAAATTAAAACGCAAAGAGCACCAGAGGCTTAAACATACAATTACAAATAAATGTAATACATTTTTAAATAAAGTATATCTAAATTAAATAATAAAATGTGAGTACTGGCAAGTTTGAAGCTAACTGACATCTCAACTTAGAGTACACCTCACTGTCAAGGCTGTGGCCTAGCGGTTAGCACATACACGGCCCATGCGAGTTTGAATCCAGCTGGTGACATTTACTGACCCCATTCCCCCTTATTCTACACATCACTTCATGTCCTTTCTTGACTATACCTATAAATAAAAGTGGCAAAAAGGCCAAAAAAAAGGAGCCATTCGTCTTCCCACCCTCTCTTTCTTTCTCGGAGCAGTGACAGAGAGTGTGTGAGCTGTGTAGAGCTATTTCTACTGACTACTAACCCCCCCAACCATCATCTCTCTTTCTCTCTCTCTCTCTCTCTCTCTCAGACTGTCTCTCTGGAGCGCTTGCCGTTCCCCCTCAGTCTTCTGAAGGCGGGTTAATTAGCACTCGCCTCCTATTTGTATCTGACAGGTGGAGAGCCCGCCCCCCCAGCTGACTGACAGCTCTCTCGTTTACCCACACGGCTGCCTGCTTCACTCAACCATTCTCTGGCTTACTCCCCGAAGTCTTTCAGTCTTTCTCGTCCGCTCTACTTCAGGAAGACACATTCTGACATTTATTTTCTATACAGATCAAAATATGAACTGATCAAGAGAGAAATGGGTCAGAGGAGGAATTCTAATTTCAAGCTAGAAGAGCTCAGCTGCCATGCAGCGGTCACCTCTGTGTGTGCGCGTGTGTATCTGTGCCTCCTGCTCACCCCCTGTCCTTCCACATGAGTTTAGAAAGCTTGCAGGGTGGTCAACACTGCTATATACAACACATGGATAAGGTGGACCAATAAAGGCTACACATATAGCAAAAACGAGGCTGAGAGGACACCTGAACGGGCCTACTGGTCCACATGCTGTGCTGTGGAGTCTAAACTGGGCCTCTTTTCTTTGACTGAGCCAAACCCAGGAGGCTATAGGGCCTTCTGTTCCAGACTAGAGAGGGAGGGGTCAGCTTCACAATGCCACAGGGGACATGTGGAAAGGGGGCGAGAGGGAGAAAGAGAGAAAGAGAGAGCAAGAGAGTGAGGTGAGTGTTGTTAACAGCCAGGGCCCAACCTTGGCCGGTTGCAGGGCAGTGGAGCGGAGCAGCGCAGTGAATGTTCTCCATTTGATCTGAGGTTTTTTCCAAGCGCTCCTCAGGGAGCCAGTGTTCCAGATTCCTCCTCCAGTAGAGCCTCCCCTCAGAATCAGCCCACAGTATGACACTCACACACACACTCCCGTATCACCCACACACATTCACATACTTGTGCACACAAACACTAATCCACACTCATGACCCGATAGATTCACACACAGACAAATATAAACACACACAAGACTATATAATGCTGTCCAACTGCCAGCAAAGTGAACAAACACACACACACTTACACTGTAATCCTGTAAACAGACATGTTTTCGGGACGCAGGGTCATTTAAACTACTATTCAAAAGTTTGGGGTCATTTTTTTTAAATTAATACTTTTAGTCAAGTAACAGTAAAGACATGTATAATGTTATAAAAGATTTATATTTCTAATGAATGCGGTTTTCTAACTTTATATTCAAAGAATACTGGGGAAAAAAATACTTAAAATAAAAAATAATTCGTTTTTACTTTTTTTTAATCAAATAAATTCAGCCTTGGTGAGCATAAGAGACTTCTTTCAAAAACATTTTAACAAAATCTTACCAACACCAAACCTTTGAACAGTAGTGTAGAAAACCGTGGTTGCAAAAATTAAGTTAGTAGTTTCTAAAATTACATTGGTTGTTCCTTTTACATTACGCACAAATAAAATAAACATTCATTGAACACAAACATACAAACGCTAGAATACAGTAATAATACACATTAACTCACTCTTAAAAACCTACAGTGGGGCCCAAAAGTTTGGGACCACTAACAAAAATTTATTTTTAATCTTTTATTTAAACTTTTTTTCTATTTTACACATATATTGTGAGCATGATTTGAGTGAAAAGATGAACTGCAATATTAATATGAACTTCAGAATGTCTTTTTGCTGAGCATTTGAACTGCATGAACTTGCACAAATTTGCACAAATTTGAGTAAAACATGATGAAACACCTGACTATCTGTACAAAGAGTCACATGATCAATCTCAGAAATGTTTATTTATTTGCGTTGTGACCTAAAAATGCAGTGAAGAATTGCTGAATCAAAAATATTTCGTATTCACGTTAAATCATATTTTTTCTCTTTTCATTTTTAAAAATACTAAAACTTGTATATTTTTAGGTTTAAAAATTATTTTGAATTCCAGATTTTCAATGTGATAGACTTTTGAACCCAAATGTTAATCTTAAGCAGAAAGAGAGAGAGCACAAGAAGTTAAAGTGATATATAAGAAGGAGGAGATGGAAACGCTAGGAGTGTAATGGGGGAAGGCAGAGCCAAAGACATTTGGAGGGACGGAAAGGCAGACGTTCCTCGTCTCCAATATCGTCTCCTGTGGAACTCATATTAGCAGCGATCAATGGCAGCAAGGGGGAAGAAAAAGAGAGGGATGGAGGGACAGTCAGAGAAAGACAATGACGGTAGGGATGGTTAGCGACCATATCAGAGGTTATATTATTGTCGAGAAGCTAAAAAAGAGGACGGTGCACAAATACGAGGCAGACATGCCAAATACACATGCACGCACAAACACATGATGGGATTCCAGGTGTAATTCTATAGCCACGGTGTCTTCTGTTAAGGGAATAGAAATTTCATTTCATGCCGTGGCGTGGCACGGCTGTGCTCGAGAATATTCCTGCTCTGACGGGCATGTGGTCATAATAATAACCGTAAATTGATAGAGTGGCTTTATGAGCCTTCTGCTGGTGTGCTGATATTGGCCAGGCTCTCCTTGGGGCCATGGGAACCATCCACTGCTCTCCACAACATGGCCTCCCTCACACACACACACGCACACACGCACGCACACACGCACGCACACACGCACGCACACACGCACGCACACACGCACGCACGCACACACGCACGCACACACGCACACACACACAAAATGGCGTGTGTTTGTCTCTTATCAGATGAAGTCACCAGCAGCACACTACTCTCTCTCCCACTAGACCAGCTCCCAGGAGTGTCAAGAACTTGAAAGGGTTTGCAAATTATTTTTTATTTATTGCTATTATTTTTGTTCTTGTTATCATTGTTATAAATAATTTAAAATAAATAGGGTAAGGTATTAAACTAATATTGAATAATAATTGCATTATTCAATATTAATTTAATTGATTAATTAATTTAATTAATTTAATATTCTATAATATTATAATAATTTAATAAGTAATAATCAGGGTTATTATTGTTAACTAAAACTATTAACAGATGTAAACAATGTAAACGAAAATTAGAAATGTTGTCTTGGCAATGAAATAAAATAAGTTTAAGCACTAAAATTACAAAGTGGAAATAAATAAAAACTGAAACCAAACTAAAACTATTTAATAAAATATATAACAGTATAGAAATAACACTAAAATGACACTGATAATAATAATAATAATAATAATAATAATAATAATACTACAAAATGGGAAAAAGGTTTGTGATCGGTCCAATCCCCCAGACACGGCACCAGATTATGGGTGCTCCTCAAACAGAAGGCTGCATTCTAGTGAGGCTGTGTCCTTCCTAGTCCAGTCCATCAAAGGCTTGTAGGCTAGAGTCCTCCTCAGCATTAAATGTTACAATGAGATGGTATAGTAACATCATATATGTTTATGCCCCCGCAGTCACGATGTGAAAAACCTATTAAAATTATAATTTGAAAAATACTTTATATTAAAAACCTTTAAATGAACTGCCTTTCTATTAATGTAGTACATGTAATAACAAGCACCTGTGGTCTGGAATGTGTGCAAAGGATTGTGGGTGATTGGAGGACACGAAGGATACACTTGATGCATCCTTCAAAACAGGCCAAATGAAGGACGAGAAATGAAGGCTGCCTCCTTCAAATTGAGATGTCCTTTGACGGACACTGATGATATGGCAGCTGAGCTATGCAGTCTTACTGCGTCCTTTCGACTGAGAAGCACCCTCTTTTACAATCTCCAGTTCACACACTCCTGGGAACGACTGCATTTTTTAATTTCATTTCACTCTTTATTTTTCCCCTCCAATACACAACATGCATCTCTCTGATGACTCCAAAACTGAGATTGTGTCTAAAATCTAGGGCCATGATTTCATTACTTTGGAAGTAGCTAAAATAATGGAAGAAGATGGGGAAAGGGTTGTGTCATACTGTATTGTGTCCCCTTAGAAACATGTGTGCTCTGGTATGATGAGGGCTGTGGATAATAACAATCCACTAGCACCATACTTTGAGAATTTTATATAGCTGAAAAGATACTGCAAGACCATTCAATAAACGTACTGCATACGAATGGTGGAGTGGCATCACTCTCTCTCTCTCTCTCTCTATATATATTATATATATATATATATATATATATATATATATATATTTCTATCTCTCCCCCTCTTTTCCTCAGTTTTTATGCTCGTTAAGGAGAGGCCCTTGATTAATCTGCTAGGAAGCAGATGCCCCTGCAGGGCCGCTTTCAGCGTTTCATTAATTACCGCGATTGTAATAACGGCTATTGTGTGCGTGTACTGCGTGTTAGCTTTAAAACACCCCTCTCCTGAGGGAGCATACTGACTCCAGAGCAGCCAATGGCCTCTAAGTAACCCCACCGCCTCAAAAACTATACCAACTTCTGCCTCCTGCCAATATGATTTCCTCAGAAATAAGAAATTAAAGCAGTCTATAATTTCTGTGCCAATAGCATAACCACACAAAATTGCAAAAAAATAATGATTGTTTTCAAGTAGGTTTACTAAACACTTCCCCATCTGCCATTGTACATCTAAACAGGTAGTCTAACCCACAAACGTAATGCAAAATTATTTGCATCTTCAATAAGCTGCATGATTATTGATTATTGTTGGTGAAATGTTTGCAAAAATTTGAAAGTGGCAATCTACAAAAGTTACCCCACAAATGGCACATCAAACTGGGATAAGAGGATACATAGAGGGGGAAAAAAAATACACTTTGCCTTTAAAGACAGTGGAGAAACACAACACATACACAAACCTGCTGGGCAGTGGTTGGTGCGGTGCTCGGTCAGGTCTGCCAGGCACTCAAAGTCCTGTTGGCAGTTGTCACAGGTGAAGATGGAGTCATCATCTAAATCCTCCTCTCCCACCCTCTCGTCATGACTGGTCACACTCTGTTCTCCGTCCTCACCCGTCACCCGGCTTTCCTTTCTATCAGAGTCTCGCTCTGATACTGCTGCATCTATGTATATACACACATGAACCATAAAGAGAAAGAGGGAAGATGTCAGGTCAAGGGATTGCTACTGACAGGTAAATCATACTATAACATTTATTTCTTGACTGTTATGTATTGTACTTCATATATGTGCTGATGCAGAGCTTTTGCAAAAGTCACGGGTAGCAAAACTTACTGTACTTGTCAAAACGTAAATCAATAAAAAAATAAATTAAAAAAAATCAAGCAGATTGTATTCAGTGTTGGCGAAGCTATTTTGAAACTGTAGATTGCCAAATTAGAACTCAAGAAATTAAGTAGGTAAACTAGTAAACTACAACAACTACACTAGTCAACTACACTATATGCATAATCATATACATGAACACATAAGTGTGTGTGTGTGTGTGTGTGTGTGTGTGTGTGTGTGTGTGTGTGTGTGTGTGTGTGTGTGTGTGTGTGTGTGTGTATACATACACATATAATCTGTATTTTCTAGCACGATGAGGGTTTTGATTATATGAGACTGGATACAAGAATAAATGGAGATTGTGATGTTGTCAACATTGAACTAATAAAATTACACAAAACAGAACTAATGCAAGTAGAAAACAAAATATGAGAAATTAAACAAGAAATCTAAAAAAAAAAGAAAGAAAGAAAAGTCAACAACAGCGCTGAGCAGCAGCATTTAACCAAATACTGCATAAAATGCTGTTTCATTACAAAGATGATTGTGCAGGAATTAAATTCAGTAAATGAACTGATTCACTAGAATGAATAAAACTTTCCAGTTGCTACAAAAGCATAAGAGAGGGAGAGAGGGAGAGAGGGAGAGAGGGAGAGAGAGAGAGAGAGAGAGAGAGAGAGAGAGAGAACCAATTCATTAGTATGAATCAGACATTCCAATGCTGCATATGAGGTAAAGAATCATTTAGGATTAACCAATTCACTTGAATCAATTAAACTTTCCAATGCTACATTTAAAAAAAAAAAAAGAGTTGCTAATTGTTAGAAAATGTATCACATTACTGGAATAGCTCCACTGTAAAAAATGACCTAAAAGAGATAACTTTTCTCAGTCTCAGTATAAATCCCAACCCGAAGTGTGTCTAGTCTCAGTCAAAACTACAAAGCTCCCATGAGCCTCTAGACTGAAGTGTAAGAGAGGGGCCCGAGGCTTTGAGAGCGAGCCACCCAGTCGCTCGTGGCACACAGTAAGGACCAGTGGAGAAATCTGCCACTGCAATCCTCCTTCTGCCATTGTGGCTCCATTTTCACACCTTATTATCACATTAAAGGCTCTACGCTGAAAGGACTACACACGAGACTGGAGGAAGAGGGAGGAGTGAGCAAGATTGAGTTAGAGTGAAAGAGAGACAGAGGAAGCGAGACAAGACGGCGTACAAAATGTGGGGTGGTATGAGATTGTGAGACAGAATGAGAGCAAAGAGACCCTGATAAAATTGATCCAAATTAAGACACAAAGGCCCCCATCACACCTGCTATTAACATGCGCTTTCGGTGGTCAGATCGCAATCGGATAGCACTTGACCACTTTAAAAGCCAGGTGATTGCATTGTGATTACCAAGACCACATATGGAGGTCATCAGAGACCATTCTGACCACACTGGACAAAGGTGTCAATGCTAATATATTTTGTTATGTGCATACAATAGTAATAGTATACAAAATGATTTAAATTGACCCCATTTTCTAAATGATTGTTATTGATATTATTGTTCAATTATTCCATGTGTCATTTTTAAAAATGTCAAACTTAATCATAACTTGATCCTTTGGTGAAACTGAGAGCATTTCATACTTCTCCAATAATTTAGATCACTTAAAACTCGTCTCTTTCTTACAAATGACTGCAAGCTCGCATTCAGATATGCACCCAACCAATCAACAACCAATGGACAGAACCAAGTCCCTGTCGTTACTTCCTTTTCATCCGATCAGGTCACCTGACTTAATGACCAATAACCCATGAATTATTCCCATAATTTCTCACTCACATCATTCTCCCAGTCCATAACCGCAAGGGAACTTTAAAACTTCATGTTTTCATCACTTTTAATCCCTATTAGCATCCTTTACTGTGGGAATATTTCTAAACACAGTAATGCCATACACCAAATACCATCATTTTAATCTGTAAAAATGACAGCAAGCATTTAGAATGTTACAAATACATGAAATGGCAGAAGATGCTGTTCAGTTAATGCAGCGTCTGATGCAATACGCGACCAGTTTTCTGTTTCATGAATGTAAGTGTGATCAGCTCTACCTGAAACACACTAGAGATACACTGCAATGGAAAAGAATACGAAACGCGTATTAATGAATAAAAGAAATCGAATAGGCAGAGAGAAAAACAACATTGACAACAAGGGAAACCAAGGAGCCGAGAAAAAGCGCAGAGGAAAGGAGGAAACGTGAGGGCAGAGGGAGCGGGGAAAGGGAGGGAGGAAGTGGGGGCCGGAGAGAGGGAGGGCTGCTCACCGGCTCCCCCGGGCTTAACATCCTGTCTAATCATCCTGGACTTGTGCAATCAGAGAGAAGCAGGAGGTGGCCATTCCTGTGCTCCACACATTCTGATCAGCTCTAATTTGGCCAGGACTGGCACTGCATTACGCAGCGCCGCAGCAGCCCACGCTAATGGGGCCTGCGGTTCGGAGCCTGGCTAGAGGAGAGCCTGGGCCTCGCTTTGGGCCCCAGCCCAGTCCGGGCTGCAGGTGGAAATGGGCGAGGGGGGGTTGGTGGGCTCGGTATCTGGAGGGGCATTTGGATAAGGAAGCGTCGAGGTGCTCTAGTTTATTTCACCCCCACCAGAGCAGAGGGTAGAGAGGTGGGGGTGAAGGTGGGGGCGTCGTGGTGGTTTGGAGGGTGGTGCGGGCTGGGCTAGGGGGTAGGAGGGGTATGGCCATCTGTCCAGTGGTGAGAACACCGTCTGGACAGGGAGGAGAACGGCCCCTAACTGACACTACACTGATAGAGCCCTGAGCAGCGGTTACACACATACACACACGTGCAAACACACAAAAGGTGCATTAACTACACTATTTCATCCATGAGAGCTTCTAATCTCGAGGAAAATGGATGGTGGCAGTAACCCTCGAACACTCCCTACCTCTCCTCACTCAATCACACACACTCGCACACACACCCTGATTCCCTCAGGTACCCTCATGCCAGAGGTACAGGCACTGCCAACCAAGGCACATGCCAGCACAACCTGCTACCATGGCAACGAGGGAGGAGCAGGAGGGGACCTTTCCCTACCCTTCTCCTCTCTCCATCTCTCCGGTCATAAGCAGGGCTGGCATGCAGGAGGAGATGGAGACGAGGATAAAAGAGGCCGGCAGAATGCTCTACACTACCTTTTAAACTCCTCCATCCTTCTTTTTCATTTTCTTTTTGCATCTTCCTTTCATTACTGCCTTCTCTTCCTCCTCCTTTCCCGTAAGCGTATGCCCTCTCAGGAGGGAAGAGGGGAGGGGAGTCTCTAGAGGGGGCCCTCCAGAACACACTCCATTAGAGTGCAGGGCCACCGTCATTACAGGGCTCCATTTCTCTCTCTGCAGTGGAAGATTGATACACACGCATCACGCATCTCAGCTGCAGTCGTTCCACCTCCGACCGCGGCCTTGACAAACACACACACGAGCGCAAATGCGTGCGTAAACATGGTGCGTGGTGCGAGGAGAGGCTGATGGACGCAGGGTGGGGCACAGGTCGAGGTGAGGTCCATGAACATTTCGAAATTAGAGTTCACCCAATGTGGCTCACTTTTTATTTTGCACATTTGGAGGTTGAAATGTTTAAAGGGATAGCATACCCCAAAAAATAGGACAGTTATTTACTCATCTTCATGTTGTTCCAATGCAATATGACTTTATTTCTTGTGTGGGGAAAACTGGAAGACTATGTTTCCATTCTCTTTTGCATTCATTTACAATGAATGGGGACTTGAAGGGTTAGTCCACATAAAAATGAAAATACTATCATTAATTACTCACCCTCATGTCTTTCCACAAACGTAATACCTTTGTCCTTGTTCGGAACACAAATTCAGTGAGGCCTCCATTGACAGAAAGATAATGAACACTTTCAAATTCCCAGAAAGGTACTAAAGACATATTCATGTGACCAAAATGGTTCAACCTTAAAATGTTATGAAGCGAAGAGAATACTTTTTGTGTGCCAAAAAAAAAACAAGATAACGACTTTAGTCAACAATATCTAGTGATGGGCGATTTCAAAACACTGCTTCATGAAGCTTCAAAGCTTTACGAATCTTTTGTTTCGAATCAGTGGTTGTATCAAACTGCTAAAGTCACGTGAACCGCTGAAATTTCGAAACACTTATGACGTAACGAAGCCTCATTTACTGAAATCACATGATTTTGGCAGTTTTAAATATGTCTTTATTTGTGTTCTGAAGATGAACGAATGTATTACGGGTGTGGAACAACATGAGGAGTAATTAATGACAGGATTTTCATTTTTGGGTGAACTAACCCTTCAAGGTTTCAAAAAGAGACAAAAAAAGGAGACAAAAGAACCATACAAGTATCATAAACGTGGCTCGAATGACTCAGACAAGTTTATAGAAGCCATTCAACATTTTTGTGCAACAAACAGAAAAAAAAAATTACGTTTTTATTCTTATATAATTTTTTCTTTTAGTCCAATTCATGAACTTATCATTCAGACTAGTTTTGAGAACTGAATCAAATGATTCACTGAAAAAATTACAACCGTACTGAAAAATACAAATTACAAAAGTACACATTTTTTCGTTTTGTATTCAACGTTTTTGTATTCTGTATGACAGAATTTTCATTGTGGTATACGCTCTCAGTTTAACGTGCCCACGTAGGAAAAACCTGCAAAAGAGACTTTGTGGAATCATTCTAAAGCGGTGCGTTTTAAACACAGACTGTGGCACAGTCAAGCTCAATGAAATCAGGGCTGTTGAGAATATAGTCCAAAGAGACTAATGTTTTAAAGAAAATAATTCAAAAGAACCAGTTCTTTTTATGCTCTCCCATATAATTTTCGACTCTGCTCTGTATGCTGCTAACATATATCTCAAGAATGCGCCGCTCCTGACAGAGACCATGCGGCTATTTGTGTTTCATTACTGTAATAGCTGTCAAGCTAGCAAGCCTGTGGTAACTGTGCTGCTATTTGTGTTTTTAATGTAGTAGAAATGTGTGTGACATAATGTGGTGTTTAATATTTTTATAATGTTGTGCCTCAGGTAGGCTGTAGTGGTTTAAATGAGTATGAGGGGCAATTTTGTCCCTTCAGTGTCCTTTTGCAACACTAGAGGTAGAGGACAGACACACACACAGTGGCGAACCTCACAACAGGGCCTAGACTCCCTCTACTGTGAGAGGGCTAGGTGAGAAACAAGCCAAAGAGATACAACACTTCTGCTTGTGTGTGTGTGTGTGTGTGTGTGTGTGTGTGTGTGTGTGTGTGTGTGTTCGGTGAGGGTTAGTGGACAACGGTGTTGTGAACTTGATTGAAAGCTCCATTTATCAGAGTAGACCTTGGTATGTTGATGACAAAGACTTTATCAAGTGCTCTTTTGAGACTTTGCCATCCCAGGTGGCAAGCTCTTTCCACCACACCTTTTTGTTCATGTATGTGGGAGAGTATTTTCTCAGTACTTTAAGTTAGGGTGCATGCTGCTGTCCTCTTTCATGTGTGCAAGACCAATGTGTTAATGAGTGTTTGGGGGTCCCCAGCAGGGGATGTGCCCAGAGCCCAACTCTCTCTCTAACAGCCAGCTGTAGCTCCTGTCCCTCACACTACAGGCCATTATCTCTGAGAGACAGCCTGTCCCAGCACCAAAAACTCACACATATACCTACCATACACTTACAAAACAGATGCAAACAACATACATACACTACACAAGGGTATTATAAACGTATACTCAACACACACACACACACACACACATTCACTCTTAATTGATGCAAAATAAGAACTATTTTCTCAAAGTTGGGTTGAAAATTGACAAACCCAGCGAATAGGTTAAATGTTTGCTCAACCACTGGGTAGTTTTATTTAAATCAACTATTGTTTAAAAATGACTATATTGCTTGCTTAAAATGAATAATGAATAATAATTACACAGTAAATATTTTTTAAATTGCTTATTAATAAATGTTCACCTTTTGATTACTACTGTTGCCTCTGTCTGATTTTTAATTTCCAACCTATTTTGGGTTCATTTTTAAGCCAGCCATATAGTAATTTTTAAACAATAGTTGGCATTTAACCCAACCGCTGGGTTAAAACAGCCCAATCACTGTGTTTGTCCATTTTCAACCCAACTTGGGTTGTTTTAACCCAGAATTTTTTAGAGTGTATATTTAATTAAAATTAAAATGCATTGTTAAAAATAAAATAAATTTTTACTTGCATTGTTAAAAAAATAAAAAAGAAACAAGAAATGTTTATATACATATATTATTTATATTTATATATATATATTTCAGGAATGTCTCAAGAATTGCAACTGGCTGAATAAAAACAGCTGTTTCCTCTTAAATTCTTGAGACATACCCACTTAAACGTAACGTAAAGGTAAAGACGTAAAGACGCTTCAAAACAATTGTCTCAAAAATAGCTTCAGCATTTTTAACAGAGGATATATTCATATTCATATGTTACAAAGTAATTCAATGGTGCTCAAGAGTTGAAGTCATTAAACACAGTCCCAAGGGTTAGCATCCTTTCTAAAAATGGTCGATTGCATATTCTAATGCAAGAAAAAAATATTAATATTCATAAAGCTTGGCCAACTTTTTAAACCCCACTTACAATATGGTCTGACTGAAACTCTGATTTAAGCAGTTTATCACTATCATTATATATTAATGATTGTTTTTCTTTATGATATTGTATAATATTCATAGCTCTACTAATAGCCCTTTCTTATGCTCTATATTAAATATGGTTGTGTTTGTTTTACATCAAGTTGAGCCTCAGGTCGTGTGTGTGTGTGTGTGAGAGAGAGAGAGAGAGAGAGAGAGAGAGATAGCAGTGGTGGTTTGATGTGGGGGGGGGGGACTGCTACAATCAAACCCCCCCCCCCCCCCCCCCCCCCCCCCCCCCCCCCCTCACACACACTTTCTCTCTCAGGAAAGACAAACAGCCATGTTTGTGTGGGGTAATTAGATGAGGAGAAGTGAATTAGCAGAATCCACAGAGCAGTCATGTTGCCGAGCACAGCCCCGCCTTACAGGGACCTGCTAATTACCCCTCGTTAGGTTGATATGTCTTTTTTTTTTTTTTTTTTTTTAAGTGTGGTGCAGCTTCCATCATGAGAGCGGGAAATAATTAGCATTGGTGTGATGCTGCCCTTAATGGACACCGCAAGGCATGCTCCACACTGATGAGAGGAACACAGAAATGACAAAGTGACAAAAGATCAAGAAGATGCTTTAGTGCTACTAAGAGCCACAGATCCAACAGCACAACTATGTTGTCTTTATAAATCGCCCACAATGCACAATAAATGTTAAATATAAAATGCCATGAATCTGCATGACAAGCGCAGTTTGCTATATTGAATTTTGGACGAAACGTCTGATTGGACAAAATTAGTGAGTACAGAATCTTTTTTTATTTGCATCCTGAAAGCAAAAAAAAAACTAAAAAAAAACTAAATTTTAAGTGCATATATCAAGTAAAAGTTAAGTTTGTCAACTTTTAGGACTGCAAAAATAATAGAAATCAAAGATAATAGACATGGACTAAAAGCCACAAATGTCAAATTTTGATTTCATATAATCTTTAAATAATGCAATAAAAAGCTTTCCATTTTGCATTGTGGGTTTTGCTCACCAAGACGGCAAGTCGGCAACTCAGCTAAAACGTTGAGACCTTAGCTAGGGAACTCTCTTTACGACCAGAACCCTTAAAACTCCATTTCCCTTTCCGCCACTGTGTCTGTTCTTAGTTATGCTGTACTGTGTGTGCGTTTAAGTGCAATTGAATGTATGTTTTTATTATTTCAAAGTACTAAATGGGGAAATCCACATATGGAGGTCATACTTGTGTGTCAACCGATAGAGAAAAGAAAGCAGGAGACAGAAATAGAGATCAGAAGAGAAGTTGTGTTGTACAACTAACATGAGGTGAGAGTAAGCTTAATTTGGGGAAACTATACACATACACACACACACACACACACGTATATGTGGTTAACGGGGACTCTCCATAGGCATAATGGTTTTTATACTGTACAAACTGTACATTCTATCCCCCTACACTACCCCTACCCCTAAACCTACCCATCACAGAAAACTGTCTACATTTTTTGAATTTCAAAAAACACTGTTTAGTATGTTTTTTAAGCCATTTGGTTTACGAGGACACAGGAAGTTTCTTCATAAACCATGTTTACGTTGTAATACCCATGTCATTATACACATGTGTCCTCATAAACCATGTATACAAGCACACACACACACACACACACACACACCAGAAGACAACTTAACCCCAACAAAAGAACAAGCTACACTGTGCTGCACTGGAAAAATAGCAGCTCCAACTTCAACAAGACTTTTTTTTCCTATGAAAACATTAAAGCACAAGGCTGTCTTTCAACTACACCACAAATACACACACAGACACACACTCGAACCAGACGTGGCCAAATGTAAACCAGATCAAGGCTGCATTAGTCAGAGAGACCAAAGGAATTGTAGTGCTGCTCTAAGCTCGATTAGGTATGTCTGATCTCATCACACGAACACAGCCTACCTGTCGAAATCCATCGCTCATCCTGTCCCTGAAAACTGGCACAGACGCACTCCCTGATAGAAAACATTAATGATGTTGGACCACGTCAAAATATAACACAGGTGATCCAGGTTTAATATGGACTCCATGGCACCAGCACCTTCAAACAAATCCTACGAACTAAACTAAAATAGAATAAAAAAATAATTATATTTATAAATATTTATGTTAATTGTTATTCTATTATTATTAATCTGCCCATTTTTGACAATTTGAAATAATTCGCAATGACCACCAATCGTGCCATCTTGTCTAATAAACAAGTAATAGTTCTTCCTTGTATCAATTTCAAATACCTACAGCCTTGTCAATGGATAATAAACTTTTCCTGTTTTCAATGCAAATTTGGAGGTTTTTTTGTCATTAAATGTGTCAGAAACATAATGGTCATCCTGCTCTCCATAAACTGTCATCATCCATTAAATAACCCATGTTGGTTGACCACTAGCTCTAAGGCCACATGTATGGTACATCTACATCCGCATTGTGCGTATTCCGGTTTGGAGTTGGGACAAGGGCCCCTGATGGCCCAGCGCTTGAGCAGGTGCAGTGCGTGCACGTGGTCTCTCGGGGGAGCGCAGGGCCTAACGCGGTAAACACGGGACCTATTTAAAGCAAGTAGACCTCTCTCTCTGGCTCTGCTGGCCTCCGCTAGCTGCGTTTCCACAATACCGCACAGCCCCTCGGGACCCCGACTTGCCAGCCACGCTGTACCGGTCTCCCCTCCTCCAGAGACCCAGCACCCAACGCTCGTGCACCCAGAGAAGAAAGAGTGGGAGATGATGAAAGAGTGCGTCATGGAAGGATGGGAATTAAGTCACACAGAACACACAAACAGCCATACAGCTGCTCACCGATGCCATCACCTGTTCCAGCCCATGGTTCTGCGAGCTGACACGTGAACATGCGAGCAACGTGTACACACGTCGACGCGCAAATATACACGCGCGGCGACATGCTAATGCATACACACACAGAGACGCACACCTCCTCTTCACACATTAAAACTGTTTTCCTGTCGCTGCCTTGGGGAAATTAAAAATATATTATGGACCTCCAGAGGTTCATGCAAGGAGATGAAGAAAAATAGAGAGGGACACAAATGAGAGAGCGAGACAGACAGCGAGACACGAATGGAGGGAGAGGAAGACACACAAAAGCACTTGAGGGATAGAGAGATGGATCTCTTGGTTGTGTCCTCTTTTCTAAACTGCCCACTGCATCATAGAGAAAGAGGGCCATTTTGGGGCTGCGGTGTAGCCGACGGTCAAACATCGCTCCTGTCCTGCTCCCACCCTCCCTCTCATCCCTCGTTCCCAGTCACCAAACAGGGAATGCATGCCTGAATCCAGCTCAGGTTAGATTCCAGAGGGGACTGAGCATATGAAGGGGCTAGGAGAATGACAGATTTTTCACTCTGTGTCATCTAACAGTTCTTGCCAGTCCTCTGGCTCTCTACAGTTGCCTCAGTAAAGCCCAACAACAACAACAACAAAAAAATGGGACATTTTGAGCCAGACTGAACTATCGCTTGCCCAATCAGGCCAATGTTGTGTAGTGATTTAAACATGTCACCAAGGTAATAATACCTAGCTGGTTTTAGCAAATCTGTAAGAATGACTTGTGAAAGTCTTGAACGCATCAAAGAAATCAGTAAAACAGTGGTTCTCCTGTGGTGGTTCAGCCCGTTAGGAAAGAGCTCCATGAACTGAACAGAACTGAGTGTGTCAAATAAGGGAGACATAAAAAAAAAAAAATGTGCAGAGCAGTGGGTCCCCATGACCGGAGTTGAGAACCACTGCAGTAAAAGTTTTGCACCTTATACTATAATTTTCTACAGATATGGCGATGAGGAAATCAATATTTTTATGGAGTTACATTGTTTGCAAAATTTCATTATGACTGTTGAATAGGGGTGTAATGGTACATGTATTCGTCCTGACCGAACGGTACAGATGTCAAGGTTCGGTGCATGCAGTTAGACAACAAATAGAGTCAGTCACAGGCGATCCATACTCCAATCCAGAAAGGGTCGCGTGTGATAATGCAACACTGTTTGCTACCAGTAAAAATCGCAGGAGAAGCAGCAGCGACGTTATGTTTACATGTAGCCTCTCAACCAGTGTTTCAACTGCGGAAAGATAAAACAGCTTGAGAATAATATCTCACGTAGCATTACATTTACCTTAGGCATTTAGTGTCGACAGCATGTTAGTTCGCTACATAAATGAACTCTAGAGAGGAGCATTTCATATATGCACTATATTAGCCAATTCGTTATATTTAACTTGATAGTAATGTCTTGATTATTTAACGTATGTTTAGGTAAATTTGTAATGAAAAGTTATGACAGTAACTGTGTAAATTATTATATTTTAAAAATGAATGGGAGTAGAAAATTAACTTTATAATTAGATTTAGAAGATGATGCAAAACCGGCCTTATGTGCAATTTACATGCATTTTTTTTAACAGTTGAGTTTTACAGTTTTCGAATCCATTCAGCCGATCTCCAAGTCTAGCGGTACCACTTTTAGCATAGCTTAGCATAGTTCATTTATTCTGATTAGACCGTTAGCATCATGTTCAAAAATGACCAAAGAGTTTCGATATGATATTACGCAGCGCCTGTGACCCCCTGCTTGCACAGGGAGCGTGCCTTGCAACCATGAAGACATCTGTGAGAGATGCTGCGTAATATCATTGCGCCTGCTGCACCCATGGTACAGCAGCAAAGTTCCTTGATTATTACGCCGGAATGAGAGTATAGTTCCTAGCCATATCGGCCTAGAAAATCGCAACTTTTCATTTTCCGTTGGTCTTAGTACACGATGTAACTACAGAACAGTCAAGTTTTAAATTGGAAAAATATCAAAACTGGTCATTTTTGGTCATTGGTAATTTTTTTAACATGATGCTAATGGTCTAATCAGAATCAATGAACTATGCTAAGCTATGCTAAAAGTGGTACCGCCAGAACCCGGAAATCGGCTGAACGGATTCCAAAACGGTAAAACTCAACTGTTTAACTCTAGAGGAGTTGGAAAATGAGCCTATTTTCAAAAAGTGGAGTGTTCCTTTAATATAGTAATGTGCAAGTAAGGGCTCCTTATATAGTTTACAGCATTAACTAAGATTTTTTTATAGCAACACAGAGGCACATTTTATGTTTTGTTTTCTCACCCTGCTATACCAAACAGCAACTTCAAAACCGAGGTACGTACTGAACCGTAATGTTTGTGTACTGTTTCACCACTACTGTTGAATGCATGAATGAATGAATGAAGTTGGGCTGCATTTATCTGAAACAATACAGTAAAAACAGTAATATTGTGAAATGTAAAAATCATTTGAAAATAAATGTTTTGCATTTTGAATTTCTATTCCATTTTTGCCCATTATATTATTATATCAGGGTCAGCCAATTATACAGGCCTTCCTTAACACTGATGAGTCGACTAGTTATTCAGGCAGTCATTCTGAAGATATAGCTTTAAAATATCTCATTATGTCCCAAAAAGTTACAACATAATTTTAAATATTTTTTTCTAAGGCATATGAAATGACTTTAATGTACATTTTTTTCGGGGAGACCAGTCAAAATATTGGCAAGTAAAAATCTAAACTTCTGGCCCAACTAAGCCTATAGAAACAGCCCTGCCCTGTACTGTACTGACTGCAGCACATACCTTTCTTTCTCCCTCTTTCATTCTGGCCTCGGCAAAAGTTTAACGTGTGCCGAGTTTGACAGTGTAGGCCATTAAGAGGGTCATAAATAGGCCTGGTTCGGTGCCCCGCTGCCAAATAAAACCAGAACACAACAGCTCCCTTTCTGCCTGAGGAATACACAGGTGACCAAAAAGCTCACATTACGGGTGAGGTCACAATGACTCGCCCAGTGTGGGTGAGACCAAGGGAGAACAGACAGAGCCATCTGATTGGCTGCATTAAGAGGTCCTGCCGGCCCACCAATAGCTGAGGGAGGAAATGAATAAAATAATTCAATTCAAGACCATTACAGCCCCTATCGGCCAGCGCACGGGGATATGAGCAGCCTTTTTCCACAATGAATCATAGTCGGGGACACGCACACAAATTGGGTGCTTGTGTGCGTCGGTGTGTGTGTGCACGCACGTGTGTGTGTGTGTGTGTGTAATAATGTACTTGATCCCTGCAAATGTGCGTCAGACGATGTCCTATATGTTGACAAAGCAAAGTCTCTAGAGCTATTGTTTCAAAGTGTGTGTGTGTGTGTGTGTGTGTGTGAGAACGCATCCAAAAGGACCGCTCCGGTTCTTTGACAGGAAGCAGGAAAAACAATGCTCAACTTCACAGCTCTGATGGCACTTATAAAAAACAATTCCCCCCTCCCTGCTTCGTCTTTCGAAAAATGACAAGCGTCTGCATCTGTCTCTATAAACTCTCTCTCTCTTCCTCTTCTTCCTTTCCTTCGACCGACCCCCCCCCCCCCCCCCCCCCCCCCCCTCCCCCCCCCCCTCCCCTCCCCTCCCCTCCCCTCCACACCACCATCTCTTTGAGTCTCCAGTGTCAGACCTGGCTCATTTTCTCTCTTTTCTCCTTTCCTTCTCTTGTTCCCCTCTGGGCCAGGGAGGGACGGGTTGTTTTTCTATCTCAGGGAGCACGGGGTGGAGAGAGAAAGACAGTGAGAGAGAGAGAGAGAGAGAGAGAGAGAGAGAGAGAAAGAAAGAGAGAGAGAGAGAGAGAGAGAGAGAAACGGGGGGTGTACCTCCGGCCCGGTCCCCCAGCGGGACAGACCGAAGGGGCCTCAATCAGGTCCTCGGGGGCCCGCGGGTGGGGGGGCGGTGCTCTAACTCTTTCCTTTAACCTCTCCACCCCTTAACTCTAACCCCCCCCGCTGCACTCGCTCCAAACTCAGTACACATTTTCCACCAAGGAGAGGGGTGGGGGGGGGGGACGAAGTGAATTTAATACCAGGAAAAGCCTGC
This sequence comes from Elopichthys bambusa, assembly GCA_037101425.1. Taxonomy (NCBI): domain Eukaryota; kingdom Metazoa; phylum Chordata; class Actinopteri; order Cypriniformes; family Xenocyprididae; genus Elopichthys; species Elopichthys bambusa. The sequence goes on along the minus strand of CM074441.1, from coordinate 24,840,504 downwards.
CAGTGTCCTTGTCGACATCATCTCCTAGGGAATAAAGGGAAGGAAGGTTTTTTTATCTTTTTAAATAAGAGATGGCGAGCGGCCCCCTGAGCCCCAGCACAGCAGCACAAACAAACACAGGAGAGAGTATGGATAGGGGGAAGGGATTGAGAGAAAGAAGGAAAAAAAAAAAAAAGGGAGACAAAGAGGAAAAAGAAAAGAAGAAAGAGGAGGTGATGCGGAATGCGACCAAGTCCACCCGGAACGGTGGTGGAAAAAAAGGCTGATTAGCACAAGCAAATGGGGTTACAGCACAAGAAATGAAGAAGAGAGGGATGGAGGGAGGAGTCGAGGAGAAGAGGCAGGGAGGAAGAGCAGAGGGTTTTAGCGAGAGCCCTGGGACTCCCCTTCCTGCTGTATCTCACACACGCAGCACTTTGCAGCCACCCAGGACCTCAGTCAGCACCCCTGCAGCACTCCCTCAGGGCCGGTTAGGAGGGGCCCACGTCATCCCCTCGGGCCCCCGGAGGCCTCTCTCTCTTACTCCTTTCACTCTGCTGAGCTCACCAAGATCCAACACGCACATGCACACACTTAGAAATACACAAATACAACTAACACACTCTTAATATCTGACTTTAGTGATTTTAATACCCTAATGACCAATAAGATTCCAATATAGGCTATATATTATTTTACTTAGGCCCTTTTGAAAACGTTTATTGACAGGGATATAAGAGATGACAGGAAATGATAGGGAGAAGAGGGAACAGGTCCGGGAAATAGCCCCAAATGCACGTCAACAACATTAGCACAAATCCTTGACGCTAGGCTACAGATCCTACAAAGATTCAGTCAGTATATTGAAAAAATAATAATTATCAAAAGTTATTGGCCTGTTGCAATGATGCTGTGTATTTTAAGTCTTAAGGTAAGGTCACAGTCCTCACAGAGATTTTGCTCATGTTTAAATAACTCAAATTTTCAGTGTTGACCAACAAAAATCTGGTTTAAAAGTGACTTCTGTGAGCTGTGCTTCAAACATTGCTACACTATTGACAATAAACAATGGACTTTTTTTGCCCGCAAAATTTCACCAAAATTTCGCTAATAAGCCTGGTATGAAAATCTATTTTCTTAACACATTATTGATCTTTTTGTGAACAATTCATCCATGTATTTGTGTAATTTATTTATTTATTTATTTTTAAAAAGTCATAATTCTCTGTGGTGTTATTAATCTCAGCCTGAGACGTCACGCCAATGGACCGTTGACTGAACGTCTGATGCATATGGCACACTTATCTGGAAACACTTAGTAGTTTTGAAGTCGTCATCTGGTTGGGTGAATTACACAGGATGTCCAGGAGATGTGTGTGTCGCATTCTTTAACGGTCCGCCTGGAAACAAATGCTGTGACGCCAAACTAGCTCGTGGAAGAAGAAAGCCGTCGTGTTTACAACTGTGACGTATGAGCGCTTACCAGGATCAACTAAACGCTGGATTTTTCTTTTTTCAATAATCCCTTTCACTTGAATGTACATCACAATATGGAACAAAAAAGATCAGTCACTACTTTTGTTACATCATGACTTTAAAATTACCATGAAATAAGAATTGACTATTTACAATTTAAACACACTTTCCTGCTTTAATTATGATCATTTGTTTTTAACGTTTTATCAAAATAACTTGCTTCCTTTTTGACTGTCATCATCGCCAAGACATTTTATTTCTCAAACCCCCTCTTGCCACCAATCTGTCATATAGAAACCACTTTTCACAAACCAATTACACCTCAAAGGGTGAAATTCTTTTTCCCCTGGCTGAATATCCTGTATCATTCAGAAATACAGCGGCGATTTATACAAGCAATGACTAATTAATACATAATCCAAAAAAATGCATAGCTGTGTTTTTATTGGATAACATCCAGTCAAAAAATGCAGCTTTGTTGATGGTGCGGTAATGTTTCCACTCTCTGATCCAAATGAGTCTCCTGGTTTGAAAACACTCGAGTGAAAAGGGCTTCTGAGGTAACAGGGTGAAAAGCAAAATATAATATTCAGAAAGATGCATGATCTAAAACAGCCCGCTTGGATTTTGCCAGATAGAAATGTTCCTCTCCAGAGAGGAGGTGTAATCAAACTCGTCAAGTCGTGCGATATTACTTTCAGAGTGCGGCAAAGTGCCTTTACGTTCAGACAGGAAGCACCGCTAAGCTTCCAGTCCAGCATGCACCTGGACACCAACCTCTTGTGTCTTATAAAAAACTCTCCCTCCTTCCCTCCCTTCCTCCCTCCCTCCCTCTGTGCGCAGGGCTGCAGGCCATGTGGAATTGATATTAGAGATTGTGATGCAGCAGGTCGTCTCCGAGGGAGCAGGGGGTTAGATGTATCGTGCAGGACGCCACGCTAGCGAAATCATACCTGTCTGAACAGAGGAGTCCCAACCACTGCCGCACTCTGTAGATTCGGCCTCTTCCACTGCTACCGAAAAAGAGAGAGAGAGCGTATTAGAGTGCTTGTGTAGCCAAATCACACATTTTAGGCACACAAACATTTACGGCATTCTTCTCAGAAGCGTGCCACATAAACGGCGGCCCATCATGAGCCTATGATGCGTTCGACCTGATTGTTGGATGCACATCAAAGGGCTTTGTTGTGTGCAAGTGCTCTTTGTTTGTGTATGTGCTAATTTTGGAGGTGCAAAAACAGGTAACAGGAGGCAGTGAGATGAGAGGAGGAATGTGTGATAAAGGTTTTCCTGGGCATAGTCAAGGAAGGAAGCCCTACTGGCACACAAACAGGAAGCAGCAGTGTTCATGACACAATAAGAACTTGGACCACCCCCCACAGCCTCACCACCATAAATACACACACACACACACACACACACACACACACACACATATATATAAACACACACATTACCGGTCTCTACAAAACTCCTTGTAGCCTGGAAGCACTTTGGCACACAATCTAGAATGGAAACACACACTGTAACTTTTCAACAACAAACACAGTCTGTAATTTGCCTAACTCCTCCACATTAGACGATAGAGGCATCAGTGTATAAAGGAATATGTCAAATAATTTCTAACCTACACTTAATAGTCCATTCATGCTGAAAAAGTGCTAAATCTTTACACTCAGTGAACAATGTCCATGAATATAAGAAAAAGCAGGAAAGAAAAAAAATATATATAACAAAAAGCAGGAAAGATAAACATCAATGATGAGGTTCAAAAGAGGCTAAGACACTAATTAAGTTATCAAACTAACCACATGAAGATTTAGAGCGTTAATTAAGCCAAAAGTGAAATGTCTGTCATTATTTACTCACCCTTATTTTGATTCAAACCCTTATGACTTCCTTTTTTCTGTGTAACACAAAAGGAGGCATTAGAGCAATTGTTCATGCTGCTCTTTTTTAATTCTGTGAAGGTGAATTGGGACTAGATTAGTCAAGAATAAAAAAAAAGCTAAAATTAAATTAATAAAATTAAATAATAAAATAAAAAATATTGAATATATTGATTATATCTTATATCAAAATATTTATATAATGAGCTTCAGGAAGATTATAATAGATGAAAATAAAAGTTTGGAATATTCCTCAATTAATATATAGAACATATTATCGTATGGACCATCTTTTTTTTGGACATCTTAAAGTTCGACAGCCCCAGTCCTCATTTCACTTTTATTATTTGTGTGTGTGTGTGTGGGTGGGGGGTGGAGCAGTCATAATATTTGTAAGTTGCTGTCCCTTTCAGTGTCTGCTAATGGAAGAATGAAAGATTTACAAGTTTAGACTATTATCAGGGTGAGTAAATGATGACAGACGTTTAATTTTTGAGTGAGCTTTTTCTTTAAATAGAATTTATCTGAGAAAAGAAACCAAAGTGGGAACAAGAAAGACCTAAAGAGCCAGAGAAAGCACGAGAGAGAGGCTGAAACTGCTCTGTGTAAAGGAAATTGTGGTTAGATATGCTCCCACTGGCATTGGGCATCACTGCAGTCTCACTAAACCCACTTCCTCTCAGGAAAAGACTCTTAGAGAAAGAGGGGAAAAATGAGAGACAAAAGAAGAGAGAGAGAGAGAGAGAGAGAGAGAGAGAGAGAGAGAGAGAGAGAGGCACGAACTGCACTATCCCTGACAGCCATACTGCATTCCTTCCACATTATCAGTTCCTTAATTACACACAGACTCCATTTCTCTCTCAAATATGCACACACCACTGCAGAAAGTGCTGTCTGAGCCACCGTACACTGCTCTCGTCAAGGCTGCTCCCAGCAGGGTGGTCGGTGTGAACTCGACTCTGCTACCACCCTCCCTATTCCATATTCTACTCCCAAGCCAAGGCCAACAGGCCCCTGTTTTCCCTCTCAGAGCTGTGGAATATCAGGACCGCAGACACTCCAGCCAGGAGTTCCAGAGCAAAGCCTGCCGTCAAGGCCCAAGGAGCCAAGCCAGGTCAGGATGACTGGCCTATTACCGGACGCCAAGCGCTAGAGCCCAGAAACAACAGAAGGCCTTTGCTTACAGGACACTGAGGTCTTCTCTTCCACTCCTTTCAAAGTCAAGGGATACGTCACACCTCTCTTTCCCTTTCTCTTGTCCTTTGTTTCTAGTCTCGCACATTTTTCCTCTCCGTTACTCAGTTCCCCAATTCTTAAATGACGTTTGGCTGGATTTTTGGATCTGTTTATTCTTGTTCCAGACTTTGAGGCAGTATTGGCTAGAACTGGAATACATTTAATTCATAAACAGATTTTAAAAAAATCAAGTGCTTGGGCTCAAAATATGGTGACAAACATGTCCCTCGAGTTTTCTGTCATGAATAAAAAAAGTAATCAATGTGTAACCTAAAATAAAAAACTAAAATGTTTGAATCTATATTGTTTTGCACATTAAATAAATAATAAGGATAATATATTATTATTATTATTATTATTATTATAGATATTATTATTAGCCAGTTGCCTGAAAAAAATAATTTATATCACTTTACTTATTTATTTATTTATATTTATTTATTTATTTATTTATAACTCTTCATTTTCCAAGGATAAACAATAGTTCAAGTTCTGCAAACAGAGCAAACACAAAATAATATATCATATAAATATTTTAAAAGATATATTTATTTGTATAATTAATGCAATAACGTTTTGACTAAAATTAAATAAAATATAGAAATTAATCAAAAAACTTAACTGAACTAAATTTGAAAAAGTGTAAATTGAGAAAGTCTAAATTAGTTTTGAGAATGACCTATTTGTAATCACCCAGTGAGTATATTACATTTTAAAAAACACATTATCAGCCTATACTTCCTTTTGTTATGGATTATTCGATTAAATATTGATTACTTACGAGGCAACAGCAATAAATCGGTTTGCAATTTACAAATGAACATGATCGCAGCCAGGTATCACCTTACCTTGCACATCATGTGTCATCATTCATAATCAGAACCAGGGCGTTTCAACCAGAATGTGATTGTGTGGGGGCCTGTGATGAACGTACCAGGCCCAACAATTGCTTACTGTGGCTCTGATTAGGATGAATGTGCTTAGATATGCTTTCTCACTCCTCTCTGACCATCCCTTCCCTTCACTGTACTGTAGGTTTGTATTTATGTGTACTGTTCTTTCTCTGTTCACAGAATAAGTTTGTCTCGTGGCCTGACCACTCCGATGCCGTGCTGTACTGTTTATCAGGGGAGATATCATGCTGCTTTTTCTAGTCAGATCTTGCTCTCTTGTTCTCCACAGTGCAGGGCTGGGCTTCTCTCCCCCTGGCTTTATGGTATGCTCCCGGTAGTCTGTAAGATCCACTATGAGTGCTGCTAGTCATACAAAAAAAAAAACCGCACACACTTACAAACACACACAGAAAGCACAGTATCTCTCCAGAAATCCAGCCTACACTGCAGGTGTTAGGTACACTCAAACACCCATACTCACAGAACACCTCAACCTTCCTTAAGAAAAGATAATTAGTGGTGATTACTATTGCTCATACTCATGGTTAGGAATTTATACAGGCTCTTAACCCTAAGTATTAAAGGGATAGTGCATCTTTGTGCATTTCTTTCTTCTGCAGAAAACAAAAGACAGTATTTTGAAAAACTGTTTTTGTCCATACATTGCAAGTCAGTGGGGTTTCTGATTTGTTTTAGGTCCCTCTAACTATATCTTCAAAATATCTTCTTTTGTGTTCCACAGAATAAAGAAAGTCATAAAGGTTTGGAACGACACAAGTAATATGATGAGAGACTTTTTTTATTTTTATCTGCTCCCTAACTTAATCAAATTGAAAGATACATCATGAAAGAAACAATGAAAGATACATCAAACTGTGTGGCTTGTTGAAGACAGGTGTTAATGCTGAACGAATTGGGGGAATAAATCTAATTGAGTTTTTGTGATTTAAAAAAAAAAAAAAAAAAAAAAAACTATTTGCTGTGCTTGTTTGTACAGCTGCACAATTTGGCCAGAATGTAATATGAATTTATATGACTATAAAAAAAAAGAAAAAGAAAAAAGGCTGTAATACGGTAATATTTCACTGTAAAATAAAAAAGCATGGATATCAAGTAATAAAATTTGTGATTTAACTCCAGGTTTGCTGTGCTACAATTTGGCTAACAATGTTGTATTACATATCAATATTACTATAATAATAATTATAATTATTATTATTAGTAGTAGTAGTAGTAGTAGTAGTAGTAGTAGTAGTGGTAACACTTTACAATAAGGTTTCATTAGTTAACATTTGTTAACTACATTACATTAGTTAACATGAACTAGCAATGAACAATACTTCTACAGCTTTTACTAATCTTTTACTAATATTAATCTCAACATTTACTAATACATTTAAGACCAAAAGTTGTACCTGTTAACATCAGTTAATGCACTCTGAACATTAATAGTTTTATTAACTAACATTAAAGGGTTAGTTCACCCAAAAATGAAATTTCTGTAATTAATTACTCACCCTTATGTGATTCCAAACCCACAAGACCTTCGTTCATCTTCAGAACAGAAATGAAGATATTTTTGATGAAATCCAAGAGGAAAGCACTGAAATTACCACATTCAAGGTCCAGAGAAGTAGTAAAGACATCATTAAAATAGTCAACGTGATTACAGTGGTTTAACCTTAAATGTTATGAAGCGCCAAGAATACTTTTTGTGCGCGAAAACAAGTAAGGAATAATTGACGACGGGCCATTGAATTCTTAGAAAATAATGCACACCCGAGGTGGTAATGCGGCCACGATGCGAAGCAGAATTTAGCGGAATCTATTTCTTACGCATCTCATCCCAAGCCTCCGTTGCTAATTACAAAACGTCATTTCAGAACTAGTAACGAAGGCTTGAGCCTTGATAGCAGAATAATACCATTGATACAGTTATTAACGCACTAGAGAGAGAGAGAGAGAGAGAGAGAGAGAGAGAGAGCGAGAGAGAGCGCGACAGCGTTCTTCAGAGCAACGCTGACAAAACATTTCTGTGCGAGTGTGTGCCCAGTACGTGTGTACGTTTGAAAGAGAGAAAGCACGAGAGAGTATGCGTATTCAGGACACAATAAAACGTATTTTGTTGCAAAACCATGACACTAATTTGTCGTTTTCATCCTATAGTTTACTATATTAATTTGCTTGGTCTGTGTCATTGTGGGTTTTGTCTCTTTTGCTGTTACAGGTTGTAAGGACCTTTTGAAATAACTGAAATCATTTGGCGAAGTGATATGGAACTGTAATGCAGTCAAGACCTGCCTAGAAGTACTTTAGAACTACTTTAGCCCCGTAGTAGTATAAATAAAAAATAACGACTTTATTCAACAATTTCTTCTCTACCCTGTCAGTCTCCTACGCAGCTGACGCAGTGCAGCACTTCTGTGTTTACGTAAGAACGCCTGTTGAATAAAGTTATTTTTGTTTTGTTTTTGCACACAAAAAGTATTCTCGTCGCTTCATAACATTAAGGTTAAACCACTGTAGTCACACTGACTACTTTAATGATGTCTTTACTACTTTTCTAGACCTTGAACGTGGTAATTTTCTTAATTTGTGTTCTGAAGATGAACAAAGGTCTTACGAGTTTGAAATGACATGGGGGTGAGTAATTAATGACAGAAATTTCGGTAACACTTTACAATAAGGTTCATTAGTTAACAGTTAACTACATTAGTTAACATGAACTAATAATGAACTGCACTTATACAGCATTTATTAATCTTTGTTAATGTTAATTTCAACATTTACTAATGCATTATTAATCTTGTTAACATTAGTTAATGCACTGTGAACTAACATGAACAAACGATGAACAACTGTATTTTCATTAACTAACGTTAACGAAGATTAGTAAATACAGTAACAAATGTATTGCTCATGGTTAGTTCATGTTAGTTAATACATTATCTAATGTTTAACTAATTAACCTTATTGTAAAGTGTTACCGAAATTTCATTTTTGGTTAATAACTAAAATGATAATAAATGCTGTAAAAATAGTTTGTTCATTGTTAGTTCATATAAGTATTTAATAATGTTAACAAATTAGACCTTATTTATTATTATTATTAATAATAAGTATTTACTTTAATATAGTCACTTATTTACTACATTGAAATTGTTTATTATTTTAACAAGAGGATCTGACTTTTAAAGCTATGGGGGGGTATTGCACCCTATCTAGGTGCAATACCAGAATTCCTAGTACTGAAAGCGAAGCATCACCTAAATCTCAGTCGCACCACGGTGAACACTTAAGACTGCTGGACCAGATGAGGGACGTCACATTCCTAAAGACACGTCTTCCCAACGGAGGAGGGAAAAACGCTAAATTACTCCCAATCAGAGCACCACTCATCCCCCATTTCCCGCTTCATTAGAGGAAGGATATTGGAGTGTAGTCAGGCAGAGAGAAAGAGCACGGGAGTGCGGAGGAGGAAGAGGGTTATGGTAGACAAATGCCCTACGTCTTCTCAAACACACACACACACACACACACACAGAGAGACAGCTCCTTTCAGCCCCAGGCTTCAGCACAACAGCACCACACACAGTTGAGCCCGATCCCTGTCTAAAAACAAAGCTGCCGGCGGCACTGGCAGACCTCTGCCTCCTACACACTACTGCACTGCACTGGGCTCGAGCCAAGTAAGACATACTAACTTGCTCTCTGTCTCACACACACAGAGAGAGAAAGAGCTACAACTCCAGACCCACTGTGAAGTCAATGGTCAGAAATATCACTGAATGAGCAGATATATGAAAGTGATTGCAGATGCTACAGAATATAAATTATCACTGTTATAAAAACCCAAACACATTAAGGTGTGGTTAGCGCTCATCTACAAGGATGGGCCGTACAGCTGCGGACCACTGGACTACAGATGGCCCTCAGTACACACTTCCAGTCCTGAGTGACTCAAACTCTCCAACCCTCCTAAAAACAAGAATTAAACATAAAACCCAAGAGGATATTAAGACCTCACACCAGGATCCGCACAGCCAAACACAACCCCGCATGGAAAGAAACAAAAGAAGAGGGCGATTGGGAGAAGAAGGAAAAAAAAAAAGTCATTAGAAGGAGTTTTAAAAGCAGCATTCTATTAAAAGCCTCTTCCTGCTCTCCCTCATTAGCTGAGCATATTTATTTCTGTGTATCTTGTCTTCATCCCCTGGCGCACTGTGTGCGAAAAACGCTGCTGTTGTGAACTGCAACGCAGCGGGGGGGCTTCAGCCATAGGAAGTGTGAGATGAGGGAGAATGTGAGTTATAACGGGCGTGTCATGTGATTGAAAAATGGTCCACTATCCACTAATCACCAACTTCCAAAGACATAAATTAGTCAATACTTCTACTAGTGCAAAATTTTGGCAAAATTAGCAGGGATGATTATTTTTAAAGATTACTGATATATGGTGATATTAAAATTCTATACCATTTTGTCAAAATAAATAATGTTCATAATGTTCATGGATAATAATTCCATGAGAGATTTGGTAACATTTCATAATACGTTTTTAAAGATTAAATTTAAATTAGATGACGGCAAAGGTAATCTAAAAATAAAAATAGAGGAAATGAGCTTGCACAATTAAATACCCAATATCAAACAATAAACTAAAAACTCTCTAATTTTAATGCTGACCAAGGCCGCAGTTATTGAATATATATAGAATTTTGAATATATTTTAAAATGTAATTTTTTCCTGTGATGTAAAGCTGAATTTTCAGCATCATTACTCCAGTCTTCAGTATCACATGATCATTCTAATATGCTGATTTGCAGCTCAAGAAGCATTTCTTATTATCAAAGTTGAAAACAATTGTGCTGCTTAATAATTTTCTTTCAGGAAGACAATTCAGTTTTGTGCCCACACTGGCACAGCCAATTGACAGACCAAACTTTCTAAAACCGAAAATAAAGAAATGATCGGAATTACAATTATTAACAAATATATTTTTTAAAGCTTACAAATAAATAAATAAAAATAAAGCTCTACTGTCTGGTCAGCCTAAGTAAATAAAATAATATATGTAATATGTAATCATATTCTGTCATTTTTTACATAACTGTATATATGTGTGTGTATTAATCTCACAGGTAAGATGGGGTTAAAAAATAATCAGCATCCTGGGGAAATCTCCCCCTTTTTAGCACCATTGCAGGGGTGGACTGCTGTTTCTTTTTCCATTTAAACTATTATTTAAAAAAAGAAAGAAAGAGGAAAAAACACATTTCCCCCAAGGGCCTTCTTCAAACTCCCTCACTACATCTCACTCACACACACACACAAACCCTTGACACAATTTATTTCTATATTATTGAAATTCCTCCTCAGTTAATTACTGCTGTGTTGGAGTGAGCATGCAGCGTTATTTGCATTTCTGGGTCCTGTTAAGCAGTGTTAAACAGCACCGTCACCACACACACACACACACACACAGACAAATATATCTGAGTGTAGCTGACGGCAACACAGTGATCAGCGTAGCAGAGCGGAGAACAGGACGAGGGTAGAGATCAAACAAGCGCGTCGTAACAACATGGCAAACACAACGCTTGCATTTAGACGCCAAAACGCTTGCCAGCCGGTGGGAGAATGACACAGCCTTTAATTGTTTTTAAAATGAGCACTTTAAATTAACAACGGGCGATGCTTATCTACCAAAATAACAAGGGTATGGGGAAATCACAATAAGTATGCACAAATGAACATGCGCCGTTTCTATTTGAACTTGTAAAAGATCTGGCTTGCCTAATATCTGTGTCACTAGTGTCACCAAATGGAACTGCAAAAAAAAAAAAAAAAAAAAAAAAAATTGTTCAGCCATATAGATAACCCTGCCCCAAACTCACGCTACTGACTGAGCCAGACTTGCTGGTTGTGATTCTCAAACAAACAGAGCAATGTTTTGATAGTGCTACAGAGACACAATGTTTTTACTTTTCAGAGGAAAACAGTCTTTTGAGGCATGCACACAATGGTGAAGCTTGATTTTTACAAAAATTATATTTAAAAAAAAGAGGCTTATTGTTGTTTTTATTAATTTAAGATATGTAATTATTGTAACTTTAAAGTATCAGTTCATTTCAGAATTAAAATGTCCTGATAATTCACATGTCATCCAAGATGTTCATGTCTTTCTTTCTTTAGTCAAAAAGAAATGAAGGTTTTTGAGAAAAACATTCCAGGAGTTGTCTCCATATAGTAGACTTCACTGGGGTCCAACGGATTGAAGGTCCAAATTGCAGTTTCAATGCAGCTTCAAAGGGCTCTACACGATCCCTGGTACTTACGTCACGCCTGACCTTTCCAACGTGATTACGTGATGCACATCGCAGAGCTAGTGCGAGATGAGCATTTGTGGTTAAAAGTATATATATAATGTTTTTAGAAAATGACATTGTTTCGCTAGATAAGACCCTTATTCCTTGGCTGGGATTATGTAGAGCCGTTTGAAGCTGCATTGAAACTGCAATTTGGACCTTCAACTAGTTGGACCCCGGTGAAGTCCACTATATGGAGAAAAATCCTGGAATGTTTTCCTTAAAAAAACAATTTCTTTTCGACTGAAGAAAGAAAGACATGAACATCTTGGATGACATGGGGGTGGATAATTTTCATGAAATTTTAACTCTGAAGTGAACTAATCCTTTAATGTTGTGATTTAACAGAAGTAGTGTCAGATCTTCCTTATTGTGACATACATCCGAGTGAAACGGATTATTGAAAAAAAAAAAAAAGTAGGGCAGTTACTTGGTTCTATCCATCGGCTGTTGATAGGAAGGAGCAGATCTGAATGTGAGCTTGAAGTCAATTGTAAGAAAGTAACTAGGTTTAAGTGAACTAAATGATTGGAGAAGTCCGGAATATGTCACCAATTCATCAAGCTGATAAGATGCATGTGGAAAATAGATTGGTTGAAATTCCATTTCATGCCTCAAGAAGTGAATAAAAACACTTATTGAGGCAATGTGGTCACAAGGGTTCAAATCTAGCTCACAATATATTTCCTGATTCCCTTTTCCTCTCATAATTTCCTATCTTATCTCCCAGTGCAAGAAAAAAAGCGTCAAAAAAAGTCTTTAAAAAAAAAAAGAAAGAAAGAACAAAACAGCAATTGTTACAACAGGAGTTTATATAACATAGTACAATACAAAAAGAAAGCAGGTGTGGATAGCTGTCCGTAAGAGGCTTGACAAGCATGAAACTTGCCTTAAATTCCCCCCCAGACATAACCACGGCGAGAAAAATGGGGAACTGGAGGATGAATCCTGTTAGCATCTGTTTATATAACCCTTGTCGTTGTGACTGGCAGGATTACCAGAACACACTCCTCCTGAACCGGAGAGGAATTCCGTCAGGATCCGCTGCGTTATCAAATCAGGGATGCGTTTCACCACAAGTGAGAGATTCCGACAATGAGGAGATGCTGCGCATACATAGAACGAGATCGCATCTCTTAACCCAGTGAGAAGAAATGCTCTCGCCCACAGACATGATGCTGCGAGGGCCCTTAACGAGCACACACGCATATGCGGACCCTCAAACGCACGCACGCAGGCCCCCTGCTTCTCCCAGTAAGGGCCTCACACACTGCAGGTAAAGCTTCAAAGATCGGCTTCACACTGCAGCGCTATGCCAGAAAAGAGAGGGGAGGGAAGAATATGGAGAAGAAGAAGAAGAGGAAAAAAGAAAACGAAAAGACGGATTGTTATTTAAACAGTCATGCTAGTAGGGCTTGTATGAATATAAATTTTGAGAGAGACAAAAAGACTAATAGATGGGCGGAGGGAGGGCGAGAATATTATGCAGACGCACCTCAAATGACATTACAATGAAAAGCTCTTGTGGACCACTGTTGGTATGTGTGTTTGACATGGAGAGAAAGATAGAAAGAGAGAGAGATGGAAGTGAGTGAGCGAGCGCTCAGAGGGAGTCTCACCTGGGCCCGGCTCTGCTGCAGCCGTCTGCAGGAGATTCAGCTGCAGAATACCTAATGCGTGTGTGGAGGGGCGTGCCGTACAGCCCTGTTACTGGCCCCGGGCCATTCTGTATGATTAAGTCTTCTACACTTAAGGGATAAAGCCTTGCTCTCCTTCTCTCCCACTGGAAGCCATTAGCAGCCCCCCATTTGCAGCTCAGTGTGTGTGTGTATGTGTGTGCGCCCTGTGCGTGTTTGAGCCTATGCATTTGAATGGGTTCATACCCCTGTGTCTTTGTGCTCCTGCCTTGTTTGTGTACGAGTGTGTGTGCTGCTTCCTGAGCAAAGCGTGTGTGATTTTGTCAGTACAAAACAGCTCCACGGCACCCTGGGATTAGTGTCCAGCGGCGAGCTGTTTGGGCCCAGAGTGCACTGCGGTCCAGCCCCCTCATTAGAATGGGCCCACGCAGGGCCAATGGCTGCCAACGCAACATCACGAATCACGATTGGGGTCCTGTTGCCTGTCCCTAAGACCCGTTCATGATGGAATCGGGAGCCCGGGCCCCAGACTGTCGCACATGCACGCTTGCGCTGGATTAATCATGTCGGAGACCGCGGCTCGGAGAGAGGGGCGTTTGATCTCCTCCTGTCCAACATGTGGCACAAACATCATCGCAAAAAAACATGCGTGACACACACAGAGTAGTGGTGAATTCTGGGATTTTGCCATGTATAATTAATAAAAATGTACAAAAGAAAAACCTTGTTGGGCTACAAATGGTGGCAATATGGAAAAACAGCTGTAATAGCTACAAAAATATGATTGGATAAGCTGATATATGCACACCTAAAGTGGCAAGTTAACAGCACACAGTTAGCAATATTAAAGAGTTAGTTCACACAAAAATGGAAATTCTGTCTTTAATTACTCACCCTTATGTCGTTCCACACCCGTGAGAAACCTTCGTTCATCTTCGGAACACAAATTAAGATATTTTTGATAAAATCCAATGGCTCTTAGACTTTCAAACACCCAGAAAGGTACTAAAATCATATTTAAAACAGTTAATGTGACTACAATGGTTCAACCTTAATGTTATGAGGTGAAGAGAATTGTTTTTTTTGGCGCACAAAAAGTAAATAACGACTTTATTCAACAATATCTAGTGATGGGTGATTTCAAAACACTGCTTTATGAAGCTTCGAAGCTTTACAAATCTTTTGTTTCGAATCAGTGGTTCGGAGCACTGCCAAAGACACGTGAACCATTGAAATTTCGAAACACTTATGACATAACAAAGCCTTGTTTACTAAAATCATGTGACTTTGGCAGTTTGAGATTGTTTGATACAGGCTCCGAACCACTGATTCGAAACAAAAGATTCGTAAAGCTTCGAAGCTTCATGAAGCAGTGTTTTGAAACTGCCCTTTTATTGTTGAATAAAGTCTGGGTTACAAAAAGTATTCTCATTAAGGTTGAACCACTATAGTACCTTTGTGTTTGAAAGTCTAAATTAACTTGCTCTCAATGCAGGCCTCACTAAGTAAATGTAATTTAGATAGAACGATAGATAGAACGATAGATAGAACGATAGATAGATAGATAGATAGATAGATAGATAGATAGATAGATAGATAGATAGATAGATAGATAGATAGATAGATAGATAGATAGATAGATAGATAGATAGATAGATAGATAGATAGATAGATAGATAGATAGATAGATAGATAGATAGATAGATAGATAGATAAGATAGACAGACAGACAGACAGATAGTTAGAATACTGCAGATTCCACCTAGGTCTCCTGAATCTCAACCCGAGTCAATAGGACCCCTTCAACCATTGAACCCAGCGTTTAAAAAGCATAAGGCTAGGCAATCAACATTTAATAAAGGAAATCAGAGGCATCCCGTAAGTCCTGCAGTAGGGCTGATTTAATGGCCGCTATGTGTGGCTTCACATCGCCCATGTTCTCCGGGACAGAGAAAAACACATTATAAATGAAGAGATCCAGCATGCTGTCCATCACTGCCATGTTTCTGGGTTAATGACGCCTTAACGGTCATTCTATACTGACGCACAGTCTCGCCATGAAGGAGAGCGGAGAGAGGGAGAAGTAGAGGCAGAGTGTCTTTCATTTCCAGATAATTAATAATAGATAAAAGCCTGACTTGTTCTGCATGGCTTAATAGCTTTTAATAGCAGGGAGAATGACGGGAACACGCACGGCTGTGTCTCTAGACGCTGGCCTGCAGACCTCCAGAGACACCGTCATCTTGCTGCAGCACAGAGGGGGGAGGCGTACCTGAGCCAGAACAGACCCACACAAACACACACACACACTCACTCGGAAGGAGGCAAGCACGCTAAAAGAAGCCCATGCACTTACTCAAACACACGCGGGCACAAACACACCCAAGAGAGCGCCATTCGTAGGCCTGCTCTCTGAATGGTGCAATTCACTCCTGCCAACACGCATATAAAAATACATACGCTCTTTCCCGTAAGCACTACACACATCACAAGCAACCACCGAAGATCAATACCCGGACACAGCGGTATGAAGCCATTCAAAAGAGGGGACTCAACTATATGGAGAACGAACACACGTATAAACAAATGGTGAATGCAGCACATAAACACACAAATACCTTGAGTTGAAATGTATTGCTCATTCTGTATAGTATACGATATTAGTCTGTGTTTACTACAGCGATAAGCGCAATACAGCCCCTGGACTTCAGCAATGGCTGCAAGTAGTAGCCATCATTGCAGCAGAATTACTGCACCATAAGACTGAGGGGCATCAGGTCTAAGGGTCATATTGGAGGTGAGGGGGGGTATAAAAATTAATATTTCATAGTATCAGTTTTAAGCATAGTGATATTTTACCTCACGATACTGTATTAGATTACAGTCATGACAAACGTTGGACAAAAATAACTAAATTAAATATATACAATTTCTGAATATAATAAATCTATTATTTAAAAAAAATGTTAAATATAAATAAGTCTACAACTAAAATTATATATATATATATATATATATATATATATATATATATATATATATATATATATATATATATATATATATATATATATATATAAACATTTCTAAACATACGTCTATAATTTAAAATACACATAAAATAAATATAACACTTCCAAATATAAATAAGTCTACAACAAAAAATATAAAACATTTCTAAATTAACTTCACCTTTTATTAGACATCTGTAGAGAGCCTGCATAATATTTTTGTATAATGAATTTACACTACTTACATGGCTCTACAATAAAGCGCTGACTGTGCAAAGCACCATAGTCCAATAAAAAAATAATAAGAAACAAGTAAAAGATTTTTCACACTTTTGAATTGCAATTATACACTAAACATGAAGTCATATATCCAGATATCAATATAATATTGTATTGCCAGGTCCCTGATGACTTCCACGCCTACAAAATATCACCATCTAAACAACTGCTGCCATCCTGACAGCAAGATATGTGCCAAAAAAAAAAAAAAAAAACTAATATTTACACTCAGGCAGCCATTTGTCAGCAACACACCAGCATTGACAGGAGAAGGAGGAGACTGTTTCCTCAATATGTCTATGTCTCTCTTTCACTTCTTCCCTGTAGCCAGGGCTGTTTTGAATGCGGGCCAGATTCTGTGACAGCTCCGCCCCTGAAAACACACAAATACCTACATACACACACACACACACACACACAAACACACACACTCCAGTTGCAGTGGAATGACAGCAGAGATGGAGTGACAGGGATGAGTATTCCCCGAGCGCGGTACGGAAGCGTGGACAGCAGGAGTTCTGCCGGGACCCTTATCGCTCAACTGGGTCACTGTGTCCAATCAGGCTTTGGAGGCCGGCCCGTGAGGGCGGTACAGGCATTTCCTGCTGGATGGGACGCAGCTGACAGCATCGCCTTCAGACCCTCGCAATCCGAATGCATTGGCTGCCAGCTGCATCTCGCAGGTCTAGCATTGGTAGCGCACCGTGCCAATCTCTCAGCCTGGGCTTTTCCCAGAAGGGCTTCAACTTCAATAGCCTGTCCTCCAAACCTAGGCCGAGGGACGGCGAGGGAAGCTGATTAACCAAATACTTTTATCAGCACTGAAACTGCTCCGCTGCACAAAATGGCCTTAAAAACCAGTGGCACTGGCCAGAAAACACGATGAGGGGGTGGGGGGGATGGGGGCGACTGAGGCTTATATGGCAAAGGGACACAATAAAGACTGACTGGACCCAGACCGCAGGCTCACCACTACATCAGTCAAAACTATGGAGTCCAGTGTCTCCCTTTAAAAACACATACAGCGACACTAGGCACACAACATTTAAATCAATCTAACACAGTTCTATGTTCACATGCTGTTTAAAGACAATGTTATTTGAAATAAATTATACCACAATAAAGAACGGTTCAAAAAACATGCCTATAGTTTGAGATGCTGGTTTGGCAAATGGGTGGATAGATTGGTTCAGAAACATTAATACAAATTACCAAAAAATTAAAAGAATTTCTAAAGATGTCAGTGTAAAATTATGTAAAAACTATTTAGCAAGACATACAATTTTTTTTTTAAAAACTGGTGATTTCAGACAGAGCTTGCCATTTTTGTGTTTAATACACATCTATTTACCTCATATGACACTAAACAGAGAATCTCAGCAATGGACAGAGCTAGAGAAATGAGGGACAGGAAGTCAACACTGTAAAAGAAGGAAATGGTGTGGAGGGGAAAAAAAGAGCAGATATAAGAGTGGGAGGATGGCAAGAGCACTTGTGTTGTCTTCCTGAGGTTTTGTGCTCTTGGGAGAACTAGGACGGCTCAGGTCAAAAGAGACTCTTAGTGTTGTGCTTTTTATTTCTCTACTCTTTCTTTCTTCTTTCTTTCTCTCTATTTCATGTAAGTTAAGGTGTGCTGCATGTTTGTGAGAATGCTTGAAGTGAGGGTTACTTTGATGTTTTTACAAGAGGCAACTAGAGATCCACAACACCTCTGATGTGACGGAAGATGGAGATGAGACAGACACACTGCACACAGAAGAACAATTACAACATGTTCTAGCGTAATCTGACAATATCTATTCAGTCAAAGTCTTGGAAGCAAAGTACATTTAGTTTAAAAATGATTTGTGTAATTTTTCTGATGTTAAAATTAATTACATTATAATGAACAGAGATGACTATGGTTGATTTACATAGTGTAAACACAGGTACAGTACTCTCAAAACACTGCTCTGTTTGAACAACCGAACACAGCAACATTACCTCAACAAATGGTGTGAGTTTGGGGCAGGACTATCTGCTTGTCCAAAGCAAGGAAGTCTGAAATGCCTGAGGAAAGGCTATCCATAAGCATTCCCATACATCTCAACAGCAGTAGGCAGAAAAAAATAAACTAAAATTAAATAAATTGTCACTGACAAAACACCTACAATAATAGAATAAAATATTTCACAATTTGTAAATTGCTCGCCAAAAATATATTATATAACAATTTAATATAAAAAATAATCACTGACATACAGTGTGGCAGAAGGGCAAATGTGTTTGGGAGACATGTTTGAAGATAATCATTATATTTGCAATTCTGTTTGTTACTGCTAGTGGACCAGAAATTACACATTGCACCATGATGCCAGTCTAAATCACAGTTTATACCAGCATGAAAACACAAATATAAAAAAAGACAAAGTCACACACGTAGACACATTCTTTGTCTCTCACACTCCTCCCTCCTCGCCGCACACATGGCACATTCCTGGCCGTGCGATGCAAGGTTCTGGCTAAAGGCCGTCAGCAGCCGTTTCCTGAGGAAAGCCCTGGGTGCAGTGTCAACTCTCCTTCTTCCTCTGCATTCCCGTCTCTCACACACACACATACAGTGAAAGATGCAGTCAGGGCCTTATCAGTTTACCACAATTCTGCCTTTCAACACAGTGCAGAACACTGAAGTTTATATATTTATCTTGACACTCTTTGACTCTAAACACAGTCACTCTCATAAACACACACTCAGAGGCACAAATGTGCTTAAAAAAAACGCACCCAGGCACATTCTCCAACACAAAGATTTGAGAAAAACGTAAACCACACTGGCACCACACACACATGTAAGCACACAGTGGAGCTACGGTGTTCACTAGAAGAAAACATAGTCAAAGATTAAAGGGGTGCTCAGATCAGATCTGAAATTTGTTTTTCATCTGTCTCGCCTGTCAAAGACAAAAGGAAAAATGTTTCCAATATACCTGTGCAGAGAGAGAGGAGGAAGGCAGAGAAAAGCAGAGTCTGAGCGATATAAAGCGAAAGAGGAAAAGAGAGAACATGGAGGGAGAGCAGACGTGATTAAATCCCGTCGGCTGTGTGGGGCTGTCAGCGACTGTGACACAAGGTTCAGATCGCTGCTCACTAGGGAGAGCACCATAATCACGTTCTTCCCGCCGTGATGCCATCAAACGGGGACGGAACAGGGGGGCAGCTGTGAAGAGGACACAACAGCAGAACCCAAAACCGCCAGATGCATTGTCCAAAATCACCTTTTACACTAGGAATGGGCATTAGTACACAAAAATGACAGCGAATAATAATTTGTAAACACAATAATTGCACGACTGGACTTTCGAATTTCAAAACTTTTAACTTAAAAACTTTTCATCGAAATTCAGTATAGACTACATGCAAATGTGCCATAAAGGACTTTCAAACTCTCCATTTTGACTGGTTCCTGTGTTATTTTCAGCAGTTCATCAGACAGCAATTTGTGTCAACGCTGTAAACCCACGGGCCAAATCCTGCACGTCTATTATTTTTATATGACCCTCCTATTGATTAAGATGAAATTGCTGTGCTGCCTTGTACACAAAAGTGCATAAATCAGCAGTTTAGGTGTACATGTGATCACAAATTATCCAATCTTTTATGTCACACCAATCGTTTATATGTGCATAAAAGCCTAAATTCAATCTGTTCATCATAAAGTGTTTGTGTCTCTTCAGAAAAACTGGATTATATTAAATAGTTTTATGATCACTTTATGAACTTTTTGAAGCGTCAAAGTGGTAGTTGCGTAGCTGTCAATGGAGGAACAGAAATTGCTCAGATTTCATTAAAAATATCTTCAATTGTGTTCCCAAGACGAACGAAAGTCTTACTGGTTTGGAACAACATGAGGGAGGGTAAATGACAATTTTCATTTTTGGGCGAAATAACCCTTTAAAGTAATAGCTGACCCAAAGATGAAAATGTACTCAAGAAAATTTTTTTGAAGAACACTGAAACCAAACAACACGGGACCACACTGACTTCCATTGTATGGACAAAAATTTCAAGTTTATTCAAATTTATTTAATGTATAGAGCACATTTAAAAGCAAGGCTGAACAAAATGCCAAACAGCCGCACAGATAAATATATATTTTAGTAAAAAATAAAATAATTCTGAGACATTTCTTCAAATATCTTCTTTCATGTGCCACAGAAGAAAGTCATACAATTTTGGAAAGAGATGAGGATGAATAAATGTACATTTTTGGGTTATATATCCCTTTAATCTTTGGACTTCCTCAAAATTCAATTGTACAAATAAGAAAATAGCTGAAGCACTTGCTGTACACATTGACTTTCAGTCGGGGCAGCATCAGTACGCAAAACTGCAAGAATTAAAGTCAGAGAGGATGCAGTCTTTTTTGCAGACATCCATATGGAGAGCAACTAAATGGAACAGGACGCATGGGGTCGTGAGATGCGTTTTTAGGCATGTTTGCTAAAGTAGATCTTTTTAAAAAGAAGCATTTTTAACTTGACATGGCATGCGGGGGGGGGGGGGGGAATCATGTAGTGCAAAAGATGTCCTTCTGATGCATTTGCTCATACAACCAACAATGCACAACTGTGCACATGGACCCCCATCCCCGAGTACTCCATTGATTTATCTGTAGAGTACTCAAGGAGACAAAACGACCAAAATGCCTGCTTTACACCCTCTGGCAGGTGGAGGGCCCCGTGCCGAATGCCCCTGACCTAGGAGGAGGACGGCCTCCCTGGATCACAGCGCCTTCGGGACCCTCCAGAAATAGATGTTCCCAGTACACCACCAACAATACCATCAACCGAACAGGAGGGAGAAAGAGAACAGGGCTGTTACACACAAAGACGTAAGAGTACAGCCTGACTGCTCGGGAGACAGGAAGAATGCGAGAGAGAGAAAAAGAGAGAGAGTCTTAATTGCCTTATCCTGTAGTACAGGCTGGGGAGTGCTTTTTGACTTCGGCTTCCAATTTCACGCTACAGCATTATTTAGTTTGATACAGACTTGATTAGGCATTACAATGTGTCCCTCTCTGAAGGAGCTTTGCGGCCGGCCTGCATCACTAGAGGACAGATTAACTCTGCAATCACGCTCCTTCTGAGACCCTTCTACTGTTTGTTTAGCCCGCCGGAGACAGTGCCAGCGCATGTTTGTTTGTGTATGGGGATTTTGTGGGAGGGGTTCTTATTAAATGAACTCTACCCACACTTACAGCGACCCTTATTATGGGACATGACCACAAGATATAGAAGGAAAGTGTGTGCGTTTGGGGGGGATAACGCTCAGTCCTTGACCTCTCAGGGGTCTTCCTTTCCAGTATATGAGAATTTCTAAAGAACTCTGTCTCAAAACATAGATAAATACACACAAGCGGTGCTGGCGAACATTACTTTTAAAACTAAAGTTACATTATTACTTTTTTGAGAGTTTTTTTGTCAGCAAATAAATAGATTAAATAATTTGTAATATAAACCATTACATTTATATAGATAAATGGTATACATTCAGTGCAAATTATGATGGCTTAAAGACAAAGTGGAGATTTAATTATTATACTTTTTACTTCTAAAAAGTTATTATTATGTTACATATACTGCTATTAATGAAAATCACTTGAAGGTTATGAGGAAGGAAGACATTTTCAATTGTATTTGTTTAAAATTTAAATTAAATTTTAAGAAGCATTACTTGTACTTAAAAAAAAAAAAAACCTGACCACAAGTTATCCCTTTTCTATTTAATTTATTTACTAACAAATACAACTGGAAAACACTTCATTCCCCATAACGTCATCATGTAACAGTGTGACAGAGTACTGTAAAAGTGATTTAATAAATTAATAAAAAGTAGCCTAATTAGTCACTTTAGGGAGTATCACAATAATGTCACACGTTAACGTGAAAAGTTTTGTTTTTTTAAAGTAACGTTAACATGTTGCATTATTGTGTTACTCCCTAAGGTGTCGATTTACTTTAAATTATTAAGTTTTATGAGATCACTCATAACCAAGAGTGTAAAAGAGTACCGCACATGATAACATTATGGAACACATTGAATTTGCAGGAAATAAATTAAAATCAATTCAATGTAGTCTAAATTTGCTGTAAATTATAGTGTTAAAGTAACAACACTTTACCCGTTCATTCTGATTACGTAACTCAGGTTACTTATGTTACTGTCAATAACACTAGGTATAAAACAACACTGAATGAGTGTGACAGACTTGGCCTAAAGTGTTCCAACCAATTACAGATTGATTACTTCAGTACCAATGTGTAAAGTATTGCATTTTACACTTTGCCTCAAGGTATTATGGTGCAAATATCTGATATTGGATTTTATCAGAGTTTAATGATCGAGCTAGATCCAGATAGAAGAAAAAGAATCGGACAGTCTGGTCCCTTGTCCATCACTTCAGAACAGGCCAAACTTTACATTTTTAACATCTGTCCATCCGCCCATCCATCTATCCATCCATCAACACCAAGGCCCCACCGTATACAACCCCCACGCCCCGCGATCTTCAATTCTCTTTCTTTCCGCTCCCTCTCTCTGCCTCTCCTGGAGCAAGTCGGGCCCTGTTTGATGGTGACATGAAGCATTTATTAGGCAAGAGAAGCTGAGCAGGAAAGAGAGAATAAAGAAGAATTGGGAGTGCAAGTGTGTGGATGGTTAATAATTTCTGGGCACTTCTCTTGGCCCTGGGTTTGTTTTTTGGGGGTTTTTGTATTGCAGTAGCTGAAAGAGACTCCCTTTCCCATCATGTTCAACCACAACAACACAGATACACACCTATCAGAGCGGCCCACATCGTGTATACACACACACACACGTCTGAGTGCCAGCAGATGGATGATTAAATACACGCTGTGGCTGTAGCATGGAGAACTTTACCTGGGGACTAAGCCGACGAGATATAACATAAGGTTAACTGATTTGGTTTAGATATGGCGAGCATTTTGACACAGTTTGGAGTAAATTCTGTCTCTCTGGCAGTGCTCTAACACAAACACACGCGCCAGCCGCATTGAGATGCAGGTCCGTTGTGCATGTGCTGCCACAGAAGTGGATGATTTGCTTCTACACACTTTCTTTAATGTGACTCGACTCATCTCTCCTGACAACACTAGTGGTCAACTGTTGTTGATTTTTTCATGGCCGATACCGATGCCGATATCTTAGACAGCAGGGTGGCCGATGGCCGTTTTAATGCCAATATATTTATAATTTATATTTATTTTACTTAATATTTAATACATTTGAAATTTGAAAATTCATTAAAAATAAATCTGTAAAACAAACATACTTCAGATGGCAACTTCATAATTCTGTATTCCTATAACAGTATTTTTCACAAATAAAGAAACTGTTGTTAACCTGGTAAGTTTGTGGGCACTGAGAATCATATTTTTTCAAATAAAGACACAGAAACACTAATTTTACATATAGCACACAGTGAAAATTACATGAATATGACATAGTGGGCAACTGGATATAGCGCAGCATAGTTTGAAATCAAGGGTTTAAAGTTTGTTGATAGCATCTACAGTGACGCTGAACTCTCATGTCCGCATTAACTTCGCACAAACCAACAGTCACACATAGTGTAAACATGTTCATGCAGTCTACAAATACACACTTCAGAAGAGCTGGATTCGACAAAGTCTGCAAGGTTTGAGAAATTACATGTTAATTAGATATTCAAAGATTTGTTTAAATGATAGAAATGCATATTTGCTGAATGCTGACAATAAATGTGAAAGTATCATAGTGCTTGCCTTTTTATTACTAACAATATAAACGCAAACGCTATAATACTTTACTTTCTTTGTTTAACAGTTCTATCTAATAAAGTATTAGACAGAACAGTTAAACAGAGACCGTAAACTAATGAAGAGAAGCGTTGTGTGCTCAGGCTCTGGTGTTTCCAGCGCCGTCAAAATAAAAGTCCTGCTTCCAACATATCGGCAAAACAGATAAAACTTATCGGCTGATGCCAAATATTGGCCAATATATCAGCCTTGGTAATATATCAGTCGACTACTACACAACACTCTCCGAAATGCACCAGAAAACTCAAGCAAACCTTCTAAAACAGATTAGGGAAAATTTTAGGGAAACTTACTACTTTTAGGAATAACAAGCATGTCAGAGCTATAGTGCAGTGGGTGTATGTGTATGTGGCACGTAAGAGACGTGCACACAGGAATGCAGGTTTGAGTCTAAATCATCCCATTTCCTACACCTTCTTGTCTCTTTACATCTATTTGTTGACATAAAGTGCCATTTTTAATTATTGGTAACTGCTGTGCCATAACCCCTAAAGTATTATTTTATTTGCAATATAATACAAAAGGCCTTATATTTAAAATATAAAGTTATAAAAGTATATCCCATGATTTACAAGTGTTGTTTTGTTGTACAGTTAGGCAGAAGGGTGAGAAGTGAGGTGAGATGAGGTGAACAAAGAGAAGGAGAGAGTAATAATCACTCTTTGCCTCATTCAGTTCCTCTGGGAACTTCTTGAATACAGAAGCAGCCCTCCAAAAAAGCACACATGCAAACTGAACTGCACACAATGGAAAAACCTGACTTTTAACCAACAAATGAACACATCGTAGAAGAACGGCTGTTTTGCAAATGTCATTATTACGCTTTTTTCCTGTATCCCCTCCCCTTTATTCTCCCTTTGTGAGCGTATGTGTGTGCGAGCGCTCTCGAATGAAGAGCGACTTTAATTGTTTCTTCAGTATAGCCCCGCTGTTTGCACGGGTTATTATCCCTGACTTTGCGGGAGGGGAGGGGGGGCTTGCTGTTTGACGGGGAATTAAATGAAGAAAAATAAGGAAAAACACATCTGACTCCAGGATCAAGGGCTCGTCTTTCTCTGGGGTCAGGCGGGCTAGCAGAACTGAGGGTCTTTTACAATGAGGGGCTAATTCTGTCTAAGCCAAAAAGGCTTCTATGCTAGGTTCCAGACTAGCCTCAGGATAAAGCGAGGAAGCTTCACGCCTTAAAATCAATTTATCAAGGCATTACTAACCCAACACAGAGACCTGTGGTTGGCACACATAATCTGTCCGTGACGAAACAGCAGACTGACAAGCGCCGCTTCGCTATTGTTAGTCATGTCTGTATTTTTAAAAGTAGTTACTTTAATTGATAAGTGAAGGGTCGCAGTCGTCTTTTATCATTCTGCCAAATCAATTATGGCTCTTTATTCGCCAACATAATTGTCTGGAAGATCTGAAACAAGGTACAGCCAGACGCTTTGACTTCGGATGAACTCTGCAAATTACTCAAAAGTTTCGTTTTGCAGAGTCAAACTCCATCTGTGTTTGAAAGGGCAAGGCTGCTCAACTCGGTTTTGTTCTTGCTGCTAGAAAACTTTTTTAGGCCTTGTGAAATCAATAGGTTCTGCTCTGGTGAGAGCCACAAGCGTTCAAGAGATTTCTCTGTGCGTGGGCACATGCATGCGTGCGTACACACACACACACACACACACACACACACACACACACACAGGAACATTTCACCTCCAGCTATACCAGTCCTTCACTGGTCTCGGACGGCTCCCCGAGCGCTCTGCCATGGGAGGCCAGATGACCTGGTGAGGGGTCAGAGGGGACTCTGGGGGGTGCAGCAGGGGTCAAACCAGCACCAGTACTCCTCATTAATGACCTCTGCAGCCCTTCAATCACCACCCTCAAAAAGCTCAGACCAGGGCCCGAAGCCTGTCCAGCAGGGAGACAGGCCAATAAATATATGCATCAGCCAGGTGTAGAGAGTGGGCTTAATTGCCCCCTTTCCTTATGTTTAATGTACAGCCCAGTGAGACGGGGCAGGGTCGTAGAGCAGCCACCCGGAGAGGAGAAAGAGAAGAGAGGAGAGCGTTAATGCATCTTTGAATATCAGGAAAAGTCAATTACCCACAGACAAACACTTCTAACTTTTGACACAGACTACCGTTAACATTTTTGGAGTTGGTAAGATTAACGTTTAATGTTTTTGAAAGAAGTCTCTTTTGCTCAACCAGGCTGCATTTATTTATGCAAAAATACAGGACAACAGTAATATTCTGAAACATTTTTACTAACAAATAACTGTTTTTGATTTTATTGTATTGTATTTTAAAACTTCCTATTCATGTGATGGCAAAACTGAATTTTCAGCAGCCATTACTTCAGTCTTCAGTGTCACATAATCCTTCAGAAATCATTTTAATATGCTGATTTGTTGCTCAAAAAAACACTTATTATTGTCAATGTTGAAAACGGTTCAAAATTCTTGGAAATGCTGATACATTTCTTTCAGGATTCTTTGATAGAAATAATAATTTTAAAAAAAGTTTAAAAGAACAGCATTTATTTGAAAAAGAAACATTTTGTAACATTTTATAATGTCTTTACTGTCACATTTAATCAATTTAATGCATGCTTGCTGAATAAAAGTATTAATCTTACTGATTTCAAACTTTTGAATGGTAGTGTAACCCAGAGTGGGTTAAAACGTTTTGACAGGCCTAAATAATAAATCGAGTCTTACGCCTGTTTCACACATACTCCGTTTGTAGTGCGAATGCGGTGTGTGTTGCACTACGTAGGTGATGCAGGAGCAGCACGCGCTATTGTGCTTTCACATATGTTGCATTTGCAGTGCTCAACTGATCTGTGGCTGTATATCACAAAGACAACATTTCAAATACAAAAGTTGTTACTGAACATGGCTTGTCAGCATTGCGATTCTCTTTGTACGTTGGCTATAGATGTCACGTTTAATCAGACTAGGACGTTTTAATTCATTACTTTATATTTATATAAAGTAATACTTTAGATTTAAATCACAAACATTTTAAATTAAAACTTACAATAGACAAAAACAGCTGACTCTCATCTTTTGCTTTTAAATCTTTTTATAAGAAATCCTGCAGGTCATAAAGAACTTTGTTTTTCCACCTCCACGAAGAGACAAATGCTATCCATTATGCCTCCTTGTTTACCTAAATGCCAGGTAAGGTGTCGTTTCATTGCTTTACCCAAGGCAAAAAGGCATGTGTTGACTTTGAAACAGAGTAGACTTTAAATGATATGCATCTATGGTGAAATTACTAGATTTTCGCATCAATATATGTTTACTTTAATGCGAACAATGTGCTGTCGCTTTAATTCAGCGTGGTGCAGCACAGCAAAACGATTGCTGCGCTGCTGTATACACACTGCTCCTGGAAAGCACTGCCGAACCGCATCTGTGTGCAGTGTGAACACTCTAAGCCGTTAACATGGGCACAGAAAAAAATATGCACCACATACGCACTGCAAACAGAGTATGTGTGAAACGTCACTCAAATTCCTATTCTAGGTCACCAAACTTAATTTCCTAAATGTAAAACAATACTTTCAAGATGTACCGCAACGTGCTTTCTAGACAAAAGTCTCCGACGCTCTCAGCGGACTAAGTGAAAATGGCTGCCATGTTTAATCTACATGGGTACGAGCAGCTTTGAGAGACTCTTTCTCTGCGCGTTGTTCCAGCACGTTTTAATCTGCCCTCTGCAGCAGCCCAATCCGGGTTCCAGAGCGCAGCATCTTAGAACGGCCGCGATCCTCCGGGAAGGCCTGACAGGGGAGCCTTGGCTGGCAGGCTTGGTGGGGAAGGAAGAGGGGGGCGCAGGGAATGCCAACCACACAAACAGAATTAATAACAGCGAGCGTCAGAGCGACGCCTTCTCTTTAGAAGTGAAGCGTGGCATGGAGCGGGTCCGCAGCGAGCTCCGGTTCCGGGCCACTGAGCCCAGGCCTTCTGATAAAGCGTGTGGCTAAGCCGGTACAATGGCAGAGCCTACGAATGAGCTCTTACATTAAGACAGATTCTTCCCCACAAAACTAGCAGGCAGGCTGCTGATAAGGAGTTGTCATTGGCAGACACACTGCCCACCAGGGAGAAACCCACATCCAAACCCACCCGCCTTTTCCTCCCATCACAGACCAGACGAATTATGCCATGATCTCCACACCAATAGGTGTCACTGCTTCAAGATACAACAAGGTATAACTATTTAACTTAAAAAGAACGCTAAAGTGCGGAAGAAAAGCGTTTTGTCTCTTAATATTGTGATACCAGTTGCATCAACACCCAAAGACAGCCATTAAAAAAAGACCTCAGCTGCTGTCAAACTGTGCGCAATTACATTTTTTTCCTGGTTCTGATGAAATACTTTTAGAGTTGTTTAACTAATTGTTCATGCTGGGAAGTCAATGAAAACAAAAAAGCAAGAGCATAAAAATCAATTTTGTGGTTCATCTCCCATTACCTCAAAATCACACCCTCTAACAGTCAACACACAGACACACAAAATAAGTACTTCACTCTCTATCCTCACATAAACTGGCTGGAACTGAAACAAACACTCAATTTTAGAAGATTATTTTAATATTTAAAAAAATAAGTAAAATAAAAAAATACAAAAATACAAAATCACTAAGAAAGTTTAGTTAAACTTAACACAGAATTAGGAAAATATTTAACTAAAAAATGTTTCAGGCACTACAATAGAAAAGTGAATGGAAATATTGACTAAAAATAAATGTAATCTATTATTGTCAACGAACAATCATTTGAAAATGTGCACCAGATGCAATTGAGTGATTAAGTGCAGAAAAAAATGGAAACAGCTCACAAATCAAAGCCTGAAATAAAAAACCCAAATGCGGGATGCATAAGAACGCTGGGGGTTCTTGTTCTCCCTGATCTCTTCATTTGTGGCTCTGCAGCCCTATGGTAACTCACTTCAACATTTTACAACAGCCCACTGACCAATGAAACTTCCACACTGTTGCCAAAAGCCTAGGTGACAATAAAAAAGCCATTTAATGTTAAAACCAGATGGTGCCAGAAAGGGAGAAAAGCAAAGAGATGAGATCGGTACCGCTACATAAACACACACCAAAAAAGATCAACATTATAGCTTTATTGTCTCATTTCTTATCCTCTAACAAGTAACACAGCTCCTCTGGAAGATGAGAGTTTCAAATATTACCACTGAAATGACAACAGAAAACCTTGGCAGTGAAGTCAGAAAAATACGCAACTTCAAATCTCATATAAGAAAACTACAAAATGACTAGAAAATTAAATTATTTTTTTTTTTAACTGATTATTTGCTATAGTTGTCCATGCACAAAAACAGTTGTGTATCTATGTATAAAAATCTCGTTTCCCCACAGTCCCTCAGTTGTTCAAATGCACGTCTGAAAATTTACATTCAAAACAGCGAGTAATTAGCCAATTCCCAATCGAAACCCTTGCTAAAGGATACATATTCTACAGGAAGAGCTGAATACATTCCTGAAAGACATTTCAACATGTAAAACAGGAACAAACCTATCCACATACCCACATACCTAAAAAGACCCTGATGTCAGTGGGCAGAGGGGGAAATAATGCCATTAGATTTCATTCTCACCAAGCATTACTCAAATGTTTTCTCCGTTTCGTAGAATAAAAGGTCCAATTTGATTCGACTGACTGTAAACAACAGTGAAAAAATGGAAATAAGTGCCCTCTCGGTCTCCCTTCCTGTCGTGTGCATTCATCCCCCTCTTAATGTCCTGCAAATGAAGGGGATTTATTAATGTGTAATTAAGTAATAATCATCGCTACATAATGCATGAAACACTCATGGGGACGGTGGAGATATGAAACAGGAATGCCACAGCTGAACACAGTGCATAGACACACATTAAAAAGGGATTAATTGAGAGAAATAATATTTTGATAAGCGCAGCTCCCTCTCCCCCTCTGACGAACGCTCGCTGTCTTTTTCCTCTCGAAATAATCTCTCTCTCGCTCTTGCGTGCGCGAGTAACACTGGCAATCACGGTTTCTAATGTAATGTGATGTGATGTGAGAGCTTGACTTCCTTTACTGGAAAAGAATCCCCGGTCTAACGTGACATGGGCAACGGTTTCTTGAGGAACCCCCTCTCAACGTGCCTGCATATGTTTTCTACAGCCGAACACCTGCAGATTTGCACATATCAAAGCAGAAATTAATGACAAACAAGCTTAACCTCTGGATGAGCGAGCCAATACACTAGACACCGGGACATAAAAAACATGAATGATTATGTGCATACCACACTCAGACATATTGTTGGTGCCCTTCTAATCTCTGTGCATAGCAATCAAAGCTAAAGGTGCTGGGCTGAGATAGGGACAGAGCAAGCCTTGGTTACATATTTAATTGGCCTCTGATTGACGTGCATCGCTGAGTCAATACAATCACTGTTTACCCCCCAAACCTCTGTGCTGCAGCAGGCCAATGCATACTTGATAGAAAACTGCAATAGTATGTGTTGCAATACAACCAAACATCTGACTTGAAATTGCCTTGGAAAAAAAAAAAAAAAAACAACACATAATCAGTTAATGCTTGGGGGGAAAAAGATGATGCATATTTAAATACAACATTTCTCTATCACTCTCTGCATGTGAAAAATAAAAGATGGTCAAAATAAATAATACGTTATTGATTACAGGGTCGAAAAGGCTGCTCTCTCTCCAAAACAACTCAACAACATTGTTTAGGATTGATCTGCACCCAGCAGGCTCTGACAATGTTAAATATCAACTTATTCTTAACACGTTTTATTTTCACTTTAACCGCCATGAATATTATCCACTTACACTGTATGTAAACTTATGACGGTTTTTCTCTTTCCTGATGAACCTCTGCAGATTGCGGCCGTTAATTAAAACAAAAAACTGGTTATTATTTGGGGGAGGGGGTACTAATAT
Source organism: Elopichthys bambusa (assembly GCA_037101425.1). Lineage (NCBI taxonomy): Eukaryota > Metazoa > Chordata > Actinopteri > Cypriniformes > Xenocyprididae > Elopichthys > Elopichthys bambusa. The sequence goes on along the minus strand of CM074441.1, from coordinate 24,808,916 downwards.
GGGCCACATGGCCACCCGAAAGCCCATCTGGTTTCTATTGGGGTGAGGGTGCCAAGTGATATCTCGACCGGCAGCACAATATCTGCCGCACATTGCTGATGGACAAGGCAAAATAGCAGCAGGCCTTATTGCTCCTAAATTCACCTGCCTGTGAGTGTTGAGTCTTGTAGGAGGGGCGTGAATGAGATGAGACTGTGTGTGACTGATTCTGCCATGTCAAAGTCACAACCAGGAATAAATTTGAGACAATAAACAGCAAAGAGGGGGGGGGTTCACCAAACTGAGATCTATAGAGAATCAGATTCCATCCACAATACCACAACAGACAGAGTATCTAAAATGAGTTGCATAAACATCTCACATTTTTCCACAGAGAGGGCAAAATAGGAATATATTGATTTAAATGTCTATTTTATTATTAGTACTAGTAGTATTAATAAAATCTTAAAAATAATAATTATATATTTATTTAAAAATAAATAAAAATAAAGCATTAAATAATAGTGATAATTATGGCTATGCAGATTTATTGTTTAATTATAAAAATAAATGTAATTTAATAAACATTAAAACGATTAAAAAATACTACTACTACTAACATTATTAAGCTTAAAACTCGAGCACTATTTCTAAAGCACCTTCCCTATAAGAGGTAACTTGTACTGCCAACCACAAGACCTGCTGACACCTGGCATCAAAATGTAAGAGTTTCATTTCTTAAATTCTCTTTCTATGTCAAAAAGCATACTTAAAGTCTATGAACATAATGTCACTATTGAAAGCAAAAACATTAAATCAATGAATTTCACAATCCCCGCCAGTTTTACCCATGAAATCTCATTGGCCATGTGAGTTGTTCCCTCTCGTATACCAACATAAAACGCTTACCTTTAACGGAGCGCGGTTTGGCCTGCTTGCGTCTAGACATCTCCGTGTTAAGAGCAATATTTTACTTTCTTTAACGGGTGTCTTGTCCTCTCCAAGAAATATTGACAGGTCACGCGCTGATACTTGGGAGATTTCTTCACTTTGCCTGTTGCAATGCGGCAACTTCAGTCTCGCTAGTCCAGAAGCGTTCAAAGGAAGAGAGAGTACGGCAATGGAAAAGGATATTCCAATGATTAAACTTCTCCAACCTGTAGATTTAACGAATAACTTGCGGCTTTTCCCGTGCTCGAGACGCGAACGCTCTTTTGTTCCTCCGTAACGGCAGACGCTGACGGTGAAGCGGGCACGCGCGCTCAGAGTTTCAAGAAGCGGAGCGTGCCCAAATTACACCTGATCAGTAGCGAGAGGTGCCAATACTTGCCGATAATATCGTAAACCCACTTCGACGATGTTTCGGAATTGATTCGCAATGTTTTTCCTCCTTTCAGCAGTTGTCGCAACTGTCTCTTTTCGTTGATCCCGCCGAACCGCCCTCCTTCGCTGTTATTTTTCCGAAGGTGCCACTCTCAATGGCATTTTACGCAGCATTTTTACCTGAGGGGATTTTTCTTCTTCTTTTTGTTTATCGTCCTAAAAGCCGTAAATATTTCTAGTCGCTAGCCTCTCTCTCCCTTTTTCTTTGTCCTGACTCTGGTCTTCCCTCCGCCTCCCGATCCGACTGCTGGCGGGGCTGCAGCGCAGACACACATAATAAAGCCAGGCTTGGCTGGAAATGTAGCCGTGTCCCAGCAGGAGGATGTGAGAGTAGGGTCCCGGCGGGGGAGCGCTCTGATCCCGCAGGGAGCTCCGCACAGCCTGGGTTGAGCAGACAGAGAGAGCCAACAGCACCAAACCATGGTCAGCCATGGAAACTACAGCTTAACTTGGAGCACGGATCGGGGCCAAAACACGGAGCTTCGAGGAAACTCTGCAGCGTGCAAGAAAAAAGACGGACTGGATTCGCTTTTTTGCGCTCCTTGTACTCGTGCCATCGTCTCGGGTTCACTCCAGCGTTTAACTGTCGATTGGATACGATGACATTTTGACTATTTGGGGGGCTTGTTTTGAACATTTAACATTCCTGCGTCGTCTTTGCAGAACGTTTATCTGCGTTTAAAAGGATAAGATTTAGGATTTAAAGAGATAGTTCAGCTCAACCTAAAATAAAAACAGTGTCATCATTTACTCACCCTCACGTTGTTCCAAACCCGTTTGACTTTCTTTCTTCAGTGGAACACAAAAGGAGATGTTAGGCTCTATGTTAAGGTCTGACAGCATCAGTCACCATTCACTTTTTTCCCATACAATTAAAGTGAATGGTGACTGAAAAAATAAAGTCATACAGGTTTGAATCAACAAGAAGGTGAGTAAATGATGACAGATTTGTAATTGTTAGTGTTAACCTTTGTAACATTTAAGTGCATGTGTTTTATTTTTTGGAAAAGATCTGCCTATGAGAATAACGTTTGGTATTATTAGATGTGTTTTCTAATTGTTATAATGGGATATGTTTTGATTAACTTTAAACCCTTTTTCTAGGATTCTTGTTGCATTCTTATTGGCAGGATTAGGCATTTTCAACAGCAATTTTAGTCATCATAGCCTCTGTCTGGCCGTCTGCATGTGCTGCCGAAGTGCAGTCGCAGAATTAGGATCATTTGTGCAAAAATCAACCTAAGAAATGGTCAAAATCACACGCGGCGCGCCGGAGCTGCTCGGCCGTTGTCATGGATAACATGTTGGGCACCCTGTCTCGGTCAGCGGGATGTCCTGCAGATTGAACCGGGCACCCCGCGGAGCCACGGAGCGGCCTTTAAAATTGACCCCCCACGGAGGACCGGGGCCCCTCTTGTCTCGTCTGAGCGCACGCCTGGAGACCGCTTTTAAATGTGCTTCTGGTGTCCCAGAGAGAAAGGCCGCTGACACGAAGGGGCGAAAGCTCACCACAGTGGTCCCTTTTTCTCGGATAAATTCAAAGGAGGAAAATAGCCCACATTACAAGCTCCTTAAGGGTCAAGGACAGCTGAGACATGAATGGTTTGAAAGAGTGGCATTGTGAAATCACACAGCACACGATTACACCCTCTGTCATCTTTTTACGGATTTGCATTTTTCTTGTGCCACAATGAACAGTTCAGAATAAGACTTACAAGACATGTGGATGAAATTAATTAAGACGCTGGAGAAAAAGAGGTGTGAACGGCAAATGCGGTGGTCCTGTTTGGAATAGACGCCGTTGCTATTTTAGGATGGTTTTAATGAGTGGCAAATAATTTTTTGAGCTTGGATGATTGCATGCGATTTAAAAAATACTGAACGTTCAAAATCTCACATTGGATATTATAAGGACGGAGGCCTTCGCGACACTTCATTTCACCGCTAACTGAATTCAAATGGTCTCAGTATTGGCTAGTATTTTCCTTCACGCAGCAGGGACGCTGGTAGATTGATGCCCTTACATTATTCATGTGACGATTATTCAAAATTTAGCAATAACTCAACAGCTTTTTGTCCTTTCTCTCATCCGTCTCCTCTCTCACCGTACCTAGGTATGCTGCTATTCTTATGCGACTATCATCCATTGGACAGTGCGGCCTCAGAAAGCACCCTTAAACACTCCCCCATTGTACTGTCACAAGCCTGGAGAGTTCATGTTATATTTATGTTGCCTACAGCGTATTCTCTCTGTTCTGTTCTGTTCAGCTGAACTCACGCCAACTCCTCCAGGTCCCCCCTCCACAGACAATGTTACATCTCATTGGCTTTGCCCTAGATAGGCTATTTTTGTATGAAATAATTAGACATAACTGATTTAAATACTGCAAAGCCAACACTCTTTTGTCTCGTTAACAAAGTACAGGAGAGGCACACGCTTGCGGTGTCATTTATGTCAATCCGTACAAGGAGGTTTAAAACACAAATGAGAATGGATCTGAAGCAGGGCCAAAAAAGGGTAGCATTTTATTAGCTTTCCTTCGATTCGGGACCGAGCTACGGTGACCTGACCTGATAGAATCTATTATGGAAGCAAAAAATGTCAGGAAAGCATTGCCAGAAGCTTTTAATTGTCTCAACGTGTACATCAGCAAAATATAGGATTGCTAAAATATGCCACCATACAGCACTAATTGTCCATATAAGGACAGCGCGGCGTTTAAAACAGCACGTTTTGTTTGTTACAGTGACCCCGGACCCAGACAGCCATGCTGATGCCGAGTGCACACAGGCACACGAGGGAGAGGTGCAGAGCAGGAACGCAGATTGGGGCTGACCGCTCGGCTGCACTTTAATGTACCCTCTACTTCATCAGTCCTGATTAGCCACCATAAAAATCCAGATTGAACATTACATTTTTACTGCTGATTGTCTTCCAAACACTCTCAGGTGTTGGCGTGTTAAATGCCAGGGAGTGCATCTGTCCTCGCATCCCATTAGCTTGCTGCAGTGAGACGTCTGACTTGAAAAAAGGGGACCCTCTTCAAAAACGAAAGCAATGCAGAACAAATTTCAGGCTTTTAGGCTTACTGCGTCTTGTGCCAAAACCTCAATAACAAGCCCCCCTCCAGCCCCCGTTTCCCTGGCTCTTGCCCCAGACTTACACAAAGAAACACCAGCTTTATGGACTTAGGGCATTAAAGCATAAAAAACAGCGGACGGAGAACAGGTTCGGAACACATGGCGTCAAACGCATGGACCCGATCTCGTCAGATCGCACGAGCTGTACGGTTTAACGCTACAATTCTTAGGTGCGCGGGCCATGTTTTCAAAAGGGCACATGAAAGGGCTTAGCGAAAGAGAGAGACGGCGAGGAGGCCGGCGCTCCAGCAAAAACGCTTTTCTGATGAGCTGCAACAATGCACTCACTCCCACGACATCAGCTCTCTGTTGGGAGTCTCCTCCTAATTTCCTCCATCCATAATAAAAAGAGCTACATTAAACAGTGCCATTAGTGCCAGCAATTTGTTTTATTCTCCACAGAAAGAGAAATGTTATCTGTGGCGGACAAACTTAACCCAATTAAAGCTCATTGTGTATGGGGGCCTTGCTGGGTCTTCAGCTGATGCCTAGGAACGAGGGCAGAAGCAGCCAACTTTGGGGAGGGAGAGGGGAAAAAAGAGAACACGTCTGGAGAATTAGGGAAAGTAGGAGAGAGACAAATGTGCTTTCAGGAAAAAAGACGGGAAGAGAAATTATGTTTTTGTGCGTGTTCCCCTCACATCAAATCCCTCCCAAGATGGTTTGATAGAGGAATACTGCACAAAACGTACAGCCGAAACGAAAACGCACGGATACTTCGGCGCTTAGATAAATAGCTAAAGGATTCAAGTGAATGTAAAACATTTGCAATAGAATAAAAAGGGGAGGAACTGCGTACAAAGCCACACGTTCTCAAACACTCGCTCATACCTTCACATTTTTGCTGTTAATTGTTGTGATAACACCTCTCGATTACAGGGGTTTAATTATCAACATGTTTGGCTGTTAGACCAAGTACCTGGCACAGATCCTGGTGAAGGGCTCAAGGTTTCTAATGAAGATCTCACTCACAGCAGCATACAGGAGCTCAGTGTGGTGCTGTCCTAACAAAGAAGCACATTGCGTTTAGAGACGACCTGGGTATCTGTGAATTCTAACACAATAATGCCAAGAATATTCATAGTGATACATTTTGATTGATATCCAGTTGTGCGGGAATGGCAAGTGTGTGTCTATGGGGGGAAAAGTGATTCTGTGTAATTGCGGAATTACAGTAACAGTAACTGAATCGCATGTCGTGAGACACAAATGAGGCATGTCTGCGTTTCCGTTAGGGTGAAAGCTGGTTTCACTCCGTTTGACTGGTAATCCTTCCGTCTCCTATTGCATTTATCAGCTTTAGTGGAGCCGTTTTTTGCTCGCTTACCCAAAAAAGGCCCAATCAACACCTCCCAGCTGGTGAAATGAAGCAGAACCAGGCCTCCATTACTTTGAGACGTGATGGATACTTCACAGCTGCGGTTGAGTGTCTGTGATCAGAGAGTGGAGAGACAAACAGCTGTAAAACATGCCCTACTAAAGATATACACACATTTGCTGACATTGTGTGCCATTAGGATATACATGAAGTGTATATATACACACACATATGAATGTGCAATTCCTAGACAACTACTTTTGTTCTCACACAGGGCCTTAGAAACATTTAGCAAGTAGGCCCTATTTGAAGGAGAATTCTGAGGAAAGCATCCATCCATTTATTGTTTAAGAGTTGCTCTGAAAAACGACAATAAAACGTTAATAAAATAATTATTTTTACATAATCATTCTCATTTCAGTAGCATTTAGGCTACTATTCTATCATTAATTATATGTTTGAAATATCTAGTATTATTTCTATATTTGAGATTTAAGTTTACCTTTGTCCTCAAATACAAACATTACGTCGTCTGAAAGCAATATTATCTCGCCCAATTTAGAGGATGTGCACAAACTAACACAAATATAGATTTTTATTATTATGAAATTGCACTAGGAACAGTAGCTACACTCAGCAAGCTTTCGATTGATCTCCCAATGGTTCATTTTGCATGAGGAAATGATATTTACTGTTATTGAGAAGAAATAAATTCGCGCTAGCAATGTGTTCCAGAGAGCGAAAACAATTTGTAGTGTTCATTTTGTATTTAAATCGTATTAAATGCTGCATTTCAGTGTTTGTGTTTTCAAATGAAATATTCAAATGAAATATAACCAAATCTAATCTGTGAAGAAAATTTCTGTAATAGAAAAGCAAAGGCTGTTTTGAGGTTTTATAAACAGAAGAACCATAAATTAAACATTGAACTGCTACGTTAAATGTATGTTCTGTAGGTCTACAGCGCTATCTAGTGGTTTGAATGAGCTTACACTCAGATTAGCGTCGTGTCTCGTGTATTTTTACTGCTTCAGTTTTGTCTCCGTGGTGATTAAAGAGTAATAAATACTGCAAAAACACAGTATCAAACATTAATATTAAATTGTAATATTATCAGGATTTCCCATTATTTAAAAGGACAATTTATCCAGAAATGTAAATTCTGTTGTAATGTATTGTTCCAAATCTGTATGACTTCAGTTCTTATGTGAAACACAAAAGGAGATGTCGAGGCAGACTTACCGTTTACTTAACGCTGGATCTTTATGGTGACAGGCTTTCTGACTATTTAAGTCCCACGTAGGCTAATTGTCATTTGTGGAATTTACTTTTTAATAAAACAGTTTAACAATGCAATAATAACAATGGTGAGTTTCTTGAAAACGTTCTTCTAAAATCTTACAATAACGATGTATTTTCCCCTCTGTGCATTTATGTTGACTGTGGAAGCCATTTTCGTTAAATAAGAAAGAAAGTCACGTTTTTGGTAAATAATTATGACGCAAAAGTGACGTCAAAATGACGTCATAATGATTTTTTAAATCTTAATTATTTTGTCTCATAATTTCAACGTTTTGTCAATTTCAACTTAATTATGGATACTTGTCTCAATTCGTATATTATTTCATAAATTATGATTTGGTGTCTTGTTATTTTGCATTTTTTATCATAATTATGATCTACCAAAGTATCTGACCTTTCTTTTCTTAAGTGGCAGAAATGGGCTTCCATAGTTTAACAGCCTATATCTTTCTGCCCCTCTTTAGATTTATAAATTGGCCCTACTTTACTCAATTTTCACACAAAAAAAAAAAAAAAAAAAAAAAAACCATTCTATGTCTCATGTAGGCTAGTAGAAAACTCTGAATGTTGGGATGAAGGGGAGTCTATCATTAGCATCTATCAATTGTTCTAAGGAGTTCATAAAAGAGTTAATTACATGCACTCTTAGTTAAATCACCCACTTGAAGACAAACCCATAATGATTGTGATGAGGTTTTTAACCTTACCATCATAATATTGACGAAATTCAGGTTGTTTTAATGCCATACAGGTGTTGGTCATATAATTAGAATATCATCAAAAAGTTGATTTATTTAACTAATTCCATTCAAAAAGTGAAACTTGTATATTATATTCATTCATTACACACAGACTGGTATATTTCAAATGTTTATTTCTTTTAATTTAGATGATTATAACTGACAACTAAGGAAAATCCCAAATTCAGTATCTCAGAAAATCAGAATATCACTTAAGACCAATACAAAGAAAGGATTTTTAGAAATCTTGGCCAACTGAAAAGTATGAGCATGTACAGCACCCAATACTTAGTTGGGGCTTCTTTTGCCTGAATTACTGCAGCAATGCGGCGTGGCATGGAGTCGATCAGTCTGTGGCACTGCTCAGGTGATATAAGAGCCCAGGTAGCTCTGATAGTGGCCTTCAGCTCTTCTGCATTGTTGGGTCTGGCATATCGCATCTTCCTCTTCACAATACCCCATACATTTTCTATGGGGTTAAGATCAGGCGAGTTTGCTGACCAATTAAGAACAGGGATACCATGGTCCTTAAACCAGGTACTGGTAGCTTTGGCGCTGTGTGCAGGTGCCAAGTCCTGTTGGAAAATGAAATCAGCATCTCCATAAAGTTGGTCAGCAGCAGGAAGCATGAAGTGCTCTAAAACTTCCTGGTATATGGCTGCATTGACCTTGGACCTCAGAAAACACAGTGGACCAACACCAGCAGATGACATGGCACCCCAAACCATCATTGACTGTGGAAACTTTACACTGGACCTCAAGCAACATGGATTGTGTGCCTCTCCTCTCTTCCTCCAGACTCTGGGACCCTGATTTCCAAAGGAAATGCAAAATTTACTTTCATCAGGGAACATAACTTTGGACCACTCAGCAGCAGTCCAGTCCTTTTTGTCTTTAGCCCAGGCGAAACACTTCTGACGCTGTCTGTTGTTCAAGTATTCAAGGAATGAGACAGCTGAAACCCATGTCTTGCATACATCTGTGCGTAGTGGTTCTTGAAGCACTGACTCCAGCTGCAGTCCACTCTTTGTGAATCTCCCCCACGTTTTTGAATGGGTTTTGTTTCACAATCCTCTCCAGAGTGCGGTTATCCCTATTGCTTGTACACTTTTTTCTACCACATCTTTTCCTTCCCTTCGCCTCTCTATTAATGTGCTTGGACACAGAGCTCTGTGAACAACCAGCCTCTTTTGCAATGACCTTTTGTGTCTTGCCCTCCTTGTGCAAGGTGTCAATGGTCGTCTTTTGGACAACTGTCAAGTCAGCAGTCTTCCCCATGATTGTGTAGCCTACAGAACTAGACCGAGAGACCATTTAAAGGCCTTTGCAGGGTGTTTTGAGTTAATTAGCTGATTAGAGTGTGGCACCAGGTGTCTTCAATATTGAACCTTTTCACAATATTCTAATTTTCTGAGATACTGAATTTGGGATTTTCCTTAGTTGTCAGTTATAATCATCAACATTAAAAGAAACATTTGAAATTTATCAGTCTGTGTGTAATGAATGGACATAATATACAAGTTTCACTTTTTGAATGGAATTAGTGAAATAAATCAACTTTTTGATGATATTCTAATTATATGACCAGCACCTGTATTTAGGTCAAGCCTGTTTCTGTGTATGGTTTGTTGAAGGAATAATTCACCCAAAACTTATTCATCATTATTTACTCACCCTCATGTGCTTCGAAATTATGAAATCTATATTTCTTTCTTCAGTGGAACACAAAAGGTTGATTTTTGAATAAAATCTTGGCCATAATTTTTTCAATATAATGAAAGGGGCTATCAAATTCCACAATGAGAAAAAACACCATAAAAGAAAAGTATTATAAATGTGGACCATATGACAAGTGCACTACATGTTTTCTGAAGCCATGCAGTGCATGAGAAAAATTGATGTCCAATTTGATAATTAATGATTCTTTAGAGATCTCTTCAATTAATCCAGTTCAAACAATCGGTCTGAATGATTTGTTCCTGAACATTACTGATCTGGTTCTAGAGTTCAGCTCACTAATTCGATCTGGTCACAGTGTTTTAACAGCCCAGCGAAGAGGATTATCAGTAAATTATGATATAAATTTCAGCCTGATTTAATGAAGGCCAAAGTCCAGTAAAAGACTAAGGTCAAATCATCTTTAGTGCTCATCACTGAATTGAGCTTTCTGGCCTAGAAGTTGAGTGTTATGTTTGGTAATAACTTTGGTAACTAACTAATCTTATGAGCAAGAGAAACAAAAAAAGATTGAGCCAAAAATCCATAAGGGGTGCTTGTATCAGTCAGCCAAAGACCTGTTTAAAGCAGCGACCCCTTTGTTCCAGTAGAACAATGCTCCAAAGAATAAACGACATGAATGCAATCCAAAATTTGTTGCATGACCTGAAAACTGAAGTCAGATGGTACAATCCAATTAGAATTTGCAGCTGGAATTAAACAGAATTTTTGAATAAAATCTTTAAAGCAAAAACATTATGTATTCTGAAAAGAAGTTCTCTGAGAACATTATTAACCCCCATTATTTTTTTTTAAAAAGGATTTTTTTGTGAATATGGCCCCTGGAGTTTAAAAATCCATCCATCTAAATTCTAAATAGCCTTATATCATTGCCTCATACCACATGTATTTGAAATCATTGTACAGAGAATATTGCTGTTAAATACAGCCTGAAAACACAATTTATGTCACTGAAACATTTCAGATTTATTCTAAAAAAATGAGTTTACACCTGTGGAAATAAAGAGAACACCACTGTGGCTTTTGCCATATCAGTACATCTTTAAACATCTCATGGGATCCTGAAAGAAACACAAAAGGCAAAATTGCTATAAAAAAAAAAAAAAAAAAACACCCAAAATGTAATACTGTCCCACGGGACAATATCGGCCTATGACTTAATCGGGTGTCCTGAGAAAATCAAGGGAGCAGGCGTCGTGGCGGCCGCGGACCTGAAAATTTCAAAAAGAACCAAAAGAAAAGAAAAATCAGAAAAATTAGTGACAGATCCTTCCACACCAATAGTGCTCTAAATAGACTTGAGTACATGTGAACGTGCTGACCTGGTGAGGCTCCCATATGAAGGCTCCTGAGTGAAGGTGGTGGTACTCTAGGACCACGGGGTCCATTCTGCGGTGGGGGTCCACAAATCAGTGGTGTCTTTAGCAAAGCATGAGAGCCCGGATGCTGCAACAGTCCTCTAGAGGACTGGAAACCAAGAGGCGGAGTGTCAAGCAAAGGGGCACGGGTGGGAGATGGCCTGTGTGTAGGTGCTGGGCCTAAGAGAGGTTGTGGCTTGTCAAGACTGTGAGTGACTGCTGGCCCTCTAGATGGCTGAGGACTAAATGAAGGACCGTGAGAGACTGAAGGGGCCCGAGAGGGTAAAAGACTATGGGGGGCAGTTGGTCTGTGGGAAGGTGGCTTTAGATTATGCATTGAAAGCAAAGGAGGTGGTTTCGTCTTAGGATACGAGCCTGGAAACACAGGGGATCCTGTATTCAAATACCACATATGTATCACAAACAGGTTTTTATTTAACAGGCAAATGAATGCATCTTATTTTTTTTTTATTTTTTTTTAAATTCATGTATCACTGTAATTCATCCTGTACCTTGCAATCCCATGTGATGGCCTGGGGGTGTGTCTCCTGACCCTGACGGTGGGTTTGTCTGCTCTCTTGGTGGTGGTCCAGAACCAGCAGGCAGAAGTGGTGGAGGCTTTCCTAACCCTGGAGGCAGACTGTTTATCACAGGAGCAACCTCACTCTCAACTTCAGTGGAAGATACTGGGGAAGAAAGGAACAAATCAGTAATAAAAAGATAATGTTTCTTTATAGAAATAAAAAAAATAGTAAATTATATTAATTCATTATATGATTATTAAATTTTAGAAAGAAGAAATATTTTCTTATCATTCACAATGAAATCTATAGACTGGCTGTGATTTTGTTTTGGCTCTGATTATTATAAAAATTATTATTATTATTGAATAATTAAATAAGTTAAATATTTATACATGTATACATAATTTAAAATAAAAAATTAATTATATAAACTATTCATATTTTAAATGTTCATGATCATTTATTTAAAATATTAATATTTTAAATAAATGATTTTAAATAAAGTGCTAGTGACAGAATAAATTGTGTACAATGTGTATTGAACTTATTCATAAATACATCTATTATTATTATTATTATTATTATTTAATAATTAAATAAGTTCAATATTTATATGTGTATACATCATTTGAAATAAATTAATTATAGAAATAATTCATATTTTAAATGTTTTATATATATAAATAATTTAATATACAAGTTAAACAATTACACTTAATTATAACAGTAGATTATATAAATACAATTATTTACATGTAATTTATAATTTATTTTAAATAAATTATAAATTACACCCCCCCCACACACACAAATACAACTCACATACTAGTGCAACATGAACATGTCATACTAAATATCTATATTTCCATCATAAATGCCATGTATGAAGACTACATGCAAAACAATGTCTAAAAAAACTTTGCAAACATATACCAAATAAGCAAGCCCAATAAAGACTGTTGCAAGCAACTATATTAACAGCTGAATTCAGCACTGCAGAGACACACAGCAGCAAAACAAACACACACACACACACACTGAACTTTACAATCATCTCTAACTAAGCAACCAGCTAAAAGAGAAAACCGTTCCATGCAATTTTCCATGCATTTGTGCATGCAAAATCGTTAATTAATGCTGCCTTCACTTGTTATCAGAATTATCGTAAATACGTGCTTCCTAGGCAAAAATTGCACATGAACATTTACATATATGTGTAATCATTTGAAGCGTATTGTATGTTTTGTACACGGTTAAAATTGCCTGCATTTGACCGAAATTACAGAATCGTCAGCAAGCTGACTATCTAGATAGCACTGTGAATGTTTATATGGCAGTGCATGGGACACTACATATAATTTTTGTTTTAATAAGATTTTCCCAATAAATAGGCAAGAATAAAGCTAGTGTCCTCCATGATTCCTGTTCATTCTGACAGCTTTTTTAAAATTTTCGTTTCGCACAACCACTAAACTGATGCTGCCTATCCATTTTGAATTTAATATTATAAATTGGCGAGCTCGACTCTGACTGGGGGGAGGGGGCAAATACAATGTGACCTGACCCAATCACAATTCTTTATATGCATATATTTTATATTCTCTCTGTATATATTGTATCATTAACTGTTCATTTTGTAACTGCATCTCTTCCAGCAAAATAATATATATACAAAACATGAAAAATATTTTAAAAGTCTAGTCATTATCTTAATCACTTGATGCCCCCCTATTGGCTGATGCCCCAAGGCACTCGCCCAATCCCGTCTATGGATAAAATTATACTGCACATATTAAGAGCAACATGAGAATTACACAGTTATAAAGACACAATATGAATGTAACTAGGCCATGATGTGGAAGTATGTTCACCTTGCAGATGGTCCTGCCGGTTCTGAAGATACTCTGTCAGTGTGTTGAGCTCCTCTGGGTACAGGTGCAAACCTTCGGCCAGGAGAAAGAGCAGGTGGCGGGTGGCAGAGGGAACAGTGTGGCGCTCCAGCTTGCCACGCTCCAGGTAGTCCTCCGTCAGCTCAGCCGCCCGTGCCGCTGCCTCCGTGGGGTCCAGCACCCGCCGTGAAGCGCTCAAGCGCCCAAACTCCACCAACACAAACTCCATGGCCTGTTCTTTGGGCATGTTTCGATGAACTGCAGAGAGGCAGAGGAAGGGTCAGCCAGAGGAGGGAGAGGGGTTACATATGGTGCTCAGTGTGAGCCGCTGCAGTCTAAGCAGTGCGCACAAGAGTTCTACCTCATCAGCAACGCTGCAGTCTGGCAACCACTGCTTAACCCAATTACCACATAAAAATTCAGTATGCGCTCAAAGGACACATTCATGAGCACGCTTGTAAGTTAAGGGACACTTAACAGATTAGATGTTTATATAAGATTGCTTTTAAAAGTTGTTTTGGACAAATTGTATTGTGTGTAATATGAAGAAGTATAAATGTTTTATACTTATGATCATTGGTCTTTTTGAAATTCGGTCTTGACAATAACGAATTCCTACACTGGGAAAATTCAACAATTCAGTTCACGTGTTTAAAAGGATGGATCTGCGCTTTAATACATTCAATATTTAAGTAACATTTTGAGAGTAGAACAAATGAACAATTTGTTTTATATTTAGAGTAAAGGCTGGAATGCACTACATAGATTTCTTTTTTTAGCTTCAGTTTTTTGATTCCACCCATTCAGAGGATGTCAAACATGTTTGATATTTTGAGCAGATTTTAGAACACATTGTTTTCATTTGTCATACATCTGTTGAGTTTGAAACGATTGGTAGTCTGGTAGTGTGTGATCTTCAGTCGTTTCATTTTTTTTCTCCGTAACCAAAGTTGATAGCCAAAGTTGCTAAGTGTATAATGCCTTGTGTTTTAAAACGTGTATGCCAGCCTTAAGAGAACATACCAACAAGGTGAGGTTTTACAGAAATAAAAAAAACTTTAATGATTGATTGTTAATTGATTGTTAATTGATATTAAAAGTGTTTTTTTTTTAATCAAGTGGTGGGCATTAATTATAATATCAGAATTAGAAAATAGAAATTAAAGAGGTCTGTTGTTTAAGGGTATTTCGTTTATTTTAATGTGATGTTAATGTGATTGTTTAGATGTTTTTTACATATGTGTGCCTAACATTACATTGATGAATTATTGCTTGGTTTTAAAAACTGTTGATTGGTAAAATATTTGCGCCCAAGCCTGTTATAATAATGTCATTTTTTTGTAAAGAATGTATGCTTAATTTATTTGGACCACTCAAAATTTTTAGTGTAAAACAGTCAGCCAAAATTGTTGCAAAACTACAAGCTATTGTATGGTTTCATTTAGGGGATTGTGAATTTATTTTTCTTCTAAACAAAGGACTTTGAAAAAAAACAAAACAACAACAACTGTGATGTGGCCGCAACGCAGTATAAAAAAAAAAAAAAAAAACGTTTAGAGAGGAAACGGTTTTAAATTCCTTTTGATTATTTTTTTTTCCCCTAAGGTTAGTAAAAAAAAAAAAAAAAAAAAAAAAAAAATGTTTTTCCAAAAAGCTTGTTTCTACTCTAAGATCGGGTTTGCGTTTGCTATTTAGCGCCACAAGATCAGCCTTTTTGTGCGAGATGACATTGAGACAACAGCCTTTTTGCAAAGTGAGATTTTTTGCAGTTTATATAAATGAATTATCTTTTTGGGCTGTAAGGTTTTGTATTTTATCACATGAACAAAAGAAAGAAAAGTTTAAAAATGCCCACCACCAAGTCCAGGTTATTTTTTTCTGTAGCTAATATATAAGGTTATTTAATTATTGTTTGAAGTACATTTAAAGTGTTTTTATTGGGAGATAAATTGTGGGAGTCGGGACTTACTTTTGAGGGACTCTGAAAATATGATAACTGTGCACGAGGAGAGTGTTACGTTAGTCTGCTCGACGAGAATACATAAGGGGGAACCGTCGGAGCGGACATCTTGGAGGGCCCGGGTCAGGCCTGATTCCACCTGCAGGTAAAGCATTTCCACCGAGAGGCCACGTTCCTGCAAACACTGGCCTATCGATTTGGGGTAATCCCTTTGAAAGAAGAAGAAGAGATCTGGTTATTGAGAACCATGCTTCAGGGCATGACGTGAGGAAATGTCAGGGTTGTTGGGTGTGGCCTGGTTTATGTATATATGCAGTAATGAAAGGGTAGAGATTTAATGAATAATGAATAAACCAACACAAATCTGCTTAGCATTTAAAAAGTGTATTAAACATTAGAAAATGAGATAAGGTTGTGTGATTTGTTTTAGCTGAATAAATGCTTTTGTGTGAGGCATTAGTCTTTGAGAAAAAAAATCTCAAAAGACACCAAAATAAGTGATAAATGTTAAGTTTAAATATGAGGTAAAAAGTTACATACTAATATCATCATTTTACACAAATAAATGACCGATACAATGTACAAATATTGTAAAATAGATTTGATGTAAATGTTAAATACTTCTATCAACATTTATGACAAGAAATATTAATCAGATAACATAAATGAGACTATTTTATATGTCAATAATTGTATATTATTAAAAAATTAAAAACCATGTTTAAAAATGCATTGAGTGTTTTGTTAGTATAACTAAGTTTTTCATATTTTATAGGTTGTGTTTTTGTCTAATTACTTTATGTAAATATGGCTTGATTAATGAACAAGGATTGTGGTCAAAATTTTAGTTTTTAAATAGAAAGATGTTTGGACATTTATTTTTTTCTGAAAAATGTGAAAGTTTGTGTAGGAGACTGAAAATGTACACAAATCAATCAGTCATGTGCAAATAAAAAACAAATTCACCCTGCAATATATACATATATATATATATATATATATATATATATATATATATATATATATATATATATATATATATATATATATACATACACATACACACACACACACACATACACACATATACATACGCTTTTTGAGGCAGGGCTCTAAAGAACCAAAGGCCTTTAGTTTTAAATTAAGTGCAACATATAATGCAGTGTTACCATAAAATGATGTAAGGTTTGTCCCACCATGTGTTTCCGCAGCTTTGGATTCAGGATTCAGAAGTCATTTATTTAAATTTGTTAATACATTTGGGGTTTTTGCTAGTTTTTGACAAGGCTTCCACAGACAAGGCTTAAGCTAGTCCCAGACTAAAACGCATGTTTGAGCGGTTTTAACTGAAACCAACTTGTACTGACATATCTTAAAATATGCCAACAAGATGCACACCAGTAATGTTTTTTTTTTCTAGTGAACGTTTATAAAAGCTACTTAAATACCCTAATTGAACTAAGGCCTAATCCTGGCTTAGGCTAAGCCCGGTATGTGAAACCGGGCCCTAGAGTTTGCCTAAATGTTATACTCAAAGGTTTCATTTTAATTTTAGTGATTGTTTTTCATGTTTAGTGTTTTTGCCGCTCGATTAGACGTGTAAAATATTAGTGGATTTTTTTATGTATTCATTTCTAAAGATTTTAGGGAGATATTGAGAGAATTGTAAAAAAATAAGAACCAGAGACTTTTGTTAAATAGTGGACAAATTTGCCCAATTATGAACATTTAGAACACTGGATTATATAATAATAGTATATCCATCAGAATTCAAGGATGGTTCCTGATCTTAATCCCGACAAAACCCATCAGTCTAACAGCTGACAATAACAAAGCACACTCATACAACAGAGACTTTACAGAAAACTAAACTAGCATTGCACAAAATGGGTAAACATGTCCCATATTTTCATGTGCTAACTCAGGGAAAAAAGCCTGAAAATTGCCTTTTCATTGAATACATAAAATAAGGATGCAATAATATTGAATTTTACTTCTACTTGAGGTATTTACTCACACATTCTGGTTGTTCACAGACAGGACAACACAGTCTGCAGGCTGTCTAGCACCATCTCCATGTAGCTGCTGGAAGAACTTTTCGTATATGGCAGTGCGCTGAACTGATGCCTCATACTCTTCAGGTGAAACTGCTGATACACACAAAGTTGCTCAGAAGAGATTTCCCATAATGGAAACAACAATAGCAGTGATAAATCAAGTTATTTATTGAAAAATCATTATACGAAAAATAATACCAGATGACTGATGTGGCGAATGCTCATAGTCTGCTGTGCCTGAGTAGTCAGTCCGTTCTTCTAAGCTTTCAAAACTGAAAATTGAGGTAAGATTGGGGGAAAAGGCGTTTAGATTGAGTTCAGATCAGTAATGAAATGCTCACAAAAAGTAAATGTATATTTGGAAGAAATAGATATGTGAAAGATCCCATATTAGGGATTTAAAGCCAGAAAAAAGCACCTTATTGACTTTACAAATAACACTCTTTTAGTCACATTTAAGGTACCTCTCAGATTGTGGAAGATCATCCTTTCTGTCCTCCCTCATAGGATATGGTGGTCTTCGAAAAAGGGGTTTTGGGACACTGCACGGAGTAAATCAACATTATAATAATAAGCATAACATAAGAAATGTAAAAAGTAGGCTGTGTGTTAAAATGTAGTGAGTTGCCTAGCTAGACAGCACTTCAAAAAATAAATAATATTAACACTTCAAATGTTCCAAAAATATATAGCCAAAGAATTAACATAGCCCAGAAATGCGGCCAGGGTAGGCAAAAACAAAGCCTCTACTCACATACCTTCCTCCTTTTAGTGGTGGTCGTCTGCCCCCAGCTTTCTGCGCCCACGACGACATTTGGTTCTCTAAATAAACTGCAGTTTATAAATTATAATAAACAACCTACATACATAATATCGCGCCGCACAAGACACGATTGAGTTTTGGTTGCACAGCAAATCCTGCATCTACTCAACTATTATTTTTAATAAAACAAACCTGTCTAACGTTAAAATAACGTTTTATATTTCTGATATTTGTCAACTATTGTTATGAAAACACTGTTGTTGTTGTGAAGCCCATCTTACCTACGTAAATCTTCAGTTATGTTCCTGCTACTTTATATAGCGGTAAACTGATTAATTTGTCATCTCTGACGAGATCAGTAAATACTAAGACTATTTTTAGATGAAAATTGTGTATAATGGAGATTAATTCGAAATCACTGCTCAAGGATTCCGCCAAAGGACCTGCTACACATTCGATCTGACTTCCTTTCGATGAACAAGTGTATTTGAGGAAGCGCGTGGCGCCTCCTATTGGACAGGCAGACAAACGACGAGACCAATGACGTCACTACACAGCCTACTCAGTCCTGCGCCTTCTTACAAATTAAATAAAGGTTATGTGAAGATGCTATGTTTGTTTATTTGAGGATGCTAAGGACTATAAGGCGTTCAGCCATCACTTAGTTACTCAGAAATGCAATTCTAAACAGATAATATATGGCTTTATAGTTCCATTTAGCTCTTGGGTGCATTAAATTCATTCAAATAACAGTTGAAATGAGTAAATAATGTCAGATAACAATTGTGCAACACATAAAACAGACATTTATTACAAACATCACAATCCAAAAAATGAAAGATTCTTAATTCAATCATACTCTCTTATCTTTGGGTTTTCAGTCTCTGTAACTGCTAAGAAAGTTCACATTTAGCATCAGCAGCATCAGGACACTGATATGTGCATTAACCATGGCCGAAAACACATGGAATTACCCCAAATCTCAATTAAGGATTGCCTTTTAGTCTGATGGAATCAGCTCTCACTCAATTCTGTCATTTTACCTAATGTAATTTGGCTTCATTTATTCCTAAATGGACTTTGCATTATACATCAATGTAAAATACGATTATTTAATAAAAAAAAAAAAAGAAAATCACAGTGTCTTGATTCATCAAGACATTTTGCAATCATATTCAGAATGCGGGGCAATTAAACCAGAACAGTTTCAAGTACAATCAAGTCTGATGGGAGCAGAATGATGGGTTTTCTGAGGCAGGCATGAACATTAAAAGGAAACAAAGTGGTTAAGACACTACTGCTGTTTCCTGTCAAGATTGTAACTTGGAATTCAAAAAAAAAAAAAAAAAAAAAAGAAAAGAAAAAAAAAAGTCACATATATATTTAACACAGTAGACCCTGATCAGAGCTTGAGGGGAGAGACTCAAAGACAGATCAGCATGTAACGGATACATTTGTTCCATATTAGATCAGTTTCTGGAAAAGCAGATAAAAATTTCCCAGAAGCTTTTAAACCTCCGGGTTTGCTCAACAGCCCTCTAATTGGGGCCTTCTTGGAGTGCAACAGTGTAGTTTTTACTTTTCTTCCTTCCAGTTTTAAGGAAGGTCTACTCCATCTGTCAAAGGTCCACGCTGCCGCATCCAATCCTGAGACAGCATAATGATTTGACTGGTCAGGTTGATCTCTCAGACAGAAGGGACTGGACAGGATGGAAGCTTGAGGGGGGAAAGTCCACATCTAGGGTTGGTGGGCTGATGTCAGGACACGTGGGAAATGAGTCTGACTCGTGTCTGGATGTCTTGGCGACACAGTGGGCACGTTTCCAGCTGTAAGGCACACTCCATACAAATCCCACTGAAAACATGATGCAAAGAAACAATAGATGAGTAAATTGTTCAGCACAAAGAGGTGATATAACAGTAATCAACAATAGGTTTAAATGTTCCAAATCTCAAAATGAATATCCATTTTACATTATAATTTAATGTTGTAATTCCTAAAATCGCTTGTAGCATTTAAAAGAACGTAACTTTTAGATAAAAAAAAAAAAAAAAAAAATCATAGAATTTTAATATCAGAAACATATTAGTTATTCACATACTGACTTTGGCAGTTTGATACACTCTCCGAACCACTGATTCGAAACAAAAGATTCGTAAAGCTTTGAAGCTTCATGAAGCAGTGTTTTGAAATCGCCCATCACTAGATACGGTTAAATAAAGTCGTTATTTTGTTTTTTTGGCGCACAAAAAGTATCCTCATTGCTTCATAACATTAAGGTTGAACCACTGTAGTCACATGAACCGTTTAAAATATGTCTTTAGTAGCTTTCTGTGCATTTGAAAGTGTTAATTATCTTTCTGTCAATGGAGGCCTCACTGAGCCATCGGATTTTATCAAAAATATCTTAATTTGTGTTCCGAAGATGAACGAAGGTGACAGTATTTTCATTTTTGGGTGTACTAATCCTTTAAACAAAAGCAAATAACGCTGATTAAAAACCTTTTTTGTCTTTAACAGTGTACAAGTTATCATTAAAAATCTGTTCGAATAATGAAAATGAATGGGATTTTTACTTCAGGAAAAATAGTAACTTGCTATTCTTGCTATTTGCTAGCCTCCATCATATCCTTTTAGTTTACCCATAAACCCAGTGGTGTAAACACTGATTCTATATACTGAACTTCGTACCTGTGCAAACAGGGTCTCAGTTCAGTGTCTGCCATCTGGTCACAGCAGAGGGTGCAGCAGTTATCTCTGATGCTAACCTGCTTGAGCAAAGCCAGGCGCCTGTGTCTGAAATAAAAGACAGAGAAAGAGCAATTTTATGTGGCATGAACGGTACGAGTCACCTGCTTTAGGTGATGACTAATGCATTATTCACATTCACATAACTGTCACTGATAATTTGCCCTGTGTACAGAAATTTAATAAACAGTGCAAACCTGGGCAGAATGATTTTCTCGTCTGATGCGAGCGAGGCAAACTCATTAAATGTGTTGAATTTGATGGAGG
Source organism: Elopichthys bambusa (assembly GCA_037101425.1). Classification (NCBI taxonomy): domain Eukaryota; kingdom Metazoa; phylum Chordata; class Actinopteri; order Cypriniformes; family Xenocyprididae; genus Elopichthys; species Elopichthys bambusa. Next base: position 24,787,749 of record CM074441.1, on the reverse strand, counting down.
GGGGATGGCGGAAGGGCTTGGCTCCGAAGTTGAACTCACACTGTTGGTAGGACATGAAACTGGCTGCAGCGAAAAAGCCAGACCTAAGAAAAGGTAAAGCAAGTGTTCAAAAAGCTCCATAAACATTTGTTTTAAGTCTTGTGGTAAAGGAAATGAGTCTTGCTTACGTGGCGGAGGAGAACACCTGCTTCTCAGGAGGCAGCTGGTGTCCGTTTAGATAGAAAATCATCTGCTTCTTGCTGAGGTCCAGCAGGAAGCCTATGGCATCACCTGAAATTCCAGAGAACACTGCTCGCAAACATCTTTTTTTCCAAAATGATAAAATACACTATGTAAGCAATCATCAAAAAAATTGAAGAACTTTTATGCTGAACAGGAAGCTCCGCACAAACCTTCTTTCCAGCAGGGGTGGGAGTGAGGTTTACTGCGAGCGTTGTACCATATCAGCTGCCTGCAGCCATCGTACGCACACGAGTACTCATCATCTCCAATCCCATAACCCTCCTGTACAAACACACGAATATGTTCTCCTCACTACAGTTTCTTTCTTCCTTTATGTGATAAAAAAACCATTATTTTGTTTTTAATATACTTAAAAAAAATAAATAATAATAACTGTATATAACAGGCCACTGGTTTAAAAAAAAAAATGTTAGCCAAAATACACACACAAAATAATAATATTAATTATTAGTTACATTTCAAATTATTTTTAATGTATACTACCGCTCAAAAGTTTGGGGTCAGTTTGTTTTTGTTACGTTTTTGAAACAAGTCTCTTATGCTCACTAAGGCTGTATTTATTTGATCAAAAATACAGTCAAATCCAGTAATACTGTGGAAATATTATTACAGTTGAACATAACTTTTTTTATTTTAATATATTTAAAAATGTAATTTATTCCTGTCATGGCAAAGCTGAATTTTCAGTGTCACATGATAATTTAGAAATCATTCTAATATGCTTATCAGTGTTGAAAACAGTTGTGCTGCTTAATAATTGAGTGGAAACATTTATTTCAGGATTCTTTGACAGAAAAAGTTCAAAAGAACAGCATTTTTCATACTGTCATTTTTCATCAAGCAACCTTGCTGAATTTAACAACAAAATATCATAGTGACCTCAAATCTCTGAATGGTAGTGTATATTATATCAAATTAAATATAATGTCATTACATTCATTCATACACTTTGTGTATCAAATAGCAATGTTCATATAAACACTGTGTACTTCATGTCAATATGAGAACATAAAACTAAGAATGAGAGAAAGCACAAATATATAAACATAACCAGAAACGCACATGGTTAAGAAACTTGCTGTCCTTGGTTGCCCAGCCAATTTGCATGACGCCAGAGGTTATGACTGTGACCTCATAGTACCAAACCCCCGAATCCACACAGAACGTGCAGCGGACACTTTCAAATGATGACGCATCACAACGTGCCTAAGGAAAAAAAGACTGATCTGATTAGATATACGTTTTTAAGATTAAGGGATAAACTAATCACAATACATTGCTTGTTTTTATGGTTATAAATAGCTGTTCTTCCACAATAGGTGAACATGTTAAGGCCCCTAGATGGGGCCCAGATTCTAAAAATAGGGGTACGAAAAGACTAAGTACAGTCAGCAGATTGTTATGCAAAAGAAACCTCTATTTTTCTCTATAAAACACATCAGATATGATAAACGGAAGCTCAAGCATGTTTGCTTGACGTGTGAGAACCAATGAGGTTCATTCTCAGGTTACGCCTTATGTTTAAGCTTCCACATGAACCAAAGAGGTTTGTTCTCACACATCAAGCAAGTATGGTTGAGCTTCTGTTTATGTTCACTGATCAATGTTTATATGTGGATAAAAGCCTAAATTAAATCTGTTCATCATATAAAGCGATTGAGTGTCTTCAGAAAGTTTGGATTAAACCGTTCAGTTCATAGGGATTAGATTTACGATCGCTTTATGAACCTTTTGAAGCATCAAAGCGGTAGTTGCATAGTGGTCAATGGAGGAACAGAAATCTCTCAGATTTCTTTAAAAATATCTTCATTTGTGCTCCGAAGACAAATGAAAGTCTTACAGGTTTGGAATGACATGAGGGTGAGTGAACGATGACAGAATTTTCATTTTTGGGTGAACATTGCCATTTAAGGCATTCTTAGAAAAAGAGGTTTTATTTATAGTATGCCCTAACTGAAAGTGAAATGGTTTCTTATCACTAAGATTGAAAATAATTCATTTGCATTTTGTAAGAGCTGTGGAAATTTTTTTTATTTTAGCTACCAATAAGAGGGCAGTTTGTTCCATTCTGTTGAACACATCTTACAACATTTAAATCCACTTAAACTATTATTGTAATTGTGGGTAACATTCTGCTATCTCTTACCTCAAGTCCAGTAGGAGAGATCTTGAGATATTCACTGACGTCATTACTGTTCAGCATGGCGTTGATGTTGCTTAAGTTGACCTTCTCATAGGTAAACTGGCGCCCCTCTTTAATAACTACGGGACAGAGGTTAACCAAAGGTAAAATTATCAGTGAGACACAACATACAAGCATAATATTTGACTTAAATCTACAAAATCATCACAAAAAACAAACAGTTAAGCTAATTATTAATACTAATTTTCTTCACTAAGCCATAGCAAGTGCACCCAATTCAGAAGAAAATTTAAAAAAAAAAAATACTCAAAAGATTTCACATTCTGTGGAAAATATTTATTTCTTAGGTTCTTCTTCATTTAAAAAGTCCCAGTAAAAGGTACAAATCACCAAAAGTCCTGAATACCATTCAAAAAAAAGTTTTGCATGCCAGTGAAATTAAAGTTACTCACAGAGGTTATCAAGACTCCACTGGGCACAGAAGCCCACTTGACGCTTTAGGTAGTCTGGATGATCTGCCCAGGACTCCAGAACAGACAAACGGTCACTGATACATGATTCCGACACTGTTAACTTGTTCTCACCTGAGACAAAGACAGGCTTTCATTAAAGTACCTTTTTTCCAAAAAGTTCCTGTTTGAACATTTTGAACTGACACCAGTTAGACTTACTGGTTTGAGAGAACTTCTCTAAAGCGATGAGAGCAAACAGCATAACAGTGGGGTGGGCTTCAGAACTCTAGAAGAGCAAAAAAGACCACGTTAATGGCCATGATACCAGCATTAAAACAATCATGCAAAACTGCAGCATTAATATAAAAGGAGTTAAAGGGATAGTTCAACCAAAAATGATAATTCTGTCATCGTTTACTATCCCTTAAGTTTTTCCAAACCTGTATAAATTTGAACTTGGGGGGGGGGGGGGGGGGGGGGGGGGGGGGGGGGATATCTGCTTGGTTACAAACATTCTTCCAAATATCTGCCTGTGTACAGCAGGATAAAGAAATTTATAAAGGTTTGGAACAACTTGATAGTGAGTAAATGATGATGGAATTTTAACTTTGGGGTGAACTATCCCTTTAAGATGATCACCATACTGGGATGAGACACTGTTCAGATGAACTTTAAAGGGCCATTTTCTACACTTTAGAATTTTAGCAGCCATTACTTCAGTCTTCAGTGTCACATGATCCTCAAGGAATCATTCTAATCTGCTGATTTGGTGCTCAAGAAAAAAATATTATTATCAATCTTGAAAACACCTGTACAGTGTAATATTTTTGTGGAACCCTGATTAATTTATTTTTCAGGATTCTTTGATGAATAGAAAATTCAAAAATAAATGTCTTTACTGTCGCTTTTGATCATTTTAATGCTTCCTTTCTAAATAAACGTATTAATTAGTCTTACCACACTGACTTCTAATTAATCTACTTTTCAGGGATGCAAACAGGTAAGGGGGGGAAAGGTGAGAACATTGCACGGGGCGGGGGCATGCTCTGCACAGAATTGTTTTTAAAAGTTATTTGCTTTACATGCAATCTATAATATTACCCATTGTAGACATTTTTTTACCCTTGAAAGTTCACAAGTACCCTTGTAAGACCCCCCTCCCCTCCAAAAAAAACAAAAAAAAACCAAAACTATTTCTTATTGAATCTATGCAAATCCCATAGGTGACCTATTTTGATCTCAAAAAGGTGAGTTCTCACTAAAAGGTGAGGAGTTTGCATCTCTGACTTTTGCAAGTCTTCTCAGTGGACTGAAGTAATCTTTGCTTTGTGAATGTTACAGAATATATATGAAAATTTAACTCGAGGAAAGAAAATCCTGTTTCCCATGATGTGACCCCTTTAATATCTACCCTGTTAATCAGTATGTGTAATAAAATTCTCAATGCTCTCACCAAACTCTCGAGTAAGTACTCCAGAGTTCCAGGGCTGAGGAGCGCAATGCTCGCTGGACCTATGGACGGAAAAGAAACAAGTTGAAGAACTCCAGTATTAACTAAATGACTCCTTTGGGCAATGTGTTTGACCTTAAAAACAGAAGCACATATCTTCAAACTGAGAGAACTGGACAGTGTGTGCATGTGTTTGTGTGCTGCAGTCTCAGCAGAACTGTCAAATCACAGGCCTCTAAGGGAGCCTGCAGCATGCTCAGGCGTGACAGGTCTTCACAGACTGCAAACTCAGCTCTTTAGCTTCAGAGCAACATGCTAGTGCAAAGATGCCGTAAAACGAGATGCAACAGATCTGGGATTCATTTAATAATCCTAAAATCTAGGGTTTATATGTAATTCTTTGAAATAATTGGACATCAAATGTAGTGTGTCTGTTTGTGTGAGCATATGCATGTCCCTCACCAGCCAGTTTCTCAGCCAGACAGCCCAGGACTGCTGTGGTGTTGCGGTGTTTGGCTGGGATGAGGGCATCCTGACGCGCCACAGCAGCACTCAGATTCAACATGTCTGACAACTTCTGCAGAGCATCCTGACAAAACAATGAACTCTTCATCAATGCTTGAATTTTTAAATGGATCAAATTTTTTTATGTTTTTGAAAGAAGTCTCTTATGCTCACCAAGTATCAAAAATACAAAAAAAAAAAGTAATATTGTGAAATATTATTATAATGTTTTCTATTTTAAGGGTGCAATGTGTAAATTTTAGCAGCATTTAGCAGTGTGGTTGTGAATTTGAATATAGAGAAGCTACGGTCGCCAACACAGGACAAAGATGTCATCGTCCGAGACAGGAGAGAGTAGCCAGTCAAGCAAACACGTTCAGTAGAGCCGTTTGTCCGTTTAGGGCTGCTGTAGAAACATGCCGGCGCAAAATGGGGGCTTAACATGTAAGGGGTGTATGTAGATAGAAATGGCTCATTCTAAAGGTAATAAAACATAACGGTTCATTATGAAAGGTCTTTACACACCACTGAACACACAGTTATGTATATTATATTGCATTTCTGTCAATAGATCATCCTAAAAAATATTATAAAAATGTATTTAATGGCAGAACTGAATTTTCAGCAGTGTCAAGTGATTCTTCAGAAATTATTCTAATATTCTGATTTGGTTTTTGAAAAACATTTCTTATTATCAATGTTAAAAACAGTTGCTGTGCAGTGCTGCTTTAATATTTTTGTGGAAACCAATATATTTTCTTCAGGATTCTTTGATGAATAAAGTTCAAAAGAACAGCATTTATTAAAAAAAGAAATTTTGTAATTTACTGTTACTTTTGATCAATTTAGTGCATACTTGCAGAATAAAAGTATAATATTATTTTAAAAAAATTACTATATAGTTATTTCAGAGATAATCTAGTGAATTAAATACTTTACAAAAAAAAGATGTCCTTTAATTATTTTTTTTATTTACTTTTTTTAAATTGATGGACTCAAGCCAAATACGGACATAATTAATAACAAATGAATGATAAATTTGACATCAGTACAAAAACAGTTATACACATAAACCTGCCCTAATGAGCAATTCGGTCTGAATTATAAACTGTAAACAGAAACTATAAACAGTTTTTATCTTGGTATCAACATAAAATGAGAAAAAGAAACATTTGACAGCCAAAAATAAAGCATCTGCTGATATCAATTAAGAAAGGAGAGAGAGAGATTTTACTCAAAAGCAGCATAAACATAAATACTAGGGAAATGTTGTGGTCCATTTTCAAAGTGCTAGCAAAAATAGGGCTACATTAGTACCCATTAGTGAAAAAAGAGATGGAAAAATAATACTGCAGTCAATGTTGTGTGGTAATGAAAATGTGAACTCACTTTGGTGGGCAAAGGGCATTCATCCAGTAGCAGGGTTATTACGGCCGGTCCTAGTGGGTCATCCAGAGGGATTACCCTAATTAAAGACTGTACTACTTCCAACCAGCCATCATCTACAGTGTGAGAAACAGAAAGGGACAGAGACAAAAGAAGATGGGGAAAAACAAACAAAAGTTCAGTCTATGTGACATGCTTTGTGTATTACAGAGCCATTATTATGACTATGCTTTCAAACACCACTGAAAGTTATTGTTCGACTGATATGGGTTTTTCCAATGGCTAATGCCAACATCTTGAGAGCAGATGGTCTATGATGATGATGATGATGACCAAATGAGATAAATTGCTAAAATTACTACATATTATACTACACTGTAATGCTCTTCAGGGAGTTTTGATCTCAGACTTAAAGCCCAGGGTAACGTTTCCACCTGTTTACTCCTGCATGAAGCTCTTAGCAGCCACCTGACGCCACAGAGTCTCAAACCACAACATGCAGGCTCAGCTCGGAGCAACAGATGCACGTATAAATAAAATCAACAGACACAGAGGCTTTGGCAATGGCTCAAGAAAAGAGGCAAGTTGGCAACCCGCACATGACCTTGCTAAATTTTGACCACTGATTAGAGTCTGGTCCATATACAGACCCAAACAGCCCCTCAACATTACAGCAGTACAGGTAACATCCATGAGTAACTAATACAAAAAAATAATAAAAAAAAAAAAAAAACTGTAAATTTGTATGCAAAAAGGGTAAGTAATGAAACAACAATGCACACGTGATCATACACCGTCTTTGTTCCCACAGTTGTGAGGCTCTGAGGGACTTTAAAATCTGCAGCTGAGCCGTGGCCCACTAACTTCAGCCAATGCAACAGAACAGAGCAACGGCATGGCAATGGCAGAACAGGGCACGAGCCAAACTTCAAAAGCAGCCGTCACTAATACACACAGAGCTTCCACAGCTTCCGCTGTTAGATTAACATCCTAATAACTTAATCAGTAGCCAGAGGGTCACAACAAGCTGCACTTGTTCCCCTGATGGAAAAAAAAACAAGCCGGGAACCAGGGAGTCAAGGTTTGGCTGGTTTACCTCGGCTGATAACTACATGGTTTCTTCACTGACAAATATTTAAATGTAGCTACTCATTCAGTCTAAAAAACTCAACATTTAACTTTTTTGCTTTTTATTTTAGTAGATGAAGTAGTAAACAGAAAATAATGAAGGTGAAGGGCTTCTGACTTCACGCATTCTCATTGTGCTACCAGTGTTGTCATTTTCCTGCGATTCCAGATTGTTTGGTAATAATTACAGCTCAGGTGATCAGTTCAAAATTTGCCATTTGCCAATAAATTGCCATTTTTATGATAAAAATTGTGACTGCAATTTAAAATGCGACTTAAAAAAAAAGTCACTCAGGACACCGTGGTTGAATTTCAATTATGAAGGAAATGTGCAATTTGCGCAAATCATTTTACACTGGACTGCTTCACAAACGAGAGTCAATTCAATGCTAAATTTGCACGACGGTACATGCTAGTCGATGAGTTAAATCAACTCCACAGCAACTACATAAATGTATCCACTAACCATTCAGAAACGTCCAGCTGCATTCTAAAAGTTGTAACTTCTTCCTTAGTCTCTCCATCAGTGTCTGACTCCGGTTTGAACAATATAAGGCTAAACACCGTTACTGACAATCATCATTTTTGCTGCATGAGATTGTCCAGCTTTATTGAGTATCTGAAGCACGAGCTGTTAAAGCTCTGCCCTCTTCTGGAAAGGGGGCCGGGAGCAGCAGCTCATTTGCATTTAAAGGGACTCACAAAAATGGCTTGTTTTTGCTCACACCCAAATAGGAGCAAATTTGACAAGCTATAATAAAAGATCCGTGGGGTATTTTGAGCTGAAACTTCACAGACACATTCTGGGGACACCAGAGACTTATATTACATCTTCTGAAAACAGTAGAACTGTAATTACAATACCAATATCTATAGTAAATAAACTTTACTGCTCCAAATTAGAGGAGTTTGTGAGTCCCACAACCCAAATGCAATCTTGGTTGAGACAAATGGATGATTTAAGCATTAGCAAAAAGTGAAAGTGAACTCGCTTATATTAGCATAAAACGTTAAGAATTTCATAATTGAAGCTCACATGCAAATGCTTCAGCATTTTAGGTGTCTTAGACTCACCTGTCTCTGCCATCTCATGCAGTGTGATCATGGAGTAAGGCGGCTCTTGGTCACTGAGAAAAAAAAGAAAGAAAAAAAAAATACAAAAGTTAATGTCAAAAAATTAGAGCAACCTAATATAGAAAGTGTTTGCCACTGTGCCTCATACCCTGGGTGCATGAGGGTGTAAGCATCTTATTTAGACCTTGGCTGCTCTAGACATTAGTTATGAAAGCCTAATGGTATAATGGGTGATTGTGCGACACATGACGGATTGCTATTGGAGGGCAGACTGCCGCCGCTGGGGTTGTTTTGGCTTTAGGGTCTATGCATCCATTTTGCAGCCTGGGTCTGCAACAGTAAATCTAAGCAGCGATCCCTTGAGGTGCTCCAGGAGGGAGCCCGGCACGATCAAAACACCACCAGAGACATTTAAGCAGGGAAAATAAATTTGGCTCTATTCTGCGGAGTGACACCAGTGTGGTTCATTTGTCATTCATAAATCAGTGGTTGGTGGGTATTAGGGGTGATGTTTTCAAACAGCAAATGAGGACAAGGAAAAGATAGCTATGAAGGTGGTTGAAAAAGAGAAGAGAGTATAAGAGAGAGTGAGAGAGGTCTACTGCCCCCAGCTAGGGTGTCTGACTGCTGTGTGATTGTTGTGTAATGGTCACACAGGGATATGTTCTAGTTAGAGAAACACAGATTTTTTTGCTCTGTACAGAACAGACCCCCCTTCCAACACCCTTTTTGACTCATAGCCCCCTCCCCAACATACATCATTAGATAACATCCCCCCAAAAAAGCTTGTTTACAAGCTTCTTCATTAACAGAAACTAGGAGTGTTTATATATTAAAGGGATAGTTCACTCAAACAATTTTTTTGACATAATTTACTCAAACCCTCATGTTGTTTCAAACCTGTATGAGTTTCTTTCTTCTGTTGAACACAAGATATTTTAAAGAATGTTAGTAATCAAACAGTTGACGGTAGTCATTGACTTTAAAAGTAAAAAAAAAAACCCAAAAAAACAAAAAAAAAAACTATGAAAGTCAATGGCTACCATCAACTGTCTGGTTACCAACGTTCTTTAAAATATCTTCTTTTGTGTTCAACAGAAGGAAGAAACTCATACAGGTATGGAACAACATGAGGGTGAGTAAATGATGGCAAAATTTTCATTTTGGGGTGAACTATCCCTTTAAATAAATTAAACATGATTCACTTTGATTCTGTGAGGTTCAAGATTCTGATTCTGTATCTTTTTCAATAAAACAATAGCTTGTTATTGAGAGGAAAAAATACATTTTATTTCAGCTTTATTACATTTTTATTTTAAAAGATAATTAAATTATTTTGTCTTTCTATGGACCCCTTGGAAGATTTCTGAGGCCCCCCAGTGGGCCCCCAGGGGCCCCTGGTTGAGAACGACTGGCTTAACACAATCAAGAACAGAGCTATAGGGGCGTATTTGGGTTTCAAGTTGGGGTGGATGTTATATCCGTGATAATCTTGCTGGCGATACAAATTAAGGCAACGCTGTGAATACTGCTAGTTCAAACTGCTTGTTATGAAACAGAGTTTGTCTGAATGACTGAATTTCAGAGTAAAAACATAAAAATAGAGACAAATATTGATCCACAAAAGTCTGAAATTATAGAGATTTGTCATAGCTATATCATCCAGCCCTAGTTTCAGGTGCAAACACGCAAAAAACTGCTGTCAAAGGATGTGGTTGAGCAACCAAAATGTATTCCAGCTGTGCAATGAGAAAAGAAAAGAAAAGAAAAGAAAAGAAAAGAAAAGAAAAGAAAAGAAAAGAAAAGAAAAGAAAAGAAAAGAAAAGAAAGCTGACACTCCCTCTTGTGTCCTTTAGGTGTTTTTCTTTGGGAAATAATTTTTTTACATATAAATTTGTTTTTTTGTTTTTTCTGTAATCTGAGATCCTCTACAGAAGATGACTATAAACTATTAAGATAAACAGGCAATAACGCAGACACCAAATCCGATGGCCGCACAGAACAACCTCTCGTCTAAAGTGAACATCCATCATTAGATAACTGTAGGCCGGCTGTGTAGGAAGGTGTAAGAACATGTGACAAAGAGGAAGAGTGACTGGCGACTCTGATATCAAGCCAAATTGTTAAAAGAAACATGAAGAAGAGCTCTGTTATCTCAAGCTGCTGTCTTGGGCAATACATTAAGATTAAATGTGGTGCTGTGCGAACGACTGAATAAATAAATAATGGCATGCTCATTACGGAGCTCTGCCAGGCTTCTCGACAAGATCTGCACAATTAAAGCTGCTTTATTATAAAAGTTAAAGCTCTTGCAGACATTGTCATCCCTGTGGTTACAATAATACTGGGAAAAAAGGCCACAATGCAAATGTATGTTCAATAGCAATGCTTTTAGCCAAAGATGGAGTGATGTTATTGCTGACGCACAAGAAATGGGGAACTGAAATTGATATGACACGCATGATTCATTCATACCCAGAATTAATGACAAATCTCTGCGAATCCCCTCGTCATTAAAGGTTCACTCACTTGTCAACAAGAGTCCTGATGACAGCCAGCGTGTCCAGTACCAAACCGTCCACGTTTTGTTTTTTCCGACGTGGCTCGTGCGGTCCTCGACCTCGCCGGGGCGGTCGAACAGGGTCCCTGGGACGGCTGCCTCTGGCCTCTGGGGGATCAGACACAGAGTTATCCACTCGCCTGAGCTGCCTGCGAGGGGCTGATCCCTCCTCCACATCACTGTCCTCTCTGCACACGCAGCTGTTCCCCATGGCTCCACCGGATGAGAGGCTGGGCCAAAACTGCACTGACTGCAGCTGTTCTACGGTGAGTCGTAGAACCCGCACGAGGCTCCTGCTGGCACAGAATGCAATCCAGGTGGCTACTATCATATCATTGGAAGGACTTTAGAGGGTGTCTCGGTACGGGTCGAGTAGACGTGTCGGTCATTGTGCTACTGCAGACCATCAGCAGCCAGATGCAGACGTGCAAAGCTGATGGTGCAGTCAACACGCATCCTACAGTCTGGGAGGTTTTCACTCCTGGAAAAGATTATGCATCAAATTATTATCAGTGTGGACAGAAAACAGGACCATGCAAACATGCAAAATGTAAATAAAGGCTCAAAGGACCCACTAATATTCTTTCATATAGCTTGTCAAAGTAAAACCACTAATCTAATCATGGCATATCAATCAAAAATTATATATGCTGACTTTGGTCAACATTTGTTATATAAATGTGTAATTATTATTATATCATTAATTAATAATATTATATTATTTTATCCTATAGGTTTAATTGCAACATTATTGGATTATATTAATAGCCACAATAATATCCAGGCCTTGTCTAGTGAACAATGTTTTGCTTTAATGCATAACGTTTGTAAGTATCCAGTACAGCACAATTATCCCAGTTAATATCTAAAACATAACCTGACTAATTTGATATTAACCAACATATACATAGATTAAACACAGTTATTAATAATAATGTATAATAATCACATTAAACAGCAGGCAGTATGTCATTAAACATACATAAACTATAGAAATATTCTTGCTAGGATCTGCGATTACAGTTGTCAGTGTTAGCAGCGGCTAACTAACAGCTAGCACACCAAACAACTTTACGAAAACCCCATTAAACCACAACAATAACCTCCCACATGAATGAACACTGACCAGTGTACGCTTAACACAATCACTGACATTTACAAACCTGCTGAAAGCTTATAAACAGCACGCTGTCATTTCAGTAAATTAGCGTCAATAAACTTGTCTTTATGGCTGCGTCTCAAACTCTAGTGAGCTGCCTACGTAGGCAGCATTTAAAGGGACAGTTCATCTGTAAATAACAATCTGTCATTGAGGGTTTAAAACCTGTATTACTCTCTTTCTTCTGTGAAACACAAAAAGTAGATGTTAGGCAGATGGTTTGAGCCTTACAGCGCAAGTCACCATACACTTTCATTGTGAATTTTCATGTAATGAAAGTGAATGGTGACTCACTCAGTCATCCTGCCTAATGTCTCCTAATCCACATTCTGATTTTAAATCGCATATGCCCATGCCCAAATGTTACTGACGTGGATATAATTCCAACAATGGTGTCTAGATAGGCAGCTCACTAGGTCTTGAAACACAGCCTTTTTTCTCATGTCAGAAATTAACGTTAGCAACCATATAACTAGCCACACCTCCAAACAGATGAACAAAACATCAATTAAAAGCCATTGTTTGACTTGACACACACACTAACACGTCGTTATCGTTAAACAATGTGAATATACCAGAGACAAGTATGTACTCACCCGGCAAAGCGGAGAAATGTCGGTAAATGCAGCAGCACTGATCCGTAGGCCGAACACAAAGACTAGACGGGAAGTGTGTGTGCTGTACTTCTCAGTAAAGAAGTAAATGATTCGTACTCTCATACACAGCCACTTCAACAATCAACATTTTGTCGATCCACACACAAAGATAGGTCCAGTCAGTGTTTGATAACGAAAGTAAACGTGTGGCTGAGAAGTGAAAGCATTGACTGACTGGAATCAGTGTGAGATAGCAAGAGGATCAATGAGCGCTCTGTGTAGTGTCAGTGATGGGAAGTCCGACTCATTCCCACGAAATGGTTCTTTTGAACAGTTCATTTTAGAGAACCGGTTTAAAAAATGATTCAGTTGTTCTTTACATCAGTACGTAATTGCATCATCACGTGGTCCCTGTCATCCAACGTTCCATTAAAGGCATTTATAGACCTTATTTGCCAGAGAAGCGCGCCGCCATCTTTAGAATATTGTCTTTGAACTTCCGTTTTTGCGGTAGCCCTGTATATTTCTATGGCATCGCTGTTGAAGAATAATTAGCTGGTGAAGTGGATTTACCTGTTGTAGAGTTAATGAAAGTTATTATGAGCATTGTTATGTTTAAAGCAGATGTCTTAACAAATGTCAGTAGACCGGGAAGATTTTAAAACGAGCAGTTCATTCATAAATACGTAAGATCGCTGTGAAAATACAAACCGGAAGTCAAAAGACAACGAGCGCAGTGCTGAAAAGGGGCGGAGCTACATAAGGTCTATAGGTACACTGTTTAATACGTTTTCCAATCATGTTTGATTAATAAGTGTGTGTATTGTAGGCGAATCTATTGTGTCCACATTCACTTTGTTGTAACCATAATTCAGCTCGTAAAAACAAAGTAATTTAGAACCTGCCATTACAATAAACAATAGGCTAATACAATTTATTTGCATAAATTCGCTGAAAATGTTTTTCCATGTTGATATGTTGATAAACTTGTTAAAATGCTATTAAATTAACGTGTCTCTTTTCAGTTCACTCGTTCTCTCGACTTGTGTCCGAAAGATCCGTTTTGACCGATTCATGAACAATCGTTCAATTCGGTTTAGTGAACAGGTCCACTCGGTTCATTAAAAAAGATGTGATTCAAAAGAACGGTTCGTTGTTTGTGTCGTCGCATATTTCTCTCCAGCACATGATGCTGGACCCAACCCCTCCTAGCAACCAGTAAAACAAACCAAATTCTGCTCAAGAGATAGCGTCGTATAAACAAATTGCAAATTTAAAAGTAATAAATCAAATGCCTTATGTAACATGTATGTCATCTTTGTTTAAGTAGGCTATATTATCCAGCCTGCATTTGTTTCATAGATGAAATAAAAACTTTAGATATTTAGTTAATCAACAGATATGTTGCAACTCAAATAATTTATACATAAGAAATGCTGGCAAACTGAAAGTCGGGTTTACTGGCATCAACTACAATAAGATCCCTCTAAAAACATTTGCTTTTCTCTACTGTATTAATTAATTGGAAAGACAAAACACAATTAGATGGCTACTGAAAGAACATTGACATTTTTATAAAATTAACAGATTTAAACAGATTTAAAGCATTCCGTTATTTTCCCCCTTTATTAAAAACTGTACAAGTAAAGAAATTAATTTTTTTTTTAAATATTAAAAAAAAAAAGTGTACACTCAAATAGTAATAATAAAAAAAATAATAATATAACAAATGATTTTGGAAAGCAAAACTTTCCCATGAAAACTCCATTTCCCATGAGCCAATGTTGTTCGTGCGTAGGAACTACGTGTCCTAAGCAGCTGTTGCTGGGGGGATGCTTTTACCAGGACACAAAACCGGACTAGGTAAATATCTGATACCATTTCCTTCTTAAAATAATTATTTATTCCTCGTCTCTTCTTTGACCTCGGTCATTGTTTGTCTGTCGTATAACACAACCCGACTTTAGGGTTATATAATGTGTGTTAAACGAATCGCTGTATAAATGTCACTGCTTTCTAATCCAGTGAGTGCGATCAAAGCCTTGCATGCTCGACTTCAGATCAATATCAGGCCCTGAAGCTGCGGTGCCGTCTCATGAAAATACTTTTGCAGAGTAGTATTGCAGTGTTCCCTGCATATATTCAAAATAAAGTAACCGTACGGAGTCACTGATCCTTCTCACCCATATTGCATTACATGCGTCGTTTTATGTGTTTTATTTTGTTTTAATGTTTATTGTTATCACAGTACTACTTAATATGATGGGTATTTTTATCATGCACATTCCACACTGACAGTGGATGTGTTGATAAACTACGGTTTGATTTAGATTGATTTTATTATTAATATATTTTGTTCTCTCAGTGTGTTTCTAGCACCACTTATATGGTGTGTAGATGCATTATATTGGCGAAACCCTTTAAAATAGTTTTAATAGCAGTAAATCAAAGAAATAGGTCAGTCTGTTTCTTGAATGTATTACTTTCACTGTTCAAATCCAGCACTAGGGGGCAGTATTTATCTTTCCTTGCAGAATCTGTCATCATTGCTCAGACAAAAATCCACTAAAAAGACCTGGAGCATAAATTATATTATGCTTCACATTTAAAATGAATTGTTAGATGCATTAGTTCTGCATAAATGTATGATAGGTGCAATGTTTTTTTTTAACTATCACACATTTTTATTCAGTGTCTCTGAATCTCTGAACAGAATCTCCTGCAGATGACTTCATGAACAGTCTACAGTGTTTATCCTGATTAATAAAATCATAGCATTTTAGGTGAGTTTTGATGGATAAAATATATTGATAAATGTGGTGACCAACATAAATAACACAAAAGTCTGCATGTGTTGTGTAGGTTCTGCCATGGCAGATGGTGTGGACCTCAGCCGAAAGTTTGTGTCAGAGTCTGAACTAGACGAGAAAAGGAAAAAAAGGCAGGAAGAATGGGAGAAGGTCCGCAAGCCAGATGACCCGGAGGGTGAGACGTTCACTTTGTCAGTGCCAATCAAACAAATTATCAAGAGGCTTAAGGATACGCATTAATTCTCCCCAGATGCATTTGCCAAGTTTTGACTGTTCATTCTCCCTGCACCACAGAGGCCCCTGAGGAGGAGTACGACCCTCGATCTCTGTTCGAAAGACTACAAGAGCAGAAAGACAAGAAACAGGAAGAATATGAGGAGCAATTCAAATTCAGTAAGTGCTCATGCTGCTCTCCTCCCATATTCATCCCTTTATTTTTACCAAAAACAGATCTTTCAGATGACATACATCGCACGGTCTCAGGGGGCTTGCCTCTCCCATCTATATTTGACCTCATTTTGGGGTTTATCTGTCACCGTTTGTGCAAAAACATGCGTGTGCTTGCATACACATGCGCTGGTGTGTGTTTGAGCATGTCGGTGGGTGTCTATGAGTGTGAACAGATGGGAGTTATGGAGATCAAGAGCAGGTCTGTTCTTGCGGGTGCTGATGGGAGACTGGCATGATCTTAGCATCTCAGTATCCCTGGTGACAAACCCACTCTCGGTCTCCCTAGCGACCATTGCTGCTCCTATTGCCGTTGATTCCAAGGGCCACATTTCTTAAAGGATTAGTTCACTCCAGAATTAAAATTTCTTGATTATTCACTCACCCCCTTGTCATCCAAGATGTTCATGTCTTTCTTTCTTCAGTCGAAAAGAAATGAAGGTTTTTGAGGAAAACATTCCAGGATTTTTCTCCATATAGGGACTTCAACAGTTACCAACGGGTTGAAGGTCCAAATTGCAGTTTCAGCGCATCTTCAAAGAGTTCTACAAGATTGCAGCCGAGCAATAAGGGTATTGTCTAGTGAAATGATTGGTCATTTTCTAAAAACAAAAAAGTATATACTTTTTATCCAAAACTGCTCGTCTTGCACTGCTCTGCGATGCGCAATACGTAGTCACGTTGGAAAGGTCACGCATGACGTAAAAACTGACATTGTTGTTTTACCTCTTTTCTAAAGGGCGTTTGACTTAGTCTTTGCATGTTCGCTTTATAAACACTGGGTTGGTACTTCCACCTTTCCAATGTGATTATGTAATGCGTAGTGCATTGCAGAGCAGTGAAAGACAAGCATTTGTGGTTAAAAAGTATTATTTTTTTTATTTATTTTTTTTGGAAAATGGCTAAAAGTTTTGCTAGATAAATCACCCTTATTCCTCGGCTGAGATCGCGTAGAGCCCTTTGAAGCTGCATTGAAACTGCAATTAAAGTCCACTATATGGAGAAAAATTCTAGAATGTTTTCCTCAAAAATCTTAATTTCTTTTTGACTGAAGAAAGAAAGACATGAACATCTTGGATGACTTGGGGGTGAGTAAATTATCAAGAAATTTTCATTCTGAAGTGAACTAATCCTTTAATCTACTAGCATGGTCATCATATTCACAGACAATAGAACTGTTTATGATTGAGAAAAAAACATTTTCATGACATACGGTTCTTTTTGAGGAACCGTTAACGAGTCTTTTTAATTCTGTTGTTGTCTTTCTCTACAGAGAACATGGTTAAAGGCCTAGATGAAGATGAGACCAGCTTTCTCGACGAAGTCTCTCGGAAGCAGTCTCTAATAGAGAAACACAGGCGGGACGAGGAAGCTAAGGAGATAAAAGAATACAGGATATCCTTTTGCACCTTAAAGCATGTACAATATTACTGTCAAGCGCTCTTGAAAAAAATTGACAGAGAATTTTGCTTTCTGCCTGAGTCTGTCTCTACGTTCACCTTCGTTAAGCTGGTGGTAGAAGCCTCAGCTGTCAAGCGCAATGATGGCAGGTGAAAAGTAAAGTAGAGTTCTTGTACCTTGTTAGTGTACATGTTCTCAAACAAGACAGCTCCAATAGGAACCCGACGCACTGACAGAAATTCATGTGGGCTTGGCAAATGGCTTAGAGGTTTGGAAAACAGACAGTCTCTGTGTGTTAAGTTTCAAGCAGTTTACTTTGTTTTACAGATGGACGTTTTTGAACTCTGATACCTTATCTTGCAAAAATCTTCACATAAAGAAGTTTTACTTGATAAAGCAATAGAAATACTTTTTTAAACTTAATACGGAATGTATTTATAATTTCAAGAAGCAGTTAGAAAAGGCATCTTAAAAACAGGGCACTCATGCACGAGAGGCTGAAAAATTGCGCCATAAACATGGGCGTAATTTGCGGGTTGGATGGGTGGAACATGTCCCCACCACTTTTTGCCAGCGTCGATATTATCCCCACCACTTTTTGAAACATCTTGCGGCACGGATGTACCTAATACAAAAGAAATATCTTCATTTGATTAGCTATTCGTTCGCTTGTGGTAAATAAGAGGCGATGGCGCTGGAATGTGTTGTTTTTAAAATCATGCTGAGTGTTTGTTGCTGCTGTTATGATCAGTGGCGGAAGGCAACGTTGTTCTCTTGTCGCTCTTGCGCAGTCTTCACACAGTCGAGCGTTTCAATCTATCACTTCAGTCGCTTAAAAACCCAGAACCTCTGGCACGCTTAACAAAAATTCTACTAACAGTCCATTCGGACACAAATGTTTAATGCGGATCTATGTATTATTCAGTATATTTACTAATGTAAATACTCTTAAGACTAACAATGTATTGTATTATAGAAGATGTAAGGATGAAACTATCACATTAAAAATTAGTTATGTTAATAAAATAAACTTAATGTACAATTGAAATTGTTTTCTGGACATCGTAATGTTATTTTTTTTGTGCATTTGTAATTGTACATTTCTGATATAACCAAGCAACCCCTCCCGCCACAAATACTCTGCTGTCCCACTCACTTTTTAAAACAGAGATGCCACTGGGCATAAAGACTTGTTCACACTAAGAATGATAACTATATTAGCATCCACACAAACACACGATAACAGTCTGTTTATTATGAGCGTACGCTGCAGTTATATAGTCTGTTGCTTTAAATTCTTGAGCACGGCATGAAATGGACGTTGCGTTTGTCATTACTTTCCTATTGTGACATTTATCCAAGAGCTTCTCGAACAAGACAAAATGTAGGACGGGACTCAATTTTGTCCATCTGGAATTCATTGGATTGTTGTGGTTTGCTATTGCTGCAATTTCATGTGAGTGACAGATTGTCCCGCTCTCAATTTCATGGTGACTTCTGATTAGCGGTCAATGTTCTTAATAGTTCATCAGCTGGAAAAAAAATTATTCTAAATTGCCATTCACACAGGATGATAACTATGAAGTTTTAATAACTGTTTGTTTCTATGAGAATAGGGAAGTCCACACCACAACTATAATGTTAATGCCACAGAGGAACTATATCATTGGAACCGATTTCAGAATGATTTTTGCAGCTGAGGAACAGTAAAAACAATAGTAGCCAATCAGAATCCACCCGACTTTAAAGAGCTGGAGCATGGTGTGTATGGTAGGGTGTGTTTGAGTTTCAAATCTTGACTTCTATCACCAGTGCTTGTCTGAAATCGCTTACTGCACCTTTAATAGTCATAGTCCTTGGTTTGACATTTGAACAGGTCTCAACAGTCAAAAAAACGTCCATCCAGCTCATGTTTACATTAAAAAAAAATATTTAAAAAGCAGTGCAGTGGAACACAAGGCGGTCTGTGTGTCAAGTCAGTTTTTCCCGTTTCCCGCGTTCAGCTGTGGAATGCCGCAGCGCACTGCTGTATCTCTTCAGCGCCACAGAAAACATTTTACCAGGAGGGTTTACTCTAGGTATACAGGTTCCAGACACGGAGTATTGGTGACCACAAAAACAGCCGAGCCCCGAATCCAGGAGTCACTACGGATGCTAAGAAAATACGCGCCATACTTTTTCCCCCCTTCTTTTTTTAATGGCGATTTACATTCTTAGTGGATATCGTCGCCCACGGGGCAGCTGTGCAATTATTAATTATTATTAATCTTATCTTTTAATCTTTAATCAGTTTGTATTACTGTGAACAAGAACTATATTATTTGTTTGATGCTAACTGTATATTTAAAAAAGAAAAACGCTGAATACCTCAGGTAAAGTATCCCTGGATTCCCGAACAAACGACTCTTTTGAGCTGTTTCTTTGAATAAACAGTTCAAAACATGGTTTGAATCAGTTATATGAATCCTACGCTGAATTGAATCATGTTTTGTGTCATTATTGTGTGTGTGTTTAACAATGAATTATGAGTTACAGCAGATTGTTCCACATTAGCACAATTTTGTTGCATTAAACCTAACTATGGAAATCAAAGGGCATGCTTTTATCCATATCATATATCATGTAATTGATTTTTCATCATGGAACATCTGATACTATCAGCAGTGGCCTTTCTCTTCTGCCAATCAGGTATGCCTGTAGATAGAAGGTTGGAGGATGTGTTGTCGTGGCAACTGAAACCTTTCTCAGGGCTTGATAACTGCATCTAAAAGCACTGCTAAGAACCATGATCTGTAGAATAATACAGTAATGTGCCCTAATTCAACCGAATTTGCCTCCCGTGGAGGCACCAAATTGTCTTACCTTTAAGTGTGTCACCTTTTTAGGCCATCTGTATGCTCTAATCGAAAAAAGGAAGTAGGTTTGATTGCTGTGGTGACTTTGACTTTTTTGAGCGGTTGCCCTCTTTATCGTAGCTTCCTCATCTGTCTTTTGGTTTAGCTCTGCTTGTGTGCTATTAAAGTGGAGTTCTCCAAGTAGTTCTTTTAGGTTTATGAGAAAGTTTCAGTATAAAAGGAAAGATTATTTGTCAAGTGGCTTACCACAACAGCAGGGTCGGAAATAAGGTCAGGTTGCTGTGAAGTTTTCTCACAGTTTAATTACATCTAAGTGAATGTCAGTGATTTGTCCTTAACTAGTGAACCTCACAGCGCTCTGCAGAAGCTGGCAGCCACTGAGAGTCAGAAGAAGGAGCCAGAGAAAAAGGCAGGAGCCAAACCCTCAGAGCACAGGACCAGTCACCTGTCTCAGGCCCACCTGCTGGCTGGAGCAGTGAAACGACGCAGGTACGGAAAGGAGGATCTCACCTCAGCGTGGATTCAATTGTCATATTTAGGCCTGGTTTCACAGACAGGGCTTAAGGCCCGTTCACACCAAGGATGGTAACTATAAAGTTAACTATAAAGATATAGTTCTAAAAATCATTCTCAATATTAAGAATAGCAGAGTCCACACCACAGCTATAACGATAACGGCACAGAGAAGTGATATCGTTGGAATCACTTTCAGAATGACTTTATCTAGCTGATGAAAAATAAAAACACTGACAGTAGGGGTGTGACAAGACAGTTAGCTCACGAAAAAAGAGACAAGATTGAACGAATTATCATATGCAGTAAAAGACAACAATAGTCAAGCACTGTAAAAGGTTTTGTGACAAACTCAACTGACTGGCTTCTCTCCTGTATGATTTCATACAGTCTCTTCAGCCCATAGAACTGTACATGATTTTGACCTCCTAACGGAACTCCTTTCTATAAATTGATCATAGAAATAAAAACACTACAAATAAAAATGAATAACAGTCTTATTAAGTGCAAATAATACTATAAGTGCAACCATAATCAAAGTAGGCTACTCTCTCAATGTTCAAAGTGCAAAAAGAGATGATACAGAGCTAAGACATGGTTACAACTGCACAAACTAAGATAGCTTTCATATTGGGAGATTTGCATGCATCAGGGAGCTGCTTTCAAAATTTGGGGTATTGAAATCGTGTTTGAACGTGTGCTCGCGTTTTACTTTCGCTTTCGTGCATATTCTTTGAATAGCGAGCGCTGGTGCTGAGCGCGCATTCTGTAAGATCAGACATTTGTCAGACACTTTTAGGCTCTGTTGCACAACGAATCCTCCACTATGGTCTTGTCAGTCACCTCCTTTCGTCACTTGATCGGTGAACTTTGATTCCTGCTGCACTACGTACGACTCTGCTGCTCGTGTTGGATGAGCTGGATGGAATCGAGGGGCCGTTATCCAACTGAATTAAATGGTTTTTATTTCTATAAAAAGCTAAATGACAGTGGAGGCGTAATGTAAATGTAGCGGTGGCATATTTTATCCTAATTTCACCCTCACACTCAGTCATGGTAATATCGCGAGACAGCTTTTCACCTCGACAAGAAATCATGTCACATTTTAATCTTGCGAGATGATCTCACCCCTAACTGACAGTCAATCAGAATCAATCCTGCTATAGTGAGCTTGAGCATTTAAAGCGGCAGACAAGCACATGCTTAGAATAAACAGAACGATATTGTCCACTGGTGTGGACACTAATATAGTTATCGTTGGTGTCAACGGGCCTTTAGACTAAGCCAGGATTAGACCTTCAGTTCAATTAGGACATTTAAGTTGCTTTTATAAAGTTCCTTAGAGAGAACATTACTGGTGTGCATCCTGAGACAAAACAATGGTATTGATATATTTTAAGATATGTTAGTACAAGTTGCTTTCAGTTAAAACAGCTCAAACATGCATTTAGTCTGGGACTAGGCATAAGCCTTGTCTGTGAAACCAGGCATTAAAGGATTAGTTCACTTTAAAATGAAAATTACCCCAAGCTTCACTCACCCTCAAGCCATCCTAGGTGTATATGAGTTTCTTCTTTCTGATGAACACAATCGGAGTTATTATAATAAATATCCTGGCGCATCCGAGCTTCATAATGGCAGTGAGCGGGATCAATGAGTATGAGCTGAAAAAAGTGTCTCCATCCATCATAAACATACTCCACACGACTCCGTGGGGTTAACAAAGGCCTTCTGAAGTGAAGCGATGCATTTGTGTAAAAAAAGAAAAAAAATCCATATTTAACAAGTTATGAAGTAAAATAACTAGCTTCCGCTAGACCGCCTTCTTTATTTAAGTTATGAAGAAAGTTACACTTTTTCCGCAAGTTTCATAGGGAAGGCGTAGGATGTAGCGTAAGTTTTGAGCTGCAAGAGTTTTACACTTTCTTCATATGTTGAATACGGAAGGTGGTCTGGCAGAAGCTAGATATTTTACTTCATAACTTGTTAAATATGGATTTATGTATTTTTTTTTTTTTTACACAAACGCATCGCTTCGCTTCAGAAGGCCTTTATTAACCCCCACGGAGCCATGTGAAGTACGTTTATGATTGATGGTTGTGGATGGAAGCACTTTCTTCAGCTCATAATCATTGGTCCCGTTCACTGCCACTATAAAGCTTGGATGCGTCAGGATATTTATTATTATATCTCAGATTGTGTTCATCAGAAAGAAAAAAAGTCATATACACCTAGGATGGCTTGAGGGTGAGTAAAGCTTGGGCTAATTTACATTTGAAAGTGAACTAATCGTAATGTATTTTAAACCTGTAGAAATCTGAGACGGCGTAGTGTTTATGTATAATTATTTGTGATTCATTTTTGTCTTTGTACAGCTCCTCTCAGTCCTCAGAAGGGAGTAAAAAGCAGAAAGCAGAGGAGACGGTAGCTGGCAATGGCAGTCAGACAGGTGAGCAATGTAGTGTAATGCTGCCTTTACATAATATAATTATGTAATGTGACTTTTTCAGATCATTATTGGATCTGTAATTATGTGGCATACTGTTTTAATTGCTTTTTAAAAAAATAAATGAACCAGAACATTATAGTTGATTTAAAAAAGGTAGGAAAGTGTTTGTAAAAATTCCAGTGTTTTTGAAAATGTTTTAACTTAAAAAGACAGTGCTGTATTTTATGGCAGAAAATAATTCTGACTGGACTTAATTTGTTAAAAAAAAAAAACACCATGTTGCATGTATAGTACTGAACACTAGTTTATGCTCAGTTTTTAAGAAATTACACTTTTATTCAGTAAGGATGCATTAAATTGATCAAAAGCAACAGTAAAGGCTTTTACGTTGTTACAAAAAAAAATTAAATTATTTTATTTTATTTTATTATTTTTTTTAATTAAAGAATCCTGGGGGAAAATGTATCGTGATTTCAACAAAAAAAAAGCAGCAAAACTTTTTACAACATTAATGATAAGAAATGTTTTTTTGAGCAGCAAATCAGAATATTAGAATGATTTCTGAAGGATTATGTGACACTGAAGACTGGAGTAATGATGCTGAAGATGTATCTTTACCATCAAAGGAATAAATGTAAAAAAAAAAATATTAAAATAGAGAAATGTAAATTGTAATAATATTTCACAATACACATACATTGTAAGTTTATTAAACACTTTATTATTATTATTATTATTATTATTTTTACAACTGACAAAAATTCTGTGGTATTCAGCAGCTCTTGTTTTACCTGGAATATTTCTTTAAACAAGACAAAATGTAAATTTAATATTTACTGCGAGAAATCAGGAGAAATATCATATTGATTCATCTTTCCATATTAACTTGCCACGTTAGATGTCAAATGCATCAGAGACTGCGTGCGCTCTATGTGCGTGTATTGTTTTGTGTTCTCAGAGCAGGAGGCGGTCGAGCCCAAATCCCCCGGCGCAGAAGTGACCCGCTCGGGCGTTCTCCGCCTGCCCTCCGCCGCTGTATGTGTGGGCATCCTGCCAGGGCTCGGCGCTTACTCGGGCAGCAGTGACTCTGAGTCCAGCAGCGACAGCGAAGGTAGCGTGGACGAGATTGGCTTTCCCATAAAGCGCCACAGGCTCTTCAGATAAACACACTGACAGATCACACTCACTCACTATCACTTTTTCCCTCAACTGTGCTGCCCAAGGCTTGGGTGCCGCCCCCAAGATCATTACCTAAAATGATTTAGCTCTAGGTATCCGTTATTTCAGTGATTCAGTTTTGGATTGGTTACTTGCTTGATGTTTATTAAAGGCTGTAATGTTAACTTCTATTGTGGTTTTTGATGTCTTGTGCTTTCAAAACATGACACTTCCCCCATCCTCCTCATATTACGTTCCATACAGTTTAAACCCCTGGCAGCTTAACCTGGTGACGCACCTTCCCATCTACCCACCCTTGCGGTTTCTGCAGAGCTCTAGTGGCCAAGGGGACACTGACTGACTGACTGACAGCTGTGGATCAAGAAGACATGAAATATTTAGTCCAAATCTCTGACCATCACAGGACAAAGCAGACATATTATGGGCTTGTTTGAAGATGTTTAAAAGTCTTGGTTGAATTTTACATTTGTTTGATGTTACTTTTTTTTAAGACAAAATGCTGCAATGTTAAGAATGCTGGAATTTTCTTGAACCGTGCCCTATAAGGATATGAAACTGTGTGTGACTGTTCACTGGGAAATAACCAGTGATGATAGAATGGAAAATAAAGGTGTTTCTCACGTTTTTTGGGCTTTTTTTCTTTCTTATTAATGTGAAACAGCATTCACAATCCATTTTAGTGAAACTGCATATTCAGTGAGGAAAAATGAATGCATTGTGGAAAAATTTCCATATGATAATGGAGCCAGACTTGAATGAATTTGTAGTTAAGTGTGAGAATTACTCCCCTCTTGAAATGCTGTGAGCCACTTTTGTGGAGGCTTTTTGAGGGTGAAGGTTAATTTCAACCCGACAAGCATTTCAGTGTTTCAATTATTTACTTAAGTAAAAGCAACCTTTTTTTAATATTAATCTCCATTAATAGAGTTAACTAAGATTTTAAAGGCTGCAGAAATCTAAAATAGTGCCTAAATAGCTACAGTATTTGACTATTGTTTAAAGAGATGGTTCACCCAAAAATGAAAACTCACCGATTTCATTCCAAACTCATAAGACTTTCGATCTTCGGAACACTAATTAAGAAATTTTTACTATCTCTCTCATTGTTGTTCATCCCCTGAAAGTACATGCAACCAAAATGTTCTTGCTTCAAGAAGTTCATAAAGAAGTTGTAAAACTATTCAATATAAATCAAACAGATGAAGCCAAGTTGTCTGAAGAGACACGATCGCTTTATATAATGAACAGATTTAATTTATACTTTTACTCATATATAAACATTGATCAATACACATACGTAGAATTGATCAAATATGGTAAACACGGATGTTCAACTGTGCTTGCTTGATGCGTGAGAACTAACCACATTGGTTTTTAAATGACATTGGTAATGTTGTAAATGATGACAGAATTTTTATTTTGAGTACTATCCCTATAACTTTATTTATATCCTGGGCAGGTGGCCTTGACAGCAGGTAAAAATGAGGTTTTTTTTAGAGATTAATGAAATGAAATGAGAGTTAATGAAAGATTATAAAGACATAGATTTTTCATCTTTGAAATAAAATGCATGCAATAAGACCAGAAACATTTGAAAGGGTTATTTCGCCCAAAAATGAAAATCCTGTCATCATTTACACACCCTCATGTCGCTCCAAACCCATCTTCAGAACACAAATGAAGATATTTTTATTGTCCCTGTTGTCAATAATTTTAAGAAAAAATTCTTCATGCCTTAAAATTAAGGCTGGGTAAAAAATATTGATTTCTCGATTTTAATTGATTCTCATGTTTATGAACCGATATCGATTCTTAAATCCCAAGAATCGATTAGTCTAGTCTGTTTTCAGTTGAGGAATGGTAGAACATTGTAGAGCTCCTTCCATCCAATAAATGGCAATAAGCTTTGTGCTTTGTTACTTTTGATATGAAACAAAGTCTCAGATTTCAAAATCTGTCCATTTTATTAAGAAATTCCAAAAATAACCATTTTGGCACTCTTTAATGTGGCGTGACAGATCGCTGTAGTGCCCCAGTTCAAGAGAGGCAGCAACTGTGAACTGATCATCTCCTCCGCTTTAATACCAGTTACAGCGCAAAATAAACATGAATGAACACCCAAAGGTATGTTGAAAGATACAACTTACCGAAATCCATATCCTGTCTCATGGAATACCTCAATCAATGTTTCAACCGCGAAAGAGGTCAATAAAACAGCTTGTAAGTAATGTTACGTAACGTCACATTTACCTCAGAAAAACCATATTCAGTGACCATAACTCGTTAGTCAGCTAGAAAACTGAACTCAAGAGAGGAGCATTTTGCTAAATATATGCACCATATTACACATTCATTATAATTTATTTTATAAATAAATAATTTATTTTAATTTTATTTATAAATTTATTTTATTTTCAATTTAATTTAATGTTCTTTAATATTAAATGTATGCTTGAACAAATCCGTCAAGTTTTTATAATAGCCACCATTTAAATAATGTTTCAAAAAACGAACTGGAGTAGAAATATAATTACATAATTGTAAAATTAGTATTTTAACTTTATTATTATAAAAACTTCCTTAACTTCCAATAATTTAAGTGTTTGTATACAAATAAGTTTAACTGTAGATATTATAGTAATGTAGAACTGATTCCCATGTATAGTTTACAGCATTAGTTGAGAGATTTTTTTCCTTGAGAAAATTTGGCATGTAGCCTACTGTTCCCATATCCAAAATAATCGATATTGAATCGAATTTAATTTAATCGAATCGAATTGCAAGCTCGTGAATCGAAATCGAATCAAATTCTGAAATTTGTCAATACCCAGCCCTACTTAAAATAGCTTGAATGTAACTCTACACCCTTGCCTCATTTATAATATAAGCGGATCTATGAATATGCTAATTAGCCTTCACTCACTCGCAGGAGCTCAAGAGATCCACTCAGTGAACTTCCTGAGGTAAACGCTGCACAATGGTATCGCTTTTTACAACGTTGGACACATAACGGTATTGAATGTGATTGGGATTTTGCTTGACTACATTATCAAACAGCTAATAATGTCTTGCTAATGTTACACAAACCATGTTCCCAGTCGCGAGTCAGACAGCTGCCTTCAAACAATCAATATCCTTAGAAACGCTCTGAATAACTCAGAGCGTCAGCGGAGAAAGGCATAGTTTATCGTAACATCGTTATACACATCATACACCCGCTATATTGCCAAATCTACCCGATTTTTTTTTATATCAACAGAAAAATATACCGGGATATACAGTGGTGGTCATAATTATTGTCACCCTTGGTAAATATGATCAAAGATGGCTATAAAAATAAATATGCATTGTTTATCCTTTTGATCTTTAATTCATAAAATTAGCAAAAATCTAACCTTTCATTGAAGGAAAAGAATTGAAAGTGGGGGGAAAATCACATTATGAAATAAATGTTTTTCTTTAAAACACGTTGGACCCAATTATTGGCACCCCTAGAATTTTTTATGAGTAAAATATCTCTGAAGTATATTCCCATTCATATTTACATTTTTTAGCACACCAGGGTGATCATGAACATGAAATTGTCCTGCCATGACTTCCTGTTCCACAGGACTATACTACATGAGGAAACACAAAGGCCAAATTCCCTTAATCATTCATCACAATGAGAAAAACCAAAGATTATAGTTCTGATGTGCAGCAAAAGATTGTTGAGCTTCACAAAATAGAAAATGGCTCTAAGAAAAAAGCTAAAGCATTGAAAATCCCCATTTCCATTATCAGGGCAATAATTAAGAAGTTCCAATCAAATAAAGATGTTACAAATCTGCCTGGAAGAGGACGTGTGTCTAAATCATCCTAATGTGCGGTGAGGAGGAAAGTTTGAGTGGCCAAAGACTCTCCAAGGATCACAGCTGGAGAATTGCAGAGATTAGTTGAGTCTTGAGTCTCAGAAAGCCTAAAAAAAAAAGATCAAACAGCACCTATATCACAAGTTGTTCGGGAGGGTTTAAAGAAAAATCCTCTGCTCTCATCCAGAAACAATCTCCAGCATATTCAGGTGTCAGACAAGACTGGAACTTCAAACAGGACCGGCTTCTATGGTCAGTTGAAACTAAAACAAGAGCTTTTTGCAGCAAACCCACCAGATGGGTTAGGTGCACTCATGGATAAAAAGTACCCCAATGCCCACTGTTAAATATACTGCTAGATCTTTAATGTTGTGGGCCTATTTTTCTGCTGGAGGTCCCGGACATCTTGTTCAGATACTTGGTATCATGGATTCTATCAAATACCAACAGATAAAAAATCAAAACCTGACCGCTTCTGCTAGAAATCTTATAATGGGCCATTATTGGATCTTCCATCTGGACAATGATCCAAAACAAACATCAAAACCAACACAAAAATGTGTCACTGAGCACAAAATGAAGCTTCTGCCATGGCCATCCTAGTCCCCTGACCTGAATGCTAAAGAAAATGAGTAGAGTGAACTGAAGAGAAGAAGCACCAGCATGGAGCTGAGAATCTGAAGGATCTGGAGAGATTTTGTATGAGGGAATGGTCTCTGATCTCTTGCCAGGTGTTCTCCAAACTCATCAAGCATTGTAGGTGAAGACTTAGAGCTGTTATCTTAGCAAAAGGAGGTTGCAAAAAGTATTAAATAAAAGGGTGCCAATAATTGTGTCCAACGTGTTTTGGAGAAAAACATTTATTTCATATTGTGATTGTGATCATATTTATCAAGGGTGCCAATAATTCTGACCACAACTGTATTCTCTTGATACTCTCTGGCTTCAGATCGGTCATAGTTGATGATATGCTAAAACCCACCGGCACACTGATGTGATTGGTTACAAGGTAGTTTGTGAAGTCAGAAACATCAGCGATATCAAACCACAGGTTTGAGACTTGTCTTTTTTTCATAGCAGTTTTAAATAGAAAATACTCAGCAATGGTGTTAACTTTTGAATTTGCACATGGTTTGTCTTAAAGCATATTAAAAACACCACATAGACATAAACAACATTAAGAACTTGATTTTCAAGTTGATTTTTAAGGGACTTTAATTAAATCTGAGAACTTTCTGTCCCTTCACTGACAGCCTATGCCACTACCACTTTCAAGCCCCAGAAAGGTAGTAAAGACATCATTAAAAAATAATCCATGTGACTGCAGTGGTTTAACCTTGAGTGCTTTGTTTGTGCCAATAAAACATAATTTACCACTTTATTTACAAAATATTAATCTCCAATGCGCGTTCATACAACGTCTGCTCTCACGTCAGACTCAAGCGTAAACACAACGCATGTGTTGTGGAGCTCTTGTAAACGTGCATTGGAGATTAATATTTTGTAAATACAGTGGTAAATTATGTTTTTTTTGCACAAACAAAGCATTTGCGTCACTTCATAAAATTTAAGTTAAACAACCGTAGTCACATGGATTACTTTTATGACGTCTTTACTACCTTTATAGGGCTTGAAAGTGGTAGTTGCATAGACTGTCAATGGAGGGACAGAAAGCTCTCAGATTTCATTTTTAAAAAAAGATGTTCATTTGTGCTCCAAAATGGTACGAAAGTCTACAGGTTTTGAACAACATGAGGGTGAGTAATTAATGACAGAATTTTCATTTTTCTGTCCTTCGGATGAGACGTTAAACCGAGGTCCTGACTCTCTGTGGTCGTTAAAAATCCCAGGATGTCCTTCGAAAAGAGTAGGGGTGTAACCCTGACATCCTGGCCACATTTGCCCATTGGCCTCTGTCCATCATGGCCTCCTAATCCTCCCCATATACTGATTGGCTTCATCACTCTGTCTCCTCTCCACCAATAAGCTGGTGTCTGGTGGGCGTTCTGGCGCAATAATGGCTGCCGTCGCATCATCCAGGTGGATGCTGCACATTTTGTGGTGGTTGAGGAGATTCCCCCTTCCATATGTAAAACGCTTTGAATACCCAGAAAAGCGCTAAATAAATGTAAGGAATTTTGTGTGTGTGTGTGAATTAGCCCTTTTAAGTAAATGCGATCAATGCAAAGTGTTCTAAAAGAACAGCAGTGCTTGATTACTTAGAAATAGTGTTACAGTAACACCATTTCTGTTACTTAAAGGTGTTAAGATTCACTAACAACCTGCTGCATTTTCTCAACTAAAGCTCTAATCAGATCTAAAGCCTTGGAATCAATACGTTTGTGCATCATGTGATGTGTGCACCAGTCATTATTTTCTCAAATGAAATTTATTGACCTGAGTGGAACATAAACAACTGATAAAACTGTACAAAATCAACAACACCACCTTGACCATGGCACCATACGATCGTCACTTAATACAAATCACTACATAAAAGGTACTGTTTAGCTTTAACTTCTATTAAAACACAGAAAACGGTAGTATAAAGTTACATTCAGCCAAATACTGTTACATATTTTGTTTTGAACACACAAATGGCCGTTGCATTTCAATCAATAATTTGTCATACATATATATATTTATATATATAAACCAATAAATAAAAACATTTACTAAAAACACTTATGTACAGAAAAAACATGCACTTTGTCCATTGAATTGGTCAAGGGGGGGGGTTTGTAAACAGTTAGCAGGTTTTGGCAACATGCAGTGTGAACTTCAGGCCTCCAGCTCTTATTCCGGCATTGTGTTGCTAGGCGACAGGTTCCTCTGTTTGAAATACTGTGTGACCTGTTGCGGCAGCTCTGCCAATACAGATTTGGCTAAAGTTTCCTTCGGTGCCTGCGAGAACAACAAACACACGCAACGACATCATTGAGGATGCATATTTAAGTACACGCTGGCAGTGGGCACTTGTTAGATTGTTAAATCTACTTCCATGTAATGAAAACGAAGAAATGGCAGACACGTTCGGTTGTGCGGCGGTGAATGTTGGCACCGTTTCCTTCCATATTCTTTCTAAGCTAAATTAATTTTAATTTCCTCTGAATGGAACCTAAATGAGGCAGTGCTGCCCGTTCCCTCCTGCTGTTGAGGAAATCACATGGCCCACAGACCGCCTACTCGCACTCCTACTGAAGATTCTGTTTACATACGTGATCCAGGATTGGACTCACTTCAGAACAACAAGAAACTATCCAGAGGTCTGTGGCAACAGAAATATTGATTATATGCGTAAGCTAAAGCCTCTGGATCAATTCATCTGCATAATATTGAGAGTTTAATGCTGCTTGATGAAGACTTTTTGACCTGACATTTAGATAACCATTTTTAAAGTACTGCGTCATGTACCCTGTGACAGTACCTTTATATAACTAAACCAGTGAAGAGATCAAGTGAAAGAGGAAATCAGAGTGAGAAACACTCACATTGCGAAAGTCCCTGAATGGGACAAACTGCACAATGTCTCGGACCGCCTCCTCTCCTGTGTAGGAGCGCAGAGCGCTGCTGTCTCCATCCAGAAACTCCATGGCGGTGAAGTCGGCATTGCCCACCCCAATGATAATGATGGACATGGGCAGCTTGGCGGCTTGCACTATAGCGTGACGTGTTTCATCCATGTCGCTGATCACTCCGTCAGTAATAATCAGTAGCGTGAAGTATTGCTGCAAAAGAAGAAGGGGAAACTATAAAAGGAGGTCACATACTCACATATCTCTTCATTACAGTGCTGTACTCTTAAATAGCACATGCACCAAATTTTGTGTATTTCCTGGAATCATCTTGTTAAATGTAAATGCAACTTGATTTTTACATTTTCTGAGAAAATTGTTGGGTTTGCCCATGCAGAATCCGGTGCCACAATGCTGGGGTGCTCTGGGTGGTTGATAGAGTATTGCTAAAGTGTTGTTATATGATTGCTAAAGCATTTGATGTAGTTGCTATGCTGTTTCTATGTGGTTGCTAGGATATCGCTAAGGTGTTCTGGATGCTTGCTAGGGCATTTCTATGCATTTGCTAGGGCTTTTTGTGGGTTTACTTATCCAAAGTCCCAAGTCAAAAGAGCCTTTTCTATGATTTTCTAAGCCCTAGATATGGGGTTCACAATGCTAGTGCTCTGGTTGTTTGCTAAGGTGTTTGAGGTAGTTTCTAGGGTGTTTCTATGCAGTTGCTAAAGCATTTGGGGTAGATGCTAGAGTGTTCTAGGTGATTGCTAGGGCATTGGGTGGTTGCTAAGGCACTGGGTAGCTGCTAGGGCACTGGGTAGTTGCTAGGACATTGCTAAGGTGTTGCTATGCAGTTGCTAGGATGTTTTGTGGGTTTACTTACTAAAGTCAAAAGAGACTTTTCTATGATTTTCTTGGACCTAGATAAGGAGTACACAAAGCTCTGGTGGCTGTATGGCATTGCTAAGGTTTTTGGGGTAGTTGCTAGGGGGTTGCTATGCATTTGCACAAGGTATTTGGCATATTTCCTATGCTATTACCTGATGTTCTAGGTGGTTGCTAGCAGATTTGCTAAAGTGTTCTGGGTGCTTTACTTAAGTCCCAAGAGACATTTCTATGATTTTTTAGGCCATAGACATGGAGTCCATGATGGTGCTCTGGGTAATTTGCTAAGTTGTTTGGGATAGTTGCTAGGATGTTACTATGTGGTTGCTAAGCATTTTGGGCAGTTGCTAAGCTGTTGCTAAGGTGTTCTATGTGGTTGATAGAGGGTTACTAAGGTTCTGGGAGGTTGCTAGGTCTATGCAGTTGCTAGGGTGTTTGGGGGGTTTATTTACCCAAGTAAAAATGTTTTCGATGCCTTAGATATGGACTCCATGCTGCTTAATATAAATGTTTAAAGGTTTTTTGCCCTTTTTACCATCCGCCTGGTGAAAATCGTATATATAATCACTTAGAAAAGCCCAAGCTCAATGATTTGACGTTTTGAAAAACCTCTAACCCTTAATTATGAACAACAGTATTTAGCAAGAGCTGCTAATGACAGATATTTCATCTAGCCCCAAATCCGACAGTTTACTTGAGATACAAAGACAGAGTGAAGGAAAATAAGATACGTTGATGTGCTGAAATTCACCGCCCTCCCCCTACACAAAACAGGCAGACAGAAGGGGAGCTGGAGTAGATGTGTGGAGGGATTTACGCTGTCACTTTCACTTCCTCCTGCTCTTCGTGGCAGCTCTTCTCTGACAGTAACACTTAGCATGGAGCACTGCCCGTCTCTCAAGCCTTAATTCATAGCCACAACACTTCAAACTTCCTCCAGGAGTCCAGCCTTACACACACTCTGAAAGAAGAAAGTTGGATCTGCCACAGCAAAAGTTGCACATAGTAACTGGAGCTTTAGAGGCCGATCTAAAAGCTAATTGGCCTTAAATTTAGCTGGTGATGTGACCTAAATAGGCATACCAAACAAAAAATTGTTTTTTATTTTTTCACTGTGGTGAGCTGAGATTGAAAACAAGCATTTACCACAGTACACACTCTTGTGGACAACTAATCTTTGGGTCAAGGGCCTCAAAAAAGCATTGCATAATGAAATACCATGCTAAAGTGTTCCCTCGCTTGCTACTAAATCACTTATGCAGTCTATGGCATAATAGTGGTGCTTACTAAGGCAAGTACCCAGAGCACACTACCATCATGGTGGCGATTTTTGCACAGGCAAAAAACACTCATATATTCTTAAAAATGCTCCAAATAAGTATAGTTATTTGGATTTTGCAAGAGATCACTGAATATTATTAGCAAGAAGGCAACATAAAAAGTGGACATTCATCTGAGTAGTACAGTCACGCGTAACAGAACAAAGAACGAGGCTGTGCCTCCTGCCCTAACCGCCATATTGTATTGCTGTGACACTGTGGGCAACACTTCCTGTATGCACTGTGTTAACCATCCTAAATATACACACTCAGAACATAACAAAGTCACACAAGCTGTCCTATCACTTACCATCCACATAACCAACAAATAAACCACAAGATACTGCAGGAAACGTGTTGACGCACAATCCTAATTCGTTTGGATTCTCTAACCTTTACAAAGACACTGTTTGGACAGGCTTAAACACAGTTAGTATCTGCTAGCTGCTGGGCTTCTTGCAGTATCTGCCCAGCGTCACCAGCAGTGGACTGTGTATGACAGCGACCTCTTCCTTCCTGCTGTGGCCTCTTAAGTCTGGGCTTTTGATGTGCTAACAGACAGGCTCATTAGTGCAGAGCAGAGACACATACGCCGCTTAATTGTATATTTACAGACACATAAAATTGATTGATTGCCTCATCAAGTGTTCTAGCACAAAATTTACACATCCATAATGCGGCACTTTGCGAAACCACATTTCTTGTTCTGAAAACCTTTCTCTGGAAGTTTCTTCTTCAGTTTTAAATGTCTGCATGAATTGGTATAAAATACGTCCCTGTGACCTCTTGGCCATTTAGTTGTAGTGAAAACAAATAATGACTATGGCACACTTGAAGAGTTCATAAAACCAATTCTGCTTTAAGAGATGCTGCAAGCCCACAGCGCTATCTTCCTCCTACTGCATTAAGGCTCTATTCTTCTCTATCTCTCTTCACTACCCATTTTTATCTTTTAGAGGTGACAGGGTGCAATTAGGGATAGAAAGCGCTCTAGGCCCTCCTGAAGGAGGTTAAATAATAACCAACTATTAAGTTTTCCTTTCAGGCCAAGCATTTGGTTAAGAAGTGTGAGTTCAGCACTCTGCTCGGCTCATGATCTGCCACCAGTTTTGATTGACATGATGTTTTTATTGAGCACCGGGAGTGATTGTGCTATGTAAATGACATATTTCATTGGCTCTCATTGTTTTATTTTCATTTATTTTAACCCTGTAAGCAGCTGTTTTAGAGGCGCAGTCAGTTGTAATTCATTACATAAAACATTTTGGATGAATCCCAAGAAAACATGGTCTTATTTCGCCCCAAATTCAAATGAGAAAAATAATTACTTTACTGAAAGACAGTGAAGAATTTTTTTAGGATAGTTATTTTTTTCTCAAACTCTTCATAAGCATTTTGACATTCTACTTTTTTTTTGTAAATATTACTTATTAACTTATGTATTATTATTATTATAATTTATGGCAATTATATATATATATATATAGTCAAACCAAAATGTATTCAGACACCTTGAACATTTCATTCATTAATACAGTTTATTCACTATAGTTTTAAAAAATGGTAGTAAAATATGACAAGATAAACTGTCAGAAAAAAATTAATCATAATTATGTCAGATAACACTTAAGCAAAACATGGTCAGGTCAAAGTGTCTGAATAATTTTTGTTTCTAAATTTCTTTATTAATTTTACTGGTAGTCCACTGTATGAAGAATTTTTGGGTATAATATGTCACAGTTTAATTTATTTTGCTATTCTCATTTACATAAATGAACTATAGTGTCCTGCACCAACTCGTAAAAATATATAAAAAATGTCTGAATAATTTTTGGTTTGACTGTATTTGTGTGTATATATATATATATATATATATATATATATATATATATATATATATATATGTATGTATATATAACATTGAAAAAATGCTTGTACTTAAGAGGCTTCATGCGTAGGTGATATTTATCACCCTCTAAACCATTTATCACATATTTATTTATTTTATTTATTTATTCACCAATTTTTTATATATATATATATATACACAATGAAGACTAGAGTAATGATGCTGAAAATTCAGCTTTACCATCACAGGAATTATTTACATTTTAAAATATATTCAAATAAATATATTAAACAGTTATTTTAATTTGTAATAGTAATTCACAATATCAGTGTTTTTACTGTATTTTCAATTTATTTTATTTATTTGTTTATTCACCAATTTATTTAAACATTTAAAATTTTATGTTAACAAATGTTCTAATCAATTTCTCTAATGGAGCACATCTCTGTGTCATGTCAATCATCGATATGATGACTGCACTGGCATTCTGTGTAGCCTTGCTCCCTCGCAACAACAGAAACGCGTCGCTCCACTACCCTCTCCTCTGAAGCTGGCCTTGCTGCTGGCCTGTACACAGAACAGACCTGAGGGTGCAGCCTCATTAGTCATTAAAACCCAAGAACAACTGGGGAAAAAGAGAACATTTGTTCGCTGAATCAACTATAAATAGCTCTAATTGAAAAGGGATTTTAATGGTTGTTTTCCACAGGGCTGATAATAAGAGAAGGAGAAATTGTGTGCTCTGTGCTGTTCAAAGCCCCTCAACAGACTTTGAACTAACAACCGAAGGCACATTTTGTGAGTGTCTTATGGAGCAATTAGACTCTGCTGAGCCAGGGTCAGTCCTGCTGCCTATTATGACAGCAAACAACCACACAGACACACCCATCCCACACACACAACACAGGCTGGATAACTGACTTCTTTTCCATCTGCATACACAACCTCTCTATGAATACAAATGGAGAAAAATGGGATTTTCATATGACTTAAAGATGGCTCCATGGTTCAACTCCAAACTGGAAACTATTATACAAGACTTTTTTGATATAAACTATACTGTTCAGAAGTTTTTGAAAGAACTCTCTTATGCTCACCAATTAATTAAACATTACTATTGTTCATTATTATTTCAAATTAAAATAATAGTTTTCTATTTAATACATTTTAAAATGTAATTTATTCCTGTGATGGCAAAGCTGAATTTATAGCATCATTACTCCAGTCTTCAGTGTCTCATGATCCTTTAGAAATCATTTAATATGCTAATTTGGCACTCAAGAAACATTTCTTATTATTATCTATGTTAATAACTATGGAAGCTTGTTTCCACCACTGACTAAAAAATAAAAAAAAAGGTAATTGTGACTTTTTATCTCACAATTCTAAAACATGTCAGTAACAAAACATGAGAT
This sequence comes from Elopichthys bambusa, assembly GCA_037101425.1. Classification (NCBI taxonomy): domain Eukaryota; kingdom Metazoa; phylum Chordata; class Actinopteri; order Cypriniformes; family Xenocyprididae; genus Elopichthys; species Elopichthys bambusa. The sequence continues at coordinate 24,750,572 of CM074441.1, read as the reverse complement.
TTAAATGCTATGATGCATATTTTGAACTTGACACTCACCGCCCCCTTTATTTCATTGTATGAAAAAAAAAAAACAGCCAATACATTCAGCTTAACTTCTCTTTTTGTACTTCACACAAAAGAAAGTCATACAATATTGAAACGACATGAGGGGGAGTAAATGATGACAGAATTTTCATTATTGTATGTACTTGAGTACAGTGAAGCAAACAGTTTAACATTAAAAGTGTCAGTGCTGCAGATAAAGTGAGAGATTTGTGAATTTAAAACATTTCAAAGGAAAAAAATCATTCTACAGTTGATTAGGTTAGCAATTAATTCAAAATTGCTAGCTTAGAATCAGCTAGAGCCAAGAGGTACTTGCAAAAGCCACTGTTGAGAGTGAAGCAAATTTTGCACATGCTAACAGGAAGTTAACAGAGTGAGCTAAACTTCACAAGTGGAAAGTTGCTGGAACACCCTGCCTGATGAAACACAGACACATTGTGCTATCGCAGAAGAGAGCGAGCCTTTGTCTGCTCGCTTGTGCCTCGCTCAAATGTTGCACATATCTAGGAAACCGAGGAGTTTCACATTTTCCACTCAATGTCTGAGGGGGAATAGAGAGTAATACTGTTCTTCCCTAAGTGGAGAGAATTACAGTAGGTGTGGTTCCACTCCAGCTTTTCCCCAGTCCTTTTCCTCAATCTTACAGACCAAGTTGACAAAAGTAATGGGATTTAAAAAAACTAATGAGGCTTTTAAATGGAGACTTGTTATCCTGCACTGCTCTGACACACACACACACACACACACACACACACACATCTGTCTGTGACTTAAGTACAAGCCTTTTTGTTCCTTAAATGAGTGGCCACTAACTGTTAAACTGCTAAACAGTAACAGGAGGCAAAATGCATGAGACAGTCGTTTGCTTTTGCATTTAAAACATTTAGCAGATGCTCTCATCCAGAGGGATTTCCAAAGTGCTTTAGCTTCACATGTGAGACTGCCATGACCAACAGATGGCAAGCGTTTCAAAAAGTTACCTGATAAATCCATCATTTTATCAGTGTACAAGTTATCCAGTCCAAACAAGCTAAATGTTAAAATGAAGTCCATCCAAGCAATGAATGGTTTCTAGCACGAGAGTAGCTTAACCAACTACACTTCCTTCTTACTTTCACTCCAGAAAACCATGCTCCTCCCAAACGTTTAGGCACTTACTGCAGCAGTTTCCTGTTGGAGGGCCTGGGTAGCGAAGCGGGCCACGTGGTTGATGATGGGGGAGAAGTTGGTGGGTCCATAGAAACGGATGTGAGGCAGGCAGTTAGAATAAGCTTCAACGATCCCCTCCACACCTGCATGCATATAAAACACCATCATATATCAGTGTTGTCAAAAGTACTGACTTCGGTACCAAGACGATACTGAAATTTAAAAAATGTGACGATACCAGCATTTCCCCCTAGCATTTTGAGCACTGTTGAGTGGATTCTTAAACACCTCTGATTGGCCATTGTGTTCACACGCTCAACAGATATGTCTGTGATTGGCTAAAATGATCGATGCTTCAAAAACCTGTTGTAAATAGACATCTTTGATGCTCTTCACCGAGCGCTTGCACAGATACACACGGGAGCGTCTGAAAGCTGCTTTTTTTGTGTATATGTTGAGTGCCTGAACACAATGGCCAATCAGCCAACAGCGCTCAAAATGCTAGGGGGAAATGCTGGTATCTTCACATTTTTAAAATTTCAGTTTTTTGACAACACAGTCGTGAACAATAAGTTAATTGAAAATACAAGGTTTGTGAGCCTCACCTGAGCAAAAAGGGTTTGTGGGGTTAAAGTTGATTGCAAATTCATGGGATACCTGGAATACAAAGAGAAAAAGAACAATGATAACTGTAGCTAAAAAACAACAACGAAAAAAGACAACTAAAAGAGAGCTAATGCACTTTTATTATATTTATGATATATATTACTGGTCAAAAGTTTGCGGTCAATAAGCTTTTCGAAAAAAAAGCTTATTGATCAAAAATACATTAATATTGTGAAATATTATTACAATTGTAACTTTCTATTTTAATATATTTTAAAACGTACCAACTACTTTAGTCTTCAGTGACCCATAATACTTCAGAAATCATTCTAAGATGCTGATTTGAAGCTCAAAAAACATTTCTCACTAACTAACAATTATTAGCACAAACATGCCTCCTTTTTATATAAATTAGGCTTATTACAGATGTTTGTGTACAATTTCTATTGATCACGACAGCAGTTATTCATCAAATGATGATCAAATGATGGAGAAGAACTATATTACTGGGCATATATACAACAAGTGCCAAAGATAAGTGCACTTTAGGCATCATTTGCATAATTCCTTTTAGTGAATCAGGTGCTTAAACAAACTCAACGTGTGCAAATAAACGCCGCTATCGGTGGGTGCAATTCATTCCTTGTGAAATCCCCCCCTCAGACTTCCTTGTATTCACTTCAGCATCCATGGCAACGCAGATGGGATGACAGTTGCATAATCACTGGGATATGTGAGCATTATTCATTTTCTTTATCTGCCTCTTCTCTGTCTTGCACTTCAAATTCTTGTTTCCATTTCACACTTCCGAAAGCTTTAGCAAGCTTTTGCATTCAATTTCATTTGATTAAGTATAAGATGCACAAAAATAAATCTACATGGACACAAATGCACGCACAGTTATGGACAATTTCTCTCACCTTCCAGTCGGGTGGGAGTTGAGCCCCAAATCCAAGCGCAGGAAACATTTTGTCCCTGTGGACGTGAAGTGTGAATAAGAAGAAGTGTGGTTTTACCAGTCACTGCTTTTGTGGCCATATGTAGACCTTTAAAGTGTGTTTTTATTAAAAGCACTGTTACATACGTGTCATAGTCTTGGATGATCTGGCCTACAGCCCAGATGGCAGACAGATATTCGTTGCTGCCCATTGGGTTGATATAATGCAGAGATGACGACTCTCTGGGGTTCCCATTGGATGCTGTGAAGTCGATGCCAACCTGGAGAAACACACATACACAATGTAATACGCTAATGTGTGGCAATTGGGCTGGTCTATATAAAAAGACAAGCAGCTGTTAGTACAATGCATTTCATAAGCTTTTTCCCTCAGTGTGGCATCAAAGCTCATAGCTAAAGGCGATGCTGTTATCACCCAGGGAGGTTGAACAGTCAGATCTGCTCAAGCTGAGATCTGATAGCTCTGTCCTATGGCAGTCATGAACCAGGACACATTTACCAGTGCAGAGAGACCAGTGTCTAACTTTCATACTTGCTAGAGCACACCTAACCACTGGATGATCACTCCCCCTGAGGCTGAAAACTGATTCATGAAGAAAAGGAAAGGGAAGAGGGTGGAAATGATAGGGCGAAGGGAATAGGAGGTGACAGAATGAGGGTGCCCTTTATTGTAGTCATCCTCACATTGCCTGTCATGGCCTCCGGGTGACTGAGCTGTGAAGTTTAGCACATGAGTATAAACCGAAGTGATGCCTACTATATTTTCTCTGGTGTGGCCGTTAGAACTGTTAAATTCACATTTTTCATTTCTTTGCGAGATTATCTTTTTTGCAAAAGATAAATATGGAGTCGTGCAATATACTATACGCCCTTCAAAGTATATTAAAGAGATTTTAAAATTCTGTCATCATTTACTCACTCTTATTTCAAATGAAAAAAAAGAAGAAGAATCACTTTCATTCTTTCATTGAAAAAAAAGAGATATATTTTGCTTTCCCCTCAACCATAGCACCATAAATGATGACAGAAATTTTATTTTTGGGTCAATTGTTTCTTTAAGAAGTACAGCTTAAAATTAGATATAGCCTAGTGAACGCAACTGACGACTAACATTTTAGTTTCTCCTTCAAAATGAATAAAAATAACCTGCAGGCCTTTCTCAGTCCTCCTCTCCAGAAATGTCCAATGTTCTGGTCTACGGTGAGAAAAATTCTAAAAGCCTCAATACAAAGAGAAAACATCTCTTCTGAATGCTGCATTCAGGAGTCGGTTTGCCCACTATTGAACCCTGAGCTCGACTGCCTTTATAAAGATGCTTTGAGCAGCAGCACTTGGTAAACAGCTACACAAGAAGAGAACTGAGAACTGAGAACTGAGATCACAGCTGTAACTCTGGAGATCTCACCTACCTGCACAATGGATCTTCTAAGACTAAGTCAGAAAAGCAGTATATGGCCTAATCCATGACACTATGCTGGAACTACATGCTGTAGAAATTAGTGACTGATAAAGTTTAAATGTTTTTACAAATACTGTCCATATTTAAAGCTTAAAGGGGACCTATAATGTCCCTTTTACAAGATGTAATATAAGTCTCTGGTGTCCCCAGAATGTGTCTGTGAAGTTTCAGCTCAAAATACCCCACAGATCATTTATTATTGCTTGTCAAATTTCCCCTTATTTGGGTATGAGAAAAAACATGCCGTTTTTGTGTGTCCATTTAAATGCAAATGACTTGCTGCTCTCGGCCCCCTTTCCAGAAGAAGGCGGAGCTTCGGTTGCTCAATGACAACAAAGCTGGAGAATCTCACGCAGCCAAAATGATGATTGTCAGTAACGGTGTTACAGCCTAACAACAACTCTTCCTCTTCTGCAGCCCATCATGGCCTCATCCCCTTTGTTGCGTGTTACCGGGGGCAGGGTTTATGTAAATTTTGGGGTTTGTGATGTCACCAACCCAGGAAGAAGCTCTTTGTAGTCCCTACCAGCCGTTTGTTGTAGTCCTTAAAAGAGTGATTTCTGTAAATGAAAATAAATCTTTTTGCATTGAACTTTGAGCGTTGTAACTTTGAAGATGTTGTTTATGCTCTAACAGCAACGTTACACACTAACTACAGTTAAAAAAGTGAAATCATACTCAAGGACCCCTTTAAAAGGATAGTTCACCCAAAAATGAAAATTCTGTCATCATTTACTCATTTTCAAGTTGTTCCAAAAAATTTCTTTCTTCTCCTGAACACAAAAGAAGATATTTTAAAGAATGTCAGAAACCAAACAGTTGATGGACCCCATTGACTTTCATAGTATGGTGAAACTGTTTGGTTACCAATATTGTTCAAATAATATTCTTTTGTGGTCAGCAGAAGAAAGAAATTTATGCAGGTTTGGAACAACTTGAGGGTAGGTAAATCATGACAGATCTTTCATTTTTGGGTGAACTATCCCTTTAAAGAGACAGGTCATCCAAAAATAATTTTGCCCTCATTTGCTTAATCTAATTCTGTGAGCTTTTACAAAAGAAGTAGTTATGTCCGCTTCATGAACAAATAAGACTTTTTCAATTAATCAAAATCTGAATGATTCTGAATGATTCATTCATGAATCAAACTGATCCGGTTCTCACATTCAACTTTGTTTTTTTTGTTGTTTTTTTTCACAGAAGACATCATACATGTTTAATATAATATGAATGAATAAATATTTTTATTTATATTTTCTTTATATTTTCTTTCAAAAAAAATATTTCAAAAAAGAAATATTTTCTTTTTTGAACAAACTAACCCTTTAACAGCTAGACAAATGTTTTTAAATGATAATAATCGATTCAGTAACTGCACTACTGGTGTAATCTGTATTGTGAGACCTTATCATAATCTGCAGGGCAACAAACAACCGTGCATCGTGCAAACAAGATATCGAAATCACTTTCCTTTGTTCAGGCTTCTCTCGCTTTCTCTCCCTCTCTCTCTCTTTTTTTTTACATCCCCCTGTCTCTCTCTGTCTTTAGTTTGAAATGAGAGACATGAACCTCTACACTGCAGCACACTGTAACTATAGCAACCTGTGAAATTCACTCACTTTCTGTATCATTTCTTACCAATCACATTGGTGAAGGCAATTGAGTCACATAAAAGAACCATATATAGAGCCTGTTCACCTGGATAGTGTATGGAAAGAAAACAGGCTTTTAGTGTATCGGATTCAGCAAATTTGACTTTAACCATCATTTGCTCAAAATTCTGTGATTTAAACCATCAAATAGATCCTCCATACAAATCTGACTCTTTACAACCTTCTTGATTGCATTCTGCCATTGTGGTTTTCAGCTGAAATTTTGTCAGTGACAGAATAGATTTTCAAAATCATCTGCATACAAATGATGTTTTTGCATTCTGCATGCATGAACCCCCCCTCCCCTCAAATCTGTGAAAAAAAAAACAACAGACAATCAATTCCAGAGGTGACGTTATCATACTCACAGTAAACATGAGCTGACAGCCACCCAGAATGTAGTCCAAGAAGGAGTAGTTTCTCGTAATCTAACAAAGGAACAATACAGCAACACATCTTATATTCACATAAATAAATCAGGCAACCACCCTTTGACATTCCCTTAAGCTAAAGGTTGTAAAATGGTTCAGTTCAAATAGAGATTTAGTGAGAACAACTGAGTCATGTTCTGTTTTAATGCCTGAATCCATCAGTAGAGGTGATTAAACGGTGACAGTGCAGGAGTGACAGGTGTTTTGTGCTGATATTAATATATGTTATTTAAAGGGGATTTAGCACCATTAAACTAATCTGTCCTTACAGCGAAGCCACAAATAAAGTCCTTTTATTTGTAATATAAATGTAATTAAATAAGCCAGAACATGGAAAGTGCTTTAATGTGCAAGCAGAATGTATTTAATCCAGCTTTTTTTGTTGGCTGTGCATAGCAAATGTGTGATTTTTCTTTCCCTTTTTAATTGTCTTACCTTGCATGACTTCACAATTATGATCCCAGAGTTTTTATAGCTCTTTTTCTTCTGTTTTTTGGGATTAATGCATTCAAACTCAACCTGTGAACAGAAAGCAGTGTTATTGTCCACTTTAAATCATTTCTATTTTTTATGGAGGAAAAAAAAAAAAATATATATATATATATTAGTCAACATTAACCCGTTAATGCATGCGATTAATTATTTTCAGTTTAACGCATTAAAAATATTTAATGCAATTAAAGCAGCATCCATTTTTCCCTTCATCCTTTAGCTAGCGTTATATTATATGATCACGCTATCATTCATTCAAGTGCTATTAAACCATTGAAGCGCGATAAGATGCAAAAAAGAACTTGAATCTGTACTGGCACGCTGTTTGTGAATCTCCTGTCTGTGTGAAAGAAACACACAACTTATGCGCACAGAAAGCCACGTCAAACAGCACGCCGACCGCATTGAGTTCTCTTTCGTGCTCGAAAAGTATGCCAAAGTACCCAGTTTGTCAAGTATCCTCATAAGCAGAGTTTTAAATAAGTTAAATAAAATCTTAAATGACCGTAAAATGTGGTGAGGACATCGGATGCGTGTCAGATCCGCATCATGTGCGTCAGATTTTAAAGTGACAGCAGCCTAATAAATCTGCTAAATAAATAAAATATTTAAAATATACTGTGTTTATGTTGCTTCTAACTTTAAAGTTAGGATGTGATTAATCGCCATTAATTACAGAAAAATATGCGATTAATTAGTTACATTTTTTAATTGATTGATCGATTGACAGCATATATATTTCAATATATATTATATATATATATATATATATATATATATATATATATATATTTCAATCATGAGAACTCTCTGAAGATTTTTAGCATGGTAATGGATATGACAATGATAATGTATTTGGTCTAGACAGAATATATCTGCTACGCTGCTGCTGAATTGCTGCTGCTGCAGAGCAAGTACAGGAACTTGCTACTGCCAATACATACGCCGATACGCTGCTGCGAGTAAGACATAGTGCTGCTGCACAAATAGCATATATCAATAACCCATAGCATACAGGGGGAGCTGAGGAAGGTGAAGGGTTTTAGAGGAACTCTGAAGCACACTGCAAACTGCTATAGTGAATGTAACCAGCCATTTAAATGTGTAAGCATCAAGCTCATTGGCTGCAGAAGTGACATGGACCAATTAGCTTGTGCCAGTAGTTAATGCTATAATTATTATAATCAGCTTGTGTTAAGGACCCATCAGCCTGTGCCATCTAGAGTTTCATGACTGAACTATGTATATATGTATATATATATATATATATATATATATATATATATACACACACAGCTTTCATTATTTGAACCCATGTGAAAGATGTCTCTCTTAAGCAAATATAAGACATAAAATTGAGATATTTTTGTATAGAAGCTACCATTCAGCAACAATATCTATTCAGGGTTGCGTTTCCCAATAGCATCATTAGTCAACTAACATCGCAAGTTCTGTAGCATAGTTCAACGATTTGGTGTTTCCCGAAACCATCGTTCAAACGAACATTCGCAAACTACATCGCAAACTTGCATGGTTGGAACGACAGCTCTCAAGCTGTGGTTAGAAGCATAGTTTCTTTTTTTTATGAGAAGTGGACTTAAAAAATCGTTATCTTGAGCAAAATAAGCAAGCAACAATAATACATACAAGCAACAATAATAAGTACAATGTATATCTTTTATTTTGAATATATACAAATGTCATTTACATATTTTAGAGATTTTGAGCACTGTTTTTGAAGAGTGCGCATGTGCGTACATGCTCTGGTACCTAAGAACAAGCCTATGACTGAATCTGGAAATATAGCAAAATAACTGAGAAAAATAGAATTAGTCCTCAGATACCATGTCCGTAATTTATAGCAAAAAAATCTAGCATTAATTCGATCTCCAACAGATTCATTTAAAGAAGTTATTACTCTACCTGCATGACATCATTTACCAACGTGGCTGAACGATACAACAATACAGTTTCGGGAAACAGTCGTGACTAGCTAGTTGATTTGTTCAATGATGCATCGTACTATGGTAGTTAAGCAGCTAATTATGTCGTTGTACAGGAAAGGCACCTCTGAAAAGATGATGCAAGTATCAGCATCATCTGTGAATTCTAGTGTGAGCATTCGAGTGAAATGTGAACACCAAGGGGGTAACAATCACTGCGGGCGCTCCATTCCTTTACAACATGGCACAAAATACATCATATCTCTTAGCTAAGGCTGTGCAACAGAATGTCAGCACCTGAAACAGTGAAAGGATGTTAATTAGTACACTAACTCTTTCTCCAGGAGAACATTTACGCATGTTCTGCCTAAGTGTGACTGGCAACACACAATGCTTGTTCTGGTAAACAAGGCAGTGGTAAAATAAGAGCGATTTGCATCTCAAAAGAGCCAGTTACTCTCTCTGTTTCTCCCTCCCACCTCTTTTCTCCTTGTCTCTCCCTCTCTCACTCACTAATTCTCAGCTTCATTATGCCAGATAATGAGGCATAGCTAGTACTCACATAGTATTCTGGCGCAAGAGTGGCAGGCATTAATGTGAGCCAAGCTTTACTTCACGCATTTAGTTCCTACATTCTGGAAATTATGAATCTCTACAGTGTTAATTGAAGGCATGCCCACCTCCACTGCATTCTGTGCTTCGCTCATCTTGTTAACGGTGGTCTGAAACTCGCCGATGAAGTCATGGCCTCCGTCGTTGTCGTAATCATAGCACAGCACCTGTGACATCACATATTTATTGCAAGTTGTGACACGTATGAACATGTTAAAGGGAATGGAATCTATTAAAACTGTTTTGTAGAATTCATTCTGGGTCATCAGGGAGAGATAAGATGATTTTTTAATAAACAAGAAAAAAAAAATCAACAGCAAACAATCATCATGCTTTTAATTTTAGTGTAACAAATGGTCTTCTAAAGCTGCGATTTGATTGGATGTAATAAATTTGGACATGTACACTACCGTTCTAAAGTTTTTGAGAGTCTCTTTTGCTCATCAAGACTGCATTTATTCGATCCAAATTAGACTAAAACAGTAATATTGTGAACTGTTCTATTTAATATATAATATATAAATGTCATTTATTCCTGTGATGGCAAGACTGAATTTTCAGCATCATTATTCCAGTATTTAGTGTCACATGATCCTTCAGAAATCATTCTAATATGCTAATTTGATGCTGAAGAAACATTTCTTATTATTATCAATGTTGATTTTTATAACAGCAATATTATAACAGCTTTTTTTCACCACAGAATAATATGTACATAATATATAAACCACACACCTTGATGTTTCTGTCCACATCTCCATTACAAAGGGAGATTAGAGGCACTGTGAAAGGCTTCCATACAGGATCCAAAGTGTTCTTAATGACCTGAAGTCACACACACAAATGGCTATTATTTTTTTCCCTGGCTTTCATTGACACAGTCTGAAACACAAGCTGATAAAACTGTAGAACAAAGCTGTATATAAGTGAGAGTATCAGCAACATAGAGTCTATTTAGCATCTTACCTCTGTTCTGTGAACCATCATCCATTTTCCATCATCCCCTTGTTTATGGAATTCTAAATAGGGGTCTGATTTACCGAAAAAGTCCTGAAAAACAGTCACAAACAGAAACATCATCATCTTCTATCACTGAGTGCTTTTTAAAGTGCTTGAATGGTTATCACAACCTCTTAACTCACCTTTTTATCTAGCTTCCTCCCACACATGGTTAGGGTGATTATTCTGTTGTCTGATAACTCCTGGGCTGTTATCTAGACCAAACGGAGCATATCATGATGCTCCAGTACAAACTCTATCAATGCATATGTCTGTTATGGTGTGTTATGTGGTGTCTTACTGTGATGGCCCCCTTCCCTGCTGGCTTGCCATTAGCAAGAATCAGTGGTCGATGTAGCTTCTTATTTGACACAATCTAAAACAGAACAGATGGCCCGATAAATGCACAAGTAGAAGCGATACAGAGAGCTAGTTTATCATAACTAAGATCATAAAAGCTTAAGAATATAATAAGTGATTTGAAACATCATACTGCAGATTGATCTAGAAGATTGATGAAAGCGCTACCGTACCACTCCCAATGTGCAGGTGAACTCGCCCAGAAAGTCGTGTTCGTAAAGCTGGGTGCTGCACTTGTCCTCATCAAACATGGCAAACTTGAGTTTCTGGACCTCCTCAAAGTGGTAATCCACCTGGAATTTCACACCAAATACTGGGTTCAGGTTGTTCACGGCCGTCTCCGTTCGAGCCAGCTGAAATGACATACAAGTAGATGACATGTGATTCACAGAATTTACACCCACCTATAGTGCAACTTTATGCACTCATTATGTGTCTTTCAGTGGTGTAATACAAATATGTGGATATCCACTAATAAGTCACCCTGAAATCAAAATTGACATTTCCTATTTTTTACAGAATGTTGCAGTGTTTTTTCTGTGCACATCCCTATTTTTTTAATTTATGTTGTAATCTTTAATCAAAAATGTTAACACCCTATCCTCCTCGAAACAGCATCTGTCCTCTTCATGACATATGTCTCAGCAGAAGGAGGGAATAATATATATATATATATATATACCAATATTAATATATCAGGTTGGCCGATTAATTTACCAATATTCTCAAGTTACATCTCACTCCATAATCATAATAATAATTTTTGCATTAAAAATAAAGCATATTTTTAGGAATATAATGATTTTTTTGGAATTGTAACATTATTTTTCTGGCAATTAAAAACAAATATTGCTGATAAATTTATATTGATATTTTTGATAAATTGTTTTTGTAATCATTTGTAATTCCCATTACTCACTCTTAATATATTCTTATTACTCTAATAAAGTAATAAAATATTAGTGTAATAAAAATATTAACTTCAAGGCAGCATAAATTAAAGCACAACAGTATATCTTTATATACAAAATATATTTAATATATTTAGATGTATTATTAAATATTTACAGTAATAAGAATTTGATTATTTTGCATTATGGACAATCACTACTGGTGTACAGATCATGAAATCTTGGGCAGCATTTTTGTTTATTATTTATCTAAATCTAGTAATTTATTATTAGAGTTCTGAATTCCTGAACACATCATGTTCTAAAATGCATTTAACCATGCATTTTTATACTCCAAACACATCCCTTTGTTTGTGCCCTGGTGTTTCCATGGTTACAGTGTACCGTGGAAGAATGATTTCATGAGCTGGCTTGCCCTACCGACCGGCAGCACTGGCCTGTGATGACTGGACCGCCAAGGGCACGGTCTTGTAGAGACTGTGCAGGTATGCCTGTGCTCGCACTGCAACCTATTTTCCTCTTTAGTTCATTTTCTTGTATTATATATTGTGCTACCTACATGCCAGCTATTTCAGCTTATGCTTCCAACTGCTTTTTGTCCCCAAAGAAATCTCTACATGTTTTCTAACACTCTCAATTCCATCTTCTTTTCTTTCATATTCGCATTTCAATCTTCTAACAATCACAAGATTTTAACCTGTGTTATCCACAATAACTCCACTAATCTATGAAGGTGAAAAATGAGTTTTCATCACTCCTTACCTCCACCCAGTTGCCATCCACATCATGGAAAAGAACACAGAAAGGGTCGGACTTGGATGCCACGTCGCGGTCCAGCAGGTTGGAGCCACAGACAGAGAGCTCTACCTTTGTGATGCAGTGCTGGGGCCCAATGGCAGGACCCGCGTCGGGGCCCCCAGCCAGAGTATAGGCCATGGAGATGGGAGTACCTCCTCTCCCACACCCTGGGGGCAACCAAACAGTATTTCACTTCTCAGTATAATTTTAAACAGTTTTTCAAATCAAATTTTCTCTCAAATTATTATGCTGATATAACAATTTTAATGCAAAATAGAAGCATTTTGAATAGTGGTCTCAGACTTTTGGAACTCACTGTATGTCTAATTCTCTTTACAAAAGCAATATTCTAGCAATATTAACGCTATAAAGCTAACTGTATTAAATTTTATTTGCAAATTTCTAGGGCCTCTAAATGAACAATATGATCAAAACCTGTTGTGGAGAATCTACTACATGCCTTCTGTTGTCGGATTGATAGTTTCTAGTCTTTAGCAAGTAAAAGGACTTCCACCTCAGGTTGTGGTACACAAGTTTTTTTTTAACTGTAAAAGTAAGAATTAATTTTTATATTGTTAGTAATATTTCAAGATGAACACTGGACTGAAGCAACTTAGGTTTACTTGATTATCCACACATCATCTTTTGAAATATCGTGTTACAATCTGAGTAACAAATATGATGGCTTTTGAGGAACATTTTATATATATATATGCATTATGTGAATATAATAAAATAAAAAACTACAGAGCTTTGATCATAAACTTAAGCATTTAAATATTATCTTACTAAGACATAATATTGGGAGATATAGAGTGACAGCTGATATTTATATGCATTTTATGTGCATTAAGTTTTCTGCTGTAATATTATTAATGTGAAATCTCGTTGATTTACATTATAAGCTATCAGAACTTCATCTCACTTTTTGACCAAATTAATATCATCAACTGTACCAAATTGCATATTTTTGTTCAGTTTTGGGCCACTGAATAAAATTGAGTTTTTTTTTCCTCCTCGAGTATGAGCTCTCTATTCTCCTACTATATACGCCATAAAACCTGATGTATCAAATAAAATACTCAACAAAAAACATCAATTTTTAGAATTTTTTTAAAAAAGATTTTTAGTTTTTGGACAGTTATTTCATATGTCAGGCTTCACAAAGTTAAAAAAAAACTATTTGAAAAGTTAAAATAGAATATATATATATATATATATATATATATATAAACCCCAACGCTCAAAATAATTAATTGGTTTGAGTAGGACAAACTTAAATTAAACAAATTAGTTCAGTCAAATTAACTTTTGTGAGTATTTAGCACTTTCTTTTTCTTTCAAGTTCACAGAAGTGATATATTTTAAGTAAACTGAACTGTTTCATTGTTTTGAGTATTATGAACTTATTTCTTTTAATTTAGACAAACTTAAGTAACTGAAACTAGGCTGGGATTTCAATTTCCCAAAGCATGCTTTGCCCAAGGCACTCGAAATGGAGACCATTTAAAAAAAAAACAGTCACGGGTATATTTGTAGCAATAGCCAACAATACATTGTATGGGTCAAAATTATTATTTTTATGCCAAAAATCATTAGGATATTAAGTAAAGATCATGTTCCATGAAGATATGTTGTAAATTTCCTACCGTAAATATTTAAAAAAATATATATATATTTTTGTGAGTGGATATGCATTGCTAAGGAATTCATTTGGACAACTTTAAAGGCGATTTTCTCAATATTTTGATTTTTTTTTTTTTTTTTTTTGCACCCTCACATTCCAGATTTTTTAAATAGTTGTATCTCGGCCAAATATTGTCCAATCCTAACAAACCATACATCAATGGAAAGCTTATTTATTGTATAAATTGACCCTTATGACTGGTTTCGTGGTCTAGGGTCACATATAATGTTTTTTGTGCAAGATTAATGTTAAGTGGGAGATTTAATAGTGATTAATGTTTAGTTATGCTAATTTAAAAGAGTTTCTGTTAATGTGGGTTTTTGGAGAGTTACCATTATGGTGACAAGTGGTTCATGCGGCTCGGTTTGAAAGCAAGTATGTTAAATGTTTTATATTGATGTACTCATTCAGCAAGTGCTATACCATGCTATCGTTAACATGTTAGCAAATCAGCAAGTTAACAATTTCTGAATTAGCTTGTTATAGCTAGCTATGTTTACGCTAGTAAAAATGTTTACATTGAGGTTATATTATAATTTTAAGTTAAATGTATGAGTGTACTCAAACATTTTAATTTAAGAACAATTAAATGTATGAATACAAAATACAAATTTGCCAGTTCTGCTTACTTAAACTTAAAAATTTGGGTTTACAGTATATAAAATGTATTTATTATTATTATTAGATAATTTGCAACAAGAAAAACTCATTTTATAATAAGCTGGAACCTTGTAAAGGAATGAATTACACAGCACTGTTTGACCTTTTCTGACAGAAATGACATTTGAGACAGGGATGCCTGGGTTCATGGTCCCCTGACAAACAACTCCTCAAATAAACACTAAACATGAAAACACTCTATGATTCCCACACGCATCAATGCACGCACACACTCGCGCACACAGAACATGAGCGTCACACCAGGACATGAGGAATACAGCGAGGGCTCTTGTTGCTTAGATACTGATGTACCACTGTCTCATTTTGTGTTAATGTCACAAACCACAATTAGGCTGTGACCACCATAGAGAAAGCATAAGTGAAAATGACTTCACAATCATGATGTTACACAGAATCACAATACATCACCTGTTGCACTATGATTTATCATGTTAACAAGAGGAAATAGGTCATCCAAGTTAGTACTGTACTTAATTTCCAGTGACACACATTTGGGATATTTAAAAAATGTCAACTTTCTTCAAAAAAGCAAAAATCTGGGTTACAGTGAGGCACTGTATAATGGAAGTGGGGCTAATCCATAAACATTAAAATACTCAGCGTTTCAGACATAAAGACGCAAGACAAACAATATGATTTTAGTGAGAAAAAATTACAACTTTGTCACCATGACAACACAACGGCATAAACCTTAAAATGCGAAAATGACTGTAAAAATAGGGATTTAAATCGCTCTACAGCTTAAATAATACACACATTTTACCAGAAAATTACAAAATTACAATACTGACTTTCAGCTTTTAAACCCTCCAAAAACTGTGTCCCATTCACTTCAGAACCTGACCGTAACATCAACGTTTTCTTTTTTTTTTTTTTTTTTTTAAAGATAATTAGTGGAAAAATCAATTTTGGACAAACTTGTTACACTAAATTATAAACAACAGAAACATTCCTTAATCAACTTGGAAATGAGACGAAAACTCACCTGAGTTTCCATCCCAAAACGGCATCTTTGAGTAACCTGAAGGGTTGTTCGGATTCTAAATGAACTCTGTATTCAAATACCCATTATATAGTGCAGCAGTGTTGGTAACAGAATAATGACACATTCCACATGACCGTGATGTCATGGAAAAAGTGATACACGGTCTCAACTAAATCTCACTCAAGAAAGTCCACAACCGGATGAGACACGTGCAGTTCGTGCAACGTCAGAAACACTCCACAAATGAGTAACCCTCCTCTTAATCTTGTTTCCTAACCGCTGTTGTCAGGACCAATGTCCATAAAATCATTCTGTCTTATCCTGACATCAGCCCACCCATTCGAGGTCAAAATGGCAACTCATATCCGAGATAACTTAACCTCTAAGTGATCATCAACTCAACACTTCATCACTTATCTCCAAGGTGCAGTGCCAGATAATACACTGCTAGACATTAACGTGTGGAAAACAAGTGTAGGGCTGTAATCAAATATGGAGTATGCTGTTATGATTTTAAATGATTGTATTGCTCATACTGAAGTCATAATAAATAATGTGGATTGTAGAAAGAAAAAAAAAGAAAAAGTGTAGCTATAATTCACTGCAGATACTATCTATGAGATATCTGGGCACTTTATTAGGTACACTTTGCTAGTACCAGGTTGGGCCCACTTTAGGCTTCAGAACTGAAATTCTTCATGGCATATTGGATTGAGATCTGGTGACTATGGAGGCCATTTGAGTATAGTGAACTCACTGTCATGTTCAAGAAACCAGTCTGAGATGATTTGAGCTTTGTGACATGGCATGTTATCCTGCTGGAAGTAGCAATCAGAAGATGGGTACACTGTGGTCATAAAGGGATGGACAACCTGTGGCATTTAAACAATGCTCAATTGGTACTAAGGGGCCCAAAGTGTACCAAGAAAATATCCCCCACACCATTACACCACCACCACCAGCCTGAACTGTTGATACAAGGCAGGATGGATCCATGCTTTCATGTTGTTTATGCCAAATTCTGCCCCTACCATCTGAATGTCGCAGCAGAAATCGAGACTCATCAGACCAGGCAATGTTTTTACAATCTTCTATTGTCCAATTTTGGTGAGCCCGTGTGAATTGTAGCCTCAGTTTCCTGTTGTTAGCTGACAGGAGTGGCACCCAGTCTGGTTTTCTGCTGCTGTAGCCCTTCTGCTTCATGTTTCGAGTTACTGTTTTTATCAGTTTGAACCAGTCAGGCCATTCTCTTCTGACCTCTGACATCAATGATGCATTTTCGCCCACAGAACTTTTACTCTTTTTCGGCCCATTCTCTGTAAACGCTAGAGACGGTGGTGTGTGAAAATCCCAGTAGATCTGCAGTTTCTGAAATACTCAGACCAGCCCATCTGGAACCAACAGCCATGTCACATTCAAAGTCAATTAAATCACTTTTTGAACTTCAGCAGATCATCTTGACCATATCTACAAGCCTAAATGAAATGAGCTGCTTACATGTGATTGGCTGAAAGATATTTGCGTTAACAAGCAGTTGAACAGTTGTACCTAATAAAGTGGCCGATGAGTATATATATATATATATATATATATATTACAGAGGAGAAAAATGACATAAAATATTTCAACCCCATGTCTTGACCATGTAAGTAAATGCAGTAAGTTTGATATAAATGTGCAATAATAACTGAAAGAGTTTTGACATAATTATACACAAAAAACTGTTTACTTGGAAACATATAGTCCATCACAGGTTTGTTTTGTTTATAACAGTAGGCGTAACTCTAAATGGACAACTTTATTGCTCGAATAAAACATTTTTTATGGAATAATTAATATAAATACTTTAACAAAAATACGAGCTTCACTTCTACCTTGCCCCGTAGACTTTCATTGTTAGTGAATTACTGTAGAAACAATTTTAGTTTGTTTTTGTGAACTGTGGTGGTAATCATAAGCTTTACTTGTATTAAATCTTGAACATTCTCTTAAAGGAAGACGAGATGTAACCCATAGACACAACCTTTTGTTGTGTATGTAATTTATTCTGCAACACTCCAAAATAACAGTGATTTAATCTGACTTCCTGCGTTTGTGCCAAACCTCTAGACATGGAACCTAAACCACAATAAATCTCACATCTAGATCACTTTCCATTCAGTAGACTTTAACAATTACAACATAATTACATCACTTCCCTGTCATACTGTCATGCATTATCTTCATGGTTGATGGGATTAAAGTGTGCAAACTAGCAGCACAGAGGAAGATATAAAGTATCTGATGTCAATTCATACTTCAGTTGGCTCTTTAATGTCAAAGTGTGCAGTAAAAGTAGGTATCTTGTTAATATTAATTGTAAGTTTGTAATTATTTACAAAAAAAAAAACCCCTCTGGGTTATACTGTATCAACTGTGTCAACAACACTTTAAAGAAGGAAAGAAAATATTGTTAAAAATGTCGACATTATTCAAGCATCTGTGTGACTGTGTTGCTGTTTCACCCTTTTGCTCAAAATTGTCAAACCACATCTTCACTTAAAGATTACAAAGTGCAACATCCTGTTTACTCTATGTATGATAAGGTGTTGAGCCATGTAGTGGTGAGAAAAAAAAAAGTTTACAATGGCTAACTGAGAACAATGTGAATGGAAGTTGTGGCAGTCTTCTGTACATTGTGCAGTTAAAAATTCTCCAAAAAAAAACCCCAAAAAACACTATTAAGCAAACAGCAGCTGGGTCAATGAAGTGCTGCTTTTTGCCTGGATCTATCATATTTCAATTTCTGAATTAAAACTCGCATTGATATTTCTTGTGGGGCTTACACTGACTAGTCAAAAATGTAAACAAATGCCAGCAAAACTAAACAAAGTGTTTTATTACCATTTCTTTAGAACAAACAGCCAAGCAATTTTGTTAGTAGTATTTAATAAATACAAGTATTAAAGGTGCATGGAAAGTAGTGTAGTACTCTATACGTGATGGTTACACAATTAAGACATTTTTAGATTCATTAAATCTAAAGTTTGTAGAAAAACACACAAATGCTCCCAAATGTATGTAACCAACAGGATTAGAGTGAATGCAGATAAACTGGGCGACTTTTGGCATTGGGATGGCATTTCATCCTTTAAAGATGACATTACTAGGAACTTGGCACATGTGAAAACTGTATTTTTAAAAGTTCTCATTTTTTATCATCTTGGAAACGCTTATTATCTTAAAATGTTAAGAGTTATCGTTGGTTGTTCAGATGCTTTTGTAAAGGCATAATTGTTATTCGCATTTTTGGTTTGTCCGTTTGTTGTTTTCTTAATCGTCCACACCGGAACTCTTTAGGCTCATATTACTTCCTTTCAGACGTTAAAATGTAACAAGCTCTGCATGTTTGTGAATGGGAATGATTGCTTCACGAAGTCACTGTATAACTCAATAATAACTCACCTCACGAAGCTCTCGCACAATACGCAACCTACTTTTCTTCAGCCTCTTCTGTCGTTATTTCTAGTGTTGGTGGCAGCAACTCTGCGTTTCAAAAGGATTGTGGGTTGATTGCATTATCCAGCCAAAAAAGATCCCAATACATATATGAAAAGGTAAACGCCGTTAAAGAAGAAGTAAGCGCTTCGCCCTGCTAAAGCGCTTGCAGACTCCAGAGTCGCGCGCTCACTGAACCAACAGTTGTGTAGTTTTCACAGCTCTGAACTCCGCCCGTGCCCACATCTGTCATTACCGTGAGCTAGTCTGCTCTGAGCTATGCCACCATCGAAAAAAAAGATTAAAAAGGACGAGAAGAAAATAAATGAAAGTAACACACTTGTGTTTGTGCCTATCGTATCTTTGATGTATTTTGCTAAAGAGCGCGGAAATGCGCGCGCACTTTTCTGAAGAACTTGTGAGGAAAACTTGTATTTTATAAATAAATTGAAAATAAATCAAACACGTGTATTGTCTACGGTTTCATTCTACCCAATTTCATCAGTATCATTCTGGCAATAATGTTAAAAATAATTCAATAAAATTTAAAAAAAAAAATCAAAGGCAGTGCCAGAGACCATTGTAGGAAGATATTTCACACTGAATCTTTGAATCGATTTGCTCGTCATTGTCATCATCGTTGACAGCTATAAAAACAGGACGTCTGGACGTAAAACGTTTTTTCTTGATTATGTTGTACATCAGATCATGCAATCATAGTGACTAGCATGTGTGATTTAAATCCAGATGAAAAAGATTTCCTCATTCAAGTGACTTGCGGTCCACAGCCTTACCAGATTTACCAGTGTTGCTTTACTGCCATCTAGCAGTAATACTACAGTATGCAAAAACGTTTAAACAGGGCCCAAATTTAAAATATTTTCTCTTACAAATCAGATTACCGCAATTTACCTGCCATTTTGAAATATAATAATAACAGCATTTTAAGACACTTATATTAACTCACTGCAATGGATATGGACATTACATAAGTTATGTCTCTCTATTAGCCTATCTATATTCTATTTTGAGATCTGATTAAATAACAGAACTATTGTCCAAAATATGAATTTTATGATGAACCTCCTTTATTTATATACTATATCAGTGCACATATATAAAAAAAAAAAAAAAAAAAAAAAAAAATTAAGATCAGTACAACTACCAGAGAGGATGGTTGTGCGTTTACCAGTGACACAAGCACTGAGCAATTTCATCTTACAAGTTGAGTAAAGCACTTTACAAAAAAAAAAAAAAAAATTTGAATAGACAAATGTTGAACAGACCAAGTAAAATCCAGACATAAATACGTAATTTAAAGGAGAACACAACATGGTGGAGGCCAGGGTGGATCTATGCATGCCCCTATTGGGGAACTGGGCTCTGAGCTTCAAGATATCTTAGTTCGGTACATCAACAAAGAGAACTGTGCTGAACTTTACATGAGAGCTGCCTGCTTCATTGTGCTGCAACTAGCTAATTAGTCACATTTTAATTGTTTCTGATTGTTGCAATTTAGAAAAGCTGAAAATGTAAATCTCTTAAAAAAAACAAAAAAAACAAACATAATTGTGCTTTTTTTTTTTGGCACAGCATAGATTTTTCTTTACCGACTAGAGCCTATTGTTTGCATTAGATTGACATTAATGAATCCAGTCCCTGAACAGCTGGTAAATGTGTTGTTTGGTGTAATGAATTGCTCTAATGAGGTAATGTGTTCCCCAACTAAATAACAATGTTAAAACTCTAATAGCACTACATCAATATTATTTACAATATAAAAAAGGAAAGAATCAAAAGAACAAGTGATTAAACTGATGAAAAGTTCAGCCTCTGATCTTGTAGATTCTCAGCATCTTTGGCAATTGGGTTCCTCCAGAGTCTGTGTAAAGTGACAAATTCAGAGAATTTTCCTTTGAATGTGCATGTCAAGCAGTTCTACTAGTACGAAAACTAAAATTGTCCGATCAAGAGTGTATATGCAAGTCATACCTTATTACTTCAATGGAGGGGCATGATGGGAGGCATTTGGCTATTGCTGTAGCTCCTGCCGTGGTTATTTTATTGGCCTCCAGGCTGTAATAATTAGTCTTAATAACATCAGCATACTGTAAATCCAACATGTAATCAAACAAAAAGTTCAACTTTCACTGCAAGCACCCAAGTACTTACTCAAGTCTTTTCAGATTTGTACACAGGGGCAGAATCTCAGCCAGTGTGAATGCAAGACTGTCGCCACATCCATTCCATGATAAGCTGAAAAAGACAATGACTTTATAAACTAAGGGCAGTTTTTAGAAAAACATACAGGGACCAGAACAATTTAAAGGATTAGTTCACTTTAAAATGAAAATTACCCCAAGATTTACTCACCCTCAAGCTTTCCTAGGTGTATATGACTTTCTTCTTTCTGATGAACACAATCGGAAAAAGAGTTACATTTATAAATATCCTGACACATCAGAGCTTTATAATGGCAATGAATGGGACCAACGAGTATGAGCTGAAGAAAGTGCTTCCATCCATTATATACATACTCCACGCGGCTCCGGGGGGATAACAAAGGCCTTCTGAAGCAAAGCAATGCGTTTTTGTAAGAAAAATATCCATATTTAACAAGTTATAAAGTGAAATATCTAGCTTCCACCAGACTATTCAACTTACGAAAGTAAGTTTTGCAAGTTGAATATGGAAGGCATAGGTTGTAGTGTACACATTTTGAACTGTGAGAGGCATTACACTTTCTTTGTAAGTTGAAGACAGTCTGGCAGAAGCTAGATATTTTACTTTATAACTTGTTAAATGTAGTTATTTTTCTTACACAAACACATCGCTTCTCTTTAGAAGGACTTTATTAACCCCCCGGAACCGTGTGTAGTATGTTTATGATGGATGGAGGCACTTTCTTGAGCTTCATACTCATTGGTCCTGTTCACGGCAATTATAAAGCTCTGATGTGTCAGGATATTTATTGATGTAACTCCGATTGTGTTCATCAGAAAGAAGAATGCCATATACACCTAGGATGGCTTGAGGGTGAGTAAAGCTTGGGCTAATTTTCTTTTTAAAGTGAACCAATCCTTTAATGTGCGGGTCCATCCATGCATTTATGAGTCAAACTACAGCATTTAAAGAAGTTTGAAATATCTGATCCCACCTGACATCTTCTATGGATGGACAGTATTTGAGGGATGATGCCACACCAACCAGATCTGAATTCCCAATTGAAGTCAAACTGAGAAACAAGTAGTTACAGTGGTTTACAGTATGCAGCAGTATACAATAACCAAATCACCTTATATACCGTTCAAAAGTTTGGGGTCACTTGAAATAAGTCTCTTATACTCACCAAGGCTGCATTTATTTAAATAAAAATACAGTCAAACATTAATATATGTGAAATATTGTTACAATTTAAAATAACTGTTTACTATTTTAATATATTTTATGTGATTGTAAAATGTAATTTATTCCTGTTATGGCAAAGCTGAATTTTCAGCATCATTACTCCAGTCTTTAGTGTCACATGATCCTTCAGAAATTATTCTAATATGCTGATCTGATGAATAGAAATTTCAAAAGAAATAGAAATCCTTTGTAACATTGTAAATGTCTTTACTGTCATTTTTGATCAACTTAATGCATCCTTGCTGAATAAAAGTATGAATTAAAACTATGTAAATTTGTTTAAAGGCACAATATGTAAGATATTTTTATTAAAATATCCCAAAACCACTAGAACAATGTTATTTATTTTAATGTTAAATATATGTTGTTGACTTGTGTACTTACATTAACCCAAAGTTTTCTAAAAATGTTTAAATCCAGAGAAATCAGCAATTTTAACCAGGACACGATCATTGCGTCGCCTGTCAATGATGTCATATGCGTGTCACCCTCGATTTTCAGTTTTACCAATATCGATCTAGATTACTGCATACACAATGAAAAGAGCGGAAGTGGCCGACTGCAGTAAAAGCATAATAAAAACTGAACTCGAGATCGGTGTGCATCACAGGTGTCTTTCATTAGCATTTGCTCCAGCAGTCTCGTCCCGCTCCCACGGACCCATCCTGCTTCATACTACCGTAACATTAGTAAAACTTAAATACATTAGCTCATCCATGAACATGATTTCTGCCCAAGTTCGTCGGATTCCTTTTTCCATCGGCTGTTGATCTAAAAACGACAATGCCCTTGATTCACGGCATCATCAAGCTACGCCTTTGTTTTGAATAAGCGACCTCTGGCGGCGAATAATTACATATTGTGCCTTTAAAGAAGAAGCTTTTGAACAGTAGTGTATGTGATGTAACAAATCCATACATTCTGATCATATATGTGGCTATGTAATGTATTTAGTGTCTTACTGTAGTATTTTCAGTGCCTTCATGCTCATGAGACCTTCACAAAGAGCCTTGGATCCTTGTGGGTCAAACTGATTCTCTGACAAACTAAAAAAAAAAAAAATCACCATCATTGACTTTTTTTTAAAGCAATAGTTTCATCTAAAATAAAAATTGTGTAATTTATTATGCAGATCACAACACGCATGACTTACTTGAGTTCTGAAAGCTCAGGCAGTAATGGAAGGACTTGAGATAGTTTAGCAGCACTGGCCTGACCAAGCTGGTTTTTGGACAGCCTGTGAAAATGAAATAATGAAGAATGGTCAGCTACTGATTTTGTAAGTAATATCATGCATTAATTAAATAAAGTAAACACTTTACTGTAGTTTCTGAAGAGCTCTGCAATGGGATAGAGCCGTCAGTAGCTTCTCTCCAGCCTGGTCCGTCATACTGTTGTCTGACAGACTGCAAAAATGTAATGTCTTGTATGTTAATACATTTTAAAATGTAATTTATTCCTGATGGCAAAGCTGAATGTTCAGCATCTCATCCATTTAATGCATCCTTGCTGAATAAAAGTATTAATTTCTTTACAAAAACAAATCTTACTGACCAGAAACTTTTGAACAGTAGTGTACATTTTAAATAAACCTTAAAAAGTTGCTTTATATTTCCACCATATTTAATTGTCTCCACTAGAGGGTGCTCTATCAAAAGCTTTATAAATTGTTCTCTCAGGTATCAGGAATAACCTGAATCTCATAGTTGTAGTTGCCATACCTTAGTTTCAGTAGTTCGGTCCATGAAGGAATGTACTTCACAAGCTCATAAGTGCCACCATCTCCTATTCGCCAACTTTCCAACCTGTAAATAGCATAAAAAATGTTTACATATAACCAAATGCTGTGTTAGCATTTGTGTACATGTGCTTTTAAGGACCACAATACTTACTCAATCTCTTCCATCTGTCTAAAGCCCTTAAAAGAGGCAAGTAGACAGAGTATGCCAGTGCCATTCACAAACGTCTCTGATGTCACCACTCTAATGTTGTTCAAGCTAAGGAGAGCAAACAACCACATTAGACATGAAATAAAAGGATGGGCTTCTGGGAGAGTATACCTGCTTACTGAGTGTTTGCTAGATCTATAATGAAGACTACAGGGAGTACGAGCCTTACCTGAGCCTCCGAAGGGAGGCCAAACGGCTAAAGCCTTGCGCTAGGGTGTTTATACCCTCTTCATCAAGCACTACAGAGTCCAGTCTATAATTGAAAACATAGTATTAAATATAGTATATCATGTCAATGACTGTGAATGTATTACAAACTAGCCACATTTCTTAAATTCAAGAGTGCAGTGTTTGAAAAGCTAACACTGCAACATGTATTACCGTATCTCTGCCAGTGAGACGCACTGCATCAGACCTCTGACCAGGTCACGCCCTTGAGCTGTCGTCCAACCAGAGCACTGGGACAGACTGGACAAAAAGATATCAGCCAATCAGCAATGTTGCACTCTGTTGCGATGAGGAATAATGAAGAAATTCAGGCACTTACTTGAATGATTTTAGATTTGGCACACTTTGAAGAGCTCTCCCAAATATTGCAGCTCCACGGTCACCCAAAACAAGCTGGGACAAACTAAAAGTCATATAGGAAGGAAAAGCTAAATAAGCTCACATAATGAAATTACACGTACTTTTCCTTGTAAAGACCTTTTTTTCCTGTGCAGAATTAAACTTGTATAAAAGAGTAATAAGACAACACACCTCAGACTCTCAAATTTTGGGGTGTTTGGTAATGCTTCAGCAAGAGCTTCCACGTCCGCCTCAGCTGCTCCTTTCAAATCAAGACTGTAAAGTATACAGTATTTATAATAACTTTTTTTTCTTATTTTATGTAAAATTACATAAAATGTTTTAAAGCATGACCATCAAAACAAAGAATAAATTAGTTCTAAACGATTTTAACATTTATATCACCGGTTTCACAGACAAGGTTTAAGCCTAGTCCCAGACTAAAATGTATTTTTGAGCTGTCTTAAAGGTATAGTTCACCCAAAAATGAAAATTTTGTCAACATTGTTAACAGAGAAACACATGACTAGAATAAACCAATGCAAAATTAAAGACATGGAAACTAAAACGAGATTCACAAACCCAAAAACATAGTGTGAAAATTATTTCTATTAAAAAAAATAATAATTAAAATACGACTGTCCATCAGTTGTGGCATAATTTCCACCACACCCATACAATATAAAAATAAAGATTACTATCTGTGTATTGTGCTTAATTATGGAACACTTACGTGAGATTCCTGAGATTCAGTAAGGATGGAATGACTGCAGAAAAAAACTCTGTGACTTTTCTGTCCACTTTCAGCTGAGAGAACCTGGACATAAAAAAAAAAAGTAAGATTCAAAATAAGAAAAAAAGACATACAAAATCAGCATAAACTCTCATTGACATACTTTAAATCCTGCAAGGCAAGACATTTCTGGATGGGAAGTGTCAGAGGAGCGAGATGCTGTCCTTCTACGTCACAGCCATCAAAGCTAAAAAATGTGACAAAAGTGATTTTGTACATCAAATGCACAAAATATCATATTAAAATACAAGTTAAGAAAAATGCACAAACTTACAAGCAAAAAACAACAACAACAACAAAAAACACACCTGATGGACTGAAGAGCAGGTGAGAATTTTTCAGGATGAGCTCTATCAGACAGAAAAGGGCAAAATTAACTTTGCATAGGTAATATTGTAAACCATTTTATACACAAAATTTATAGTACTCCACACTCTATGAGCATAGAAATTATAGCAAGTTATGAAACTTACATAGAGATGGAGCTGGGACTGGAATTGTCCTGTGTAATGATGTTTATGGAACCACGGCTGACCCTGCAAATGTTTGGTAAAAGATGTTTTTTAATCTCCTTGGGATGTTTCATAAGCAATATTTTGCACTAAAATTTTTACATTATCACTTAGGAATACATTATTAAGTTATACTGTGCTAAACTGTTAATACTATTAATATCACTTTGTCTCTTTCACTATTTTTGCAGTTTTATATATATATCACATTAATACAAACATTGTGGTGTGCTTATAATGTTGTGAATATTGAATATTGGTACATGTTGTCATAAAGGCCATACAATTATCAGTGGTCACATGATGTGTGTGTGCCTTGTAGGTTACTGCTTCAGAACTGCACCTGATTTCTCTGATGTGTGGCTGCAGACTGAGGCATTTGGCAATGAGACTGATAACAGCATTTCCTGTCATCCATGGCTCTTCAATCCTAATGACAAGATCCCAAACACATCATTATCCTCACATTGTATCTGCTCTATAAAAATAGAAACTAGCTAGCATTTTATATATAATAAATAAATACACACAATTACATTCTATGTTCACACTTTTTATCTAATTTGAGAAAATTACAGCCTCTTTGGAAATGACATGCAAAACATTCTGTAAGTGAAACAAACCTTGATTTTTGCCTTATATTCTATGTCTCATATTCCATATCAATAAATACTGAAATGGTTTATATTTGTTACACTCTTTGTTTAATAGTTTTAGATTTTTTAATATTTATATTTTTAAATTGAAAGTCTGGGTTTGGAACAAGGGTAAAATATAAAAATCTATAAAGAGATATATATTCTTCAATGTTTTATAAAACGGTTAGTTCCTTTCCTTGATTCTGATTGTTGAATTATCGATTATTCACGATAAAACACGGCTATGACCACTTCACCCAACGGTTCTGTGTATCATTAAAAACACCCTTAGCAACCACTCTTAGCAACGTAACAAGTTTGTTCTCAGTTGATATTGTTTATTGAAGCTTACTGTATTATGTACAACTAGAAGAGTATTGTGAGAAAAAGATCGATTGAGCGAGTTTATTACCTGCATTCAGCATTTTCCTTCAGGTCAGTCCTATGTTCATAATAAAAAATCTGTTTAAATGTCTGATGTATTATCTTGTCCTTTTAACAGTTAAGGGGTTTTCCCGTGACAGCGCTAGTCAAAGCATTTGTCAGTTGCGTCTTGTTCCGTGTTCACAACAATTCAGTCTTTTCAATGTAAAAGTCTTCGCTACTGACTGACACACTCATAAAGACAGTCTTTGCCGCCATCTAATGGCATAATAATGTAACTTCTGTTGCTGTTCACGGTCAGGGACTATTTTTTCCGGTGGAAGGAAGGCTTTTAGTGATTTTACTTCATGAAAGTTGCATTGTTACATATTTTTGGCTTTAATATTTGTATTGTGTGGTAACCGTTTTATAAAAGTAAAAAGGTACTCAAGGCTAGTGCTGTATCATGAATAAGTCACAGCTCCGCTTCACGTCATGCCTAACAACACCCTTCAGCTGTGACTTATTCACGATACAGCACAGCTTCTCGTACCTTATTGCTTAATTAAAAAAATGCCAGAAGTTAAAGAAACACCCTTAATAAATAGATGTTTTGTTCTGTTCTTACCTGATGTCTCTGTGTTGGTGACAGCTACTGAACTGTTTGACAAAATACTCTATTTGCTCAGAAACCAGACCGTTATTTCTTAATCTGAGAGGAAGAGAAAAATGTGCATTAAAAACCTGTATTAATATTCCAACTATCCAAACAATCCAAAAATTGTGATAAACAAATGTCATAATTTATCTGTGAGATCAATTCTTATAAAAATCTTACTTTACAGTATGGATTGTGGAGAGCTCAGCCAGGCTGTCCAGTAAAAAGTAAAGGCCTTGACTCTGCAGTGAATTAGAAAACAATCTAAAGAAAGAGAGGAACAATAAACATTTTTAACACCAATGCGGTGTTATAAGGTACAGAATTTTTCTGTGAGGACAATAAAGAATAGGCCTACTGAGTTTTAGAAGTTATGAAGTGTGCACAAAACACTTATATTTTACATAGTAATGTAACTCTGGTGAAATACTCACTCTAATGTAAGTAGTCTAGGGCATCTGTTCAGGATTTCCACAAGCTTCTTCAAATGTATGCCCTCAAAACTGCACTCCCTTAACCTGTATGTCAAGACAACTATAAGAGGAAGCTCAACACCAAACCACTTTTGACTTAAGTGAATGAATCACATTATTTGTGTGACTATTTGATTGCGCTTTGACTGTGATGCCTCACATGCATTTGGGGAAATTACCTAAGAGTCTTGCCATTGACATGTTCCTGCACAAAATGAATCAAAGACTGATCTTCCACTCCAAGGCTAAAGATGAGAAAAGCATATACATTAGCTAACAAACCTCACAAATTTTCTTTGAGAATAACACACAAAAAAATATTTTCTGTGAACCAATGTCAATGAAAAGTAAGGAACAAATGGAAGTGTTAGTGCATTATCCATTACCTGACTTCAACAGCAACAACTTTTTCACAGGTATTCATTGAGTTGACCAGATCCAGCGCACCTACTTGAGTCATTCGGTTGCCACTGAGACTGTGAAGGAGAAGAAGGAGATAAACTTTATGAGGTAAATTATTTCAGAATATCAATTACAAGCAAACTTGAAAACGAAAGTCAGTGAAGACAGGCTGTGACTAAACTGTTACCTCACAGAGCTTGAGATCTTTAGTTTGGGCAAATAATCAACAAAACATTTCACCCCTTCATCTCGGAGAAGGTTATGAGACAAGCTACAATGGAGAAAGAAATAAAAAATAACTGTTTGTGATTACACCACATTAAAATGTACAAATACAAAGTTCTGTCATGAAACTCTAGATGGCGCAGGCTAATAAGTCCTTTAACTCAACCTGCTCGTAATCACATCATTATCTATAGGGCACAGCTGATTGGTTCGTGCTGTATCAGTGGCCAATGAGCTCACGTGCTCAACCTTTAAATACTTGGGTAGCATTTGCCTTAGCAGTGGAGCACGCTTTCAGAAACCCTTCACCTTCCCCAGCTCCACCTGTATAAATCTGTATAAATTCATGTACGCTATATTGTACAGCAGCACATGTCTTACTTGCTCACAGCAGCGTGTCGTGTATGTATTGGCAGTAGCAAGTCCCGTACTTGCTCTGCAGTAGCAGCAATAAAAGTGTAACAGATCTATTTCGCCAAGACCAAACATATCAACATTGTCATACCCATTACCATGCCGAACACTCAAGAGAGTTGACATGACAGAACTTCTATTAAGATGAGAAAAAAGGAGTAAAAGAACAGAGGAATACTTACACCAGTTCAGATAGGTGAGGACAGTTTTCCAGTATCCTTGAGAGCTTCTCGACATTGGCTTTGCTCAGTTTATACTCTGTGAGCCTGTTAACATTACAGAGAGAGTCAAAACTTCCTATTTCCAAATTGCATCAAAAGCAGTATTATTTTAATATTATTTATATACTATTATAGTATAATATATATTTTCAAATTGCTTTTATTTGTATATTTTCATTTTAGTTTAAGTTTTGGTCATTTTGTAATGTTTTTCATTTTTATTTGTTTTTGTTGTTTTTTTATATTTCTTAAGTCCT
Organism: Elopichthys bambusa; assembly: GCA_037101425.1. NCBI lineage: Eukaryota > Metazoa > Chordata > Actinopteri > Cypriniformes > Xenocyprididae > Elopichthys > Elopichthys bambusa. The sequence continues at coordinate 24,720,445 of CM074441.1, read as the reverse complement.
TGATATTACTCACTGGCGCAGAAGAAATCCGCTCAATACCAAAGACAATAGAATAAGACTTTGTCAATATCACTCAAATGCCGAGTTGAGTTCTGCACTCTCATGAATGCTTTCATTATAGCCAGCAAGGTGAAGAAACAATGTAAATAAGTGTAAGTACAGTAAGAACTGTAGTGTAAATACAGTAAGTATAAATCACTTCATAGAGTTTTCACAAGAAGGCAGAACTCACTGCACTCACTGCTGAAGTGACTGACAGCTTCAGTAATTTTAAAGGGCGCGTCATGCTGCTAAGAAGAACTTGACCATTTAGTGACCATCCTGATATAAATCTAAATAACTGAAAAGTATTATTTTTTGTCATAATCACATGGCTACTGTTTCAAAGGTGAGCTGACATTACTTACTTGCAAATTGCTGCCTCTGCTTTTTCAGGAACAAATTTGATGAATGCTTCTGCCTGGTGTCTAAGAATCATGTTAAAAGCAACTTTAGGAATTCAAATAATCAATATTAGTGATTTTAAAAGTATATTTTAAGAACGTTAACACTACTATAATATTTGATATGATCTTAAGTAAGACACCTTAGTTCTACAGCTGTGACACGCTGGCAGTCAGCAAGAGATCTGACCAATAACAAAGCCCCATTTGTAGACAAGTCAACATGACTTAAGCTGAAAAATAAGGTAATCTTAGATGAATAAAAGTAATATCAGGTCATTTATGATAGGGATCAATTATAGCTGTGCTACAGGAACCAGACTGTTATGGCCACTTACTTCAGTAGATGAAGAGAAGACATTTCAGGAAGGATCAACATTAACTTCTCAATGGACTCATTTGATAATTTTAGATGGGAGAACCTGTAACACAAATAAACAATGTGGACTAGCAGAATGTAGTTGATCCATATATAACAGTCTTTTGTCTACACTATAGATTAGCAGACATTAGACCTACTCACTCAATGTCCAGAAGGTTTTTACATTTAACCAGCTGCCTGCACAGCTTGGCCATGTAGGCAGGTTGGATATCACAATGGGTTAAACTGGAAAGACAAAAAAACATATAAGTTAAACGATCATCGCTAAATCAACATATAGAAACAAAACTGAGAGATGTACCTGAGTTTTTTATGCACATGTATCCCATTTTCACTTGGGGTCAGCTGTCTTGAAGTTTGTCTGCATTAATGAAGCACATTGGTTATACTACGCCAACATTATATATGTATACATAACATACTGAGCAAAAATGTCTGCAACAACAACTGTTTTCAGTACCTTCTGTTGGTGACAAACCAAAGAACCAACTTTTTCTTTTCATTTCCACTGGTGAGAAAAAGTGTTAGCATTTTAACAGCAGTTCAAGATAGGCAGAAAAATGACCAAAAACTCAATGCTGATATTAACAAGGTATTTACCTTGCATCCACTCTCCTCAGGTTCTTCTGGTTACAAAGGGCAGAAGCAAGCATCACCACCCCATCCATATCAACACCATTTTCACTAACACTGTGTGAGTGTTCAGAAACAAAATACATACTTTTTTGAAAACAGAAATGCATTGGCGGTATGTTACATGGGAAAGTTCTTTTTTAAAAAAGTGTCTCAAGTTTAGGCAGTTGTGGCCTAATGGTTATAGAGTAGGACTTGTAACCCGAAGGAGTCTCAGTACCAGCAGGAAATGTAGGTGGGGGGAGTGAATGAACAGTGCTCTCTTCCACTCTCATTACCCACAACTGAGGTGCCCTTGAGCGTGGCACCTAAACCCCAATCACTCCCTGGGTGCCGCAACAAAAATGGCTGCCCACTGTTCCTGGTATGTGTTCACAGTGTGTGTGTGTGTATGTGTGTGTGTGTTCACTACTGTATGTGTGCATTTGGACAGGTTAAATGCAGAACACAAATTCCGAGTATGGCACAACATACATGGCCACATGTCACTTTACTTTCACTTTTAAATGAAGCAGATAAAAACATAGGCCTACTTGATCTCCTGAATTGTTCCTAGTTCAGGCAGAAGGTCCAGAATCTTCTTTAGGCCCTTGTTACTCAGCAAGTTGTAGGACAAACTGAGAGATGAGGAAAAGATGTAACATCAGTGCTGTACTTATATGAAGAATTGTGGGTGTATGAACTCCACTGTGAGGTATATTGAAGTTTAGAAGGTGGGATTTATGGTGGATTTTAATACTTACTCTAAAAGGGTTATGAAGGAGAAGCCCTTGAGTTTATTACACAGACTGGCTACATGGGAAACTGTGATGTTACAGTGCTTAAACCTATAAAGAAACAATTAAACATGTATTTCCTGTCAGTGCAGTATGTTTGGTTTGGAAAATATTACCCACTGAAACAATGGTAGTCTCTTGTGAGATTTTGCATCACATTTGTCTTTTGTTTGCCATCTTCAATATAACCAACGAATGGCCTGATATTGCATAACTTCTGTCTCTGTCTTCATACTCCGTCCTCTTAATTCTCCTGAAATGCTGCCCAGTAATGAACACTTGTACTTTATAGACACAATACACCACCTTATTAAATGTGATGAAAAGATGAAAGCACTATATGATATAATGAAGCCATAAAGTCTAAATCCATTAAGTCTAAAGTTCAGAGTTAAGTTTAAAATCTAGACTTTGTAACTAAGGATTAATTTGTTGTGCTTTATCTGAAAAGAAATATTATTTCAAAGGACTAAGCACTTACCTTAAATTCTTTGCCCCTTCCGTGTTATTCAAGTCTGTGTTTTCACTGAGAAAGAAAAAGTGAGAAAAAATATATTAATTTGTAGTTTTATTATATTTAAATTGTATGGATTTTTATTGTGTTATCGAATGCCATAAAAGACCATCAAACTGTGCAGAAAATAATAAATAATGCACACCATCTATCACCTATAATATGTGGTCCCTTTAAGGACAAAGTGCATTGCACTGCAATAACTGGTCAAGTGCATATTGCACAAAGCAACCACAAATGATATGCTTAATATGAAAAACATCAGTTCTAACACATATTTAGAGACTTTCTGGCAATCAGCACTCACCACATTGTGTCAGAGCTTTGTGAGAAGGAAAGGCTGATCTCTTTATTCCCCCTGTATACAATAAGAGAGAATGAAACATCCCATGACAGTGAAATGGACCCAAATGGACAGGTCAAGTGACATGACGTGCCCTAATCTTCAAAAACCATGAACTACACAGGGTAAATGAAGACTACAATAAACACAGGTCAAAACATGGAGAGATTAATATTCATTTTACTTAAAAGTAAATTAATATTAAGATTTTAAGGATTTATTTATGGGACACAACTTTATGTACAGTAAAACACAGGCCCCTAAGCAAAACCAGCTGAGAACCCCTGATACAAATTGTGTGGAAAATGTTTCTCATTTGGCATTTTCATTATAAATGTATTATACTGGCCAACAAAACAACATACTCAATATGGACTTCCTGAACAGAAGGGCAGGCAGCCATCCTCTCAATGAGTGTGAGGACTCCATCTGTGGAAATGACGTTTTTCCCCATCCTAAGTAAAAGTGTAAGAATGCACCAGACGTAAAATAATACTGTGTGAGTTTTTTTTTCATGCAGTGAATGTCTAAATACGTGAAGGAGAGCGGCATCAGTTTTTTCAGCTTTTGAAACGAAAACACGCTACTTACAAAACAGAGGAGATGTTGGGCAGTCTGGATAGTGTTTCTGCAATCACTCTTATACCCTCATCTTTCAAGGAGTTATCGCTGACACTGTCAGATAAACAGAACACACTGATTGACACAAGACAGATGTTCATCCTGCTGAAAGAGGCTACAGCCACCAGGGAATACCATTTCCATGAAAGGGTCTGCAACAATGCTTAGGTAGGTGCTACAAATCAAAGTAACATCCACATGGATGGAAGGACCCAAGGTTTCCCAGCAGAACATTGACTGGTCTGTGGCTATGCAGCCCCATAGGCAACAAACTGCGATGCACTGTGTATTCTGACACCTTTCTATCAGAACCAGCATTAACTTCTTGAGCAATCTGAGCTACAGTAGCTCGTCTGTTGGATCAGACCACACGGGCCAGCCTTCGCTGCCCAAGTCATCAGTGAGCCTTGGCTGCCCATGACCCTGTTGCCGGTTCACCACTGTTCCTTCCTTGGACCACTTTTGATAGATACTGACCACTGCAGACCGGGAACACCCCACAAGAGCTGCAGTTTTGGAGATGATCTGACCCAGTCGTCTAGCCATCACAATTTGACCCATGTCAATTTGCTTGTCAACTTGCTCAAATCCTTACGCTTGCCTATTTTTCCTGCTTTCTAACACATCAACTTTGAGGACAAAATGTTCACTTGCTGCCTAATATATCTCACCCACTACCCTGTGCCGTGATAAAGACATAATCAGTGATATTTACTTCACCTGTCAGTGGTCATAATGTTATGCCCGATATGTACAACAGAAATATACAACACAAACACAAACATGTCAGGCCAAATCACCAGATTGCCTGAAATTTCAATCTATGAAACACATGGCATAGCAAAATGGTATTACTTTAGATGTGTGATATGTGGACAGTCCTCCAAAGCCCTGGCAAGTTTAGCAGCTCCAACATCAGTGAGGCCTCCACTGATAAACCTGTAAATCAGAGACAAACATAAACCAAAGCAAAACACACTGCAAGGAAATAGTGTGACAAAATGCAAAAAGGACACTACAGACATTGGTTGAATCAAAAACTTACTCTAATCGCCACAAGGCCTGGAGTTTAGACAGTATACCGCACAAAGCCTCTGCAAACCTGTCATCATATTTCCGGCTACGGAAACTTGAATGAAATATATTAAAAAAATTAAGTATATCAACATGACCAGCTTCAGACTAAAAACCACAACATAAACCATGTGCCTTTTAGGGGAAATGAGTTTGCACAATTACATATCCAGCATATTATACATCTAATATCAAGTGATACAGATAAAATAACAACCAATTATAAGCTGACAACCAATATGGTACCACTTTATCATGCATCAATATTTAAAGCTGCCATATGAACTCCAATTTACTACACATAAATAATTTGTTTATACAGGAGGATTTTATGAAAACTCACATGAGATGACCCACATTCTTGAAACTGGGGAGGATTTCCAAACAATCCAATTCAAGTGAGCAGCCACCAAAGTCCAGACATACATTCTGATCAGCAGCTGCTGTTACAAATGCTAAAGAATCCATGTCAACAGCATTGAGTCTGATATTTCTCAGTTCAAACTGTGGTCTTGATCCAATAGCTCTTGCCAACTTGGCATCTTGTGTTTCATGAGCACATCGGCACAGCTCCACCAATTTAGGGCCTGTTTGACTGGTACCTCCAGCTAAACCCAGCAAAACATTACGGACGACAGCTTGGCGCTTTTGTATCAAAGCTATGGCACCTTCGGCCACTTGAAACTGGACCAAACTGGAGGTGCAGGCCTTCGCAGCAAGCCCACATACATAAAGATGGAGAGAGTCTGTAAAGACAGATTTTGGGTCAGTCTTGGTGGTCCAGCGAGTTTTCAAGTTAAGCTTCTTCCTAAGCTGACTCTCTGTGATGTTCTGACAGGTCATGAGGTGGAGAGCAGCGAGAAACTCCTGCATTGTAAGGTGCATGAAGGTGAAACCATATCCTGAAGATCCATCCTCACACGTCAGCTTCACACTAGACAGTATCCCACTTTTGATGCCAAATTCCTGGAGTTCTGGAGGCACTTCTGTGTCCATGAAGACTATAGTGCTTTCCTCCAGTCCTTTGAGGGCCAATTGGCTCATCTCAACAATTTTAGTTCTGTATCTCTTAAGTAGAGGTATATCAGACACCCCACCTCCACTGAAGCGTCTGAGGAACGCCAACAGGATTTGCATGTAGATTTGAGTTAAGGATGTTGGAAGCTGTAGATCAGCATGAGTTCCATCACTGGAGAACAGATGATCCACACATACACAGCAGATATGACAGAGTCCAGGTACATGAGACATCGACAAGAGGTGACGGTTGTCCATTAACAAGTTTACAGCCTTCTTTTTGAGTTCATCTCCTTTTTCATGGAAGTATTGCTCAGCGTATTCCTTCACACCCAATCGATCAAACCCCTGAAGCTCACAGGTTATGAATCCAGGGCTCGCAAACATGTCTGTCACATCTCGTGGTCTACAGGTGATCAACACGGTGCAATCTGGAAGGATTTTACGATTGCACAGTCCCGAGAGGAGATCTGTCATTGGCAGAGATTTGTTTGGGTCAATGGAGCTCTCAAGCTTTTTAGGATTTGTAAGCTTGGCACGAAACTCATCATACCCGTCGAATATGAAGCAGACCTTCTCAGGGTTTGAGAGGATGAATTCAAAAACTGCTTCACTTTCCTCATCATCCTCACAAGCAGGGTAGAAGAGAAAGAGTAGATCTTTCAGGGAAAGATCTCGTGAGATAAGATTGAGCTGCCGGAACTCCAGCAGAAACAGCAGGTGAACAGACGCGAAGGAGCCTTGAGCCCAGCTACGGCCAAGGCAGTGCACCAGCAGGGTCTTACCAGATCCAGCCTGCCCCAGCAGCACGACAACCCTGCCAGTGGTTTTCAAAAGAGACTCAACAGACACTTTATGCTCTGACTCTTCTCCTTCATGGTTGTCTAGAGAAGCTTGAGGCTGGATGGTCCTGTCCTTCACTCGTAGAAAGTTCTTTTGTCTTAAATACACCCATGTGTCATCCAGATGGATGTCCTTTACCACAGCCTGTGTCACTGTCTCATGTTTTTGCAGAACCATGGATTTAAGAGCATCAGTATAGCTCTTTAAATAATCTAGGTAAGAAAATCAAAACATTGTCAATTTTCTGTGAACAAAAATTTAAATTTTATCACGAAATATAGCTTGCTATTCATACAAAAACCTCAAAAAATACTTAGCTAACATTTTAAAATCAATGAATGTTATAGCTTTATTAATAAAATATCAAAGCATGTGGCATCTGCAAAAAAAAAAAAAAAAAAATCATGCTAGATATTTTCTAAGAAATTTGTTTTACTTCTGTAATTTTGGTTTTCTTAACCATTTGTGCACCTAACAAACATCATTGAAATTTAAAATTTCTTTAAAATAAATGCCATTTGGTTTGAAATTTTCTTATACATTAAAAAAACTGTGATATATTATTAAGTGTGGTTTAAGTGTCCAGACACTTTTTGGGATGATTTTAAAGGGATGGTTCACTCTAAAATTTAATTTATTATTAATTCATTAATTACTCACCCTCATTCCAAACCCGTAAGAGCTTCATTCATCTTTGAAACACAAATTAAGATATTTTTGATAAAATCCGAGAGCTTTCTGATCACCCTACACATAGCAACGTCATAACCAATTTCAAGGCCCAGAAAGGTAGTAAAAACATTGTTAAAAAAGTCCATGTGACTACATGGTTCAACCTTAAAGGATTAGTTTACTTTCAAATGAAAATTACCCCAAGCTTTACTCACCCTCAAGCCATCCTAGGTGTATATGACGTTCTTCTTTCTGATAAACACAATCAGAGATATATTAATAAATATCCATCATAAATGTACTCCACACAGCTCCCGGGGGTTAATAAAGGCTTTCTGAAGCAAAGCGATGCATTTGTGTAAAAAAAAAAAAAAAAAATCCATATTTAACAAGTTATGAAGTAAAATATCTAGCTCCCGCCAGACCGCCTTCCGTATTCAACTTACAGAAAAAATGGAACTGGCATCGCGCAAGTTGAATAGGGAAGTCATAGGTCGTAGCGTAACCTTTTTGAACTGCGAAAGGCATTACACTTTCTTCATAAGTTGAATACTCACTGCCATTATAAAGCTTGGATGCGTCAGGATATTTATTAATATATCTCAGATTGTGTTCATCAGAAAGAAGAAAGTCATATATACCTAGGATGGCTTGAGGGTAAGTAAAGCTTGGGGTAATTTTCATTTGAAAGTGAACAAATCCTTTAAATGTTATGAAGTAACGAGAATACTTTTTGTGTGCAAAAACAAAACAAAAACAATGACTTTATTCAACAATTTCTTCTCTTCCCTGTCAGTCTCCTACACTGTTCACATAGTAAACACAGTGCAGCGCTTCGGGTTCTATGTCAGAATGCCAGCTCATTATTGGCCGGCTCCTGCATCAGCATCACACGCATGCATCGTGGTGCTCATGTGAACAGCGTCGGCCAATAATGAGCGTAGACATGAGGGTGAGTAATTAATGACAGAATTTTCAGTTTTGGGTGAACTAACCCTTTAAGTATTATAATGCTGTCGATCACAATGTTAACATTAATAACAATGTCAATGCTCAATGTAATGCTGTAGTGATTTTTAGAAATTTTTAAGTCATTTTTTAACTTTTTACCATGTTATTTTTTGTTATTTTGATCATTTACGAGATTAATCAACCAAACTGAAATCACTGGGAGATGCAGCTTTTGGTACTAAATTGAAGTTTAACAGTTAGGTTGCTCAAGATATCTTACACAATGAGTCAAAATTCAAAATGGGTGTGTCCCTTTAAGAGTTTAACATACCTAGCCGTGGACGTTTAACATTTCTTGATGGTGAAGAATTATCACTGTCACTTGTATGACTGAAGTTTGTTCCTTCAAAGCATAGAAAACAAAACAACTGTCTGAATAGGTATAACCCATAATTCATTAACATTCATATTTTAAATGATAGCTCCTTTCTTTTAACAGCTACAGAATACTTTCACTTCAAATATTATTTTTAAAAATTATGTTTTGAAATTAAATAGTAGAACAAATAATATATAAACTGATATATGTTGTTAAACTGAATCATGATTAATAACACAATTATGCTTTAATATTAATTAATGTTATGAGCAGGAAAAACCCTGCAGTCAAATTTTAAAAAAAGTGCAAACATGAATTACCACTTGTGTGTTCTGCTACGGACAACACTGTCGTTTCAAGATAAAAGGGAATGTTTTCACAGTACTGATATACAGTGGAGAGAAACCTTCTACATATGTTATGGTCTGACGTTCTGAAGTAATCTACAGTGGCTGAGACAAGGTCTCTGTTGTTGGTCAGTGACCGTAGCTGATCCATTCTGTTAGGGTCCACTAAGGCAAAGATCCGATCCAGAACACCACTGTTCTGTTTGCAGAGCACGTCCACTAGTGCACTGGCCTCCTGGGCCACCAGGAAGCCCACTGACCAGTTCTCCCTCTCCATCCTCATCCATTAGCTAGGGGAAAAACCAGACTCATTAAACAGAAATTCCTTCATTTTGATTTGTAGACATTGTTTTAGTTAACATCACAAACCTTATTCACCACAATACATGTAATGGCATTCGAGTGCTGATCTATACATGTGACAAAGCACAGGTCTATGATGCCAGTGCATGTGGTCTAGGACCAACACAGGCTTTGTTTGGCAATGCTAAAAGCATGTATTGCTACAAGCTACAGTATTATTTAAATGCTGAAAATACTGATATACTGATACTCTTCGAATTGATATCGACACAACTTTTCAGGCTTTGTTATAAACAAAAGACAGTCTCTATGCTACAGGCTAGCCATGACAAATTATTGTTCCGTAGGTATTCTGAGGTAAATGCTTTCAGGATGGCACTTATGATCTCCATATAAATGCAAAGTAATACATACAATGTAATATCATACGTAGCTTTTTCTAAGGTTTCTGTCTCTACAATCAATTACTAAAATATAATAATATATATGTATGTATGCATGTATGTATGTATATATAAATATATATATATACATATATATATATATATATATATATATATATATATATATATATATACATATATATATATATATATATATATATATATATATATATTAAGGAGCAGCTCGTGTCCATATAAAAAGGCCTGCAGAAAACGACGACGCTAGTGTTCTTCTGGAGACTAGTTGTGTCAAGACTGACCTCATGGATGTCAGTGTTAGTCAACGATAATAACTCTGAAAAAGCATTTACAAATGTTCTGTATGTTTATAAGAGTTATTGATATAATGGACTCACCGCTGGTGGCATAACGCATCCGTCCAGTTTTAAGAGAAAATGAAACAAAACAAACCCTCTTTAGTTTCGTTTTCTTTTATATGCGCAGTGTGTTTTAATGGAAAACGACATTTTTATCTATAGACGACTGAGCGTTTCGCCAGGTTTATTGTTCTAATACTTTTCTATGCAATCACAACAGAAAGCACTTTATGAAGAATTCATAGACGTTATTTTAACATTCCTATGCATTTAGATAGAATAAAATACATTTAGTTTATGTTGCCAATTAAAATGCTATGGTTATACTGACCCACTGAACAGTATAATCAATTTAAAAGTGTGCATTACACATAATGTTGTCGTCAGGGAGAGCATCTGAGGACAGGACTGCGGTCATGTTTGGTGTTGTTGTCTGCACACACTGAAGCCACCCAGTGGTGAAATTAAATCACTCCTTAATACGACATCAAGAAGTGACTGAAATAAATTAAAATAATAAAATGTAGAGCTTCATTTATCCAAAGCATCTAAACCTGATAAAATATATTTTTTTAAATTAATAATGATACAATAAAATATATTGGTACAACTTAGTTTTTAAGCTAGTTTTAAAAATGCAACTTACCTTAGGGTTAGTTCACCCCAAAATGTCGTTCCACACCCGTAAGACCATCGTTCATCTTCAAAACACAAATTAAGATATTTTTGATAAAATCCGATGGCTCAGTGAGGCCTCCATTGACAGCAAGATAATTAAGAAAGCTACTAAAGACATATTTAAAACAGTTCACGTGACTACAGTGGTTCAACCTTAATGTTATGAAGCGACGAGAATACTTTTTGTGCGCCAAAAAAACAAAATAACAACTTTATTCAACAATTTCTAGTGATGGGTGATTTCAAAACACTGCTTCAGGAAGTTTCAAAGCTTTATGAATCTTGTGTTTTGAATCAGTGGTTCGGAGAGTGTATCAAATTGCCAGTCATGTGAACCACTGAAATTTCAAAACGTTTAGAAACACTTATGACGTAACAAAGCCTCATTTACTGAAATCACGTGACTTTGGCAGTTTGATGCATGCTCCAAACCACTGATTCAAAAGCAGTGTTCTGAAATGAGGGTGAGTACTTAATGACAGAATTTTCATTTTTGGGTGAACTAACCCTTTAAAGCAAGACACTACAGGGGAATAGGGTCAAATTTTTAACTAATAGATATCACCATATTTCCCCAATCACAGCACATTAACATAGTTGTTTTGTATTACAAGTTTCTGAAAAAATATGTCTAAATATGCACTAATAGAATCGAAATCTGAACATATGATGAAGCCCATGTTTCATTTTGTTAACAAATAAGAGTCAAATACAGGCCTATCTATCACTCCATAAATTAGAAAATATATTCAAAAGCCAGAACAAACAATCTCCATGTTTTTTAGGAAAACAATGTTAAACTAGGCAAATTATATATATATATATATATATATATATATATATATATATACATATATATGTGTGTGTGTGTGTGTGTGTGTGTGTGAGAGTAATAAGGTACGAGAGGCGGTGCTGTATCGTGATTAAGTCACGGCTGAAGGGCATTGTTAGGCATGACGCGAAGCGGAGTGTCAGTCAGTAGCGAAGACTTTTACATTGAAAAGACTGAATTGTTGTGAACATGGAACAAGACGCAACTGACAAATGCTTTGACTAACGCTGTCAGTCACGGGAAAACCCCTTAACTGATAAAAGGACAAGATGATACATCGGACATTTAAACAGATTTTTTATTATGAACATAGGACTGACCTGAAGGAAAGAAAGTGTTTGAAACAAGATGAGAGTGAGTAAATGATAGCAGAAGTTACATTTTTGGGTGTCATATCCCTTTAAGAACTAGTAAAATAATAGCCTATTTCTTTCAGAAGAAGAGCTGGTTTAACCAGAAAGCCACAACCCACAATTATGTATGACAGCACCAGAAAATGTGTAATAATAGTAATACAACCTCTAAGTTGCTTATTACTGAAGGACATGTAAACAAGATAAAACAAGATCACATTTTCATATTTACAAAAATGGACATCTACACAAAACATCAAACTTCTTTACATACAAGCAAAAATGCCAGAAAGAGTCATTCATATACTTATGTGTATGTGATGTATGTATGTGTGCATGTCTGTAAGTGTGTTTGTGCGCGAAAGAGAAAGTGAAAGAGAGCACAAGACTGTCAATCCAGTGTCCTTTTCAGGAATTCCACCAGCAGATGTTGTGGAAAACCAAAATCCAGCTGGACTATCACATACCCCTGTACATTCACAATAAAAAAATAAAAAAATAAATGAAATTAAAAAAAGACAACAATGTAACTGTTTAAAGTGTTGAAATGATTATTTTCTTTGATATCATGACTGCAAAAGACAAGTTAAGATATATTCAAACCTTAAGTGCTAGTGTAATATACTCACATCCCGAGATAAAACTTCAGGATTGATGATGTCAAAGAGATAAAGCCCCTGTTCATCCATCAAAGCGGTTAAATCTGGCTCCAGGTCTGAGGGGAGAGATGAAACATGATGTAAAGATATAGAAACACATGATTTAGACTGCTTGGTTACGGTGGCCACACTTACATGATATGACTTTGGGGATTCCCATCTTTTCCACAGCTTCCTGTAGATAAACTTTCAAGCTGTCCGCCATCTTAGAAGAAGTCATATAACATTTATGATGATAAAATAGGTGATGTATGAAATAAAAAATAAATAATTGTATTCTCACCTCAGTGGTTCCTTCTGATGTGGAGACTTTTGCTATAGAGATACTACAATTGTCACAAAACAGAAAAGAAAACTTTAAATCAGGGATACGAAACTGAAATTCTTTTTTTCATGTGATTGTGTAGAATCTATCTTTATACAGTACATCCTGTATAACTTACCGCTCTGCAGTGGCTTTCAGAATTAGATTCTTCTCTGCATATGAGGCCTTTACAACAACTGTCACATCCTGTAAGCACATAAACCATTGAAAACCCAACATCTATCTATCTATCTATCTATCTATCTATCTATCTATCTATCTATCTATCTATGTTCATGTGCTTGTATTATGGTATGGCTCTTAATGTGCTTTAGCTTACGGTCTCAAAATAAAGTACTGGCACGTCTTGACTATCCAGTAAGAGCTCGACTCCAGCCACAGCTCTGACAGATGTGCCCTCTGTGGTGGTCCACAAGTGTGGAACTGACATGCTTCTCGCCTTTAACATTGGACCCTCAGAGGACAGCCACTAAAGAGAATGCAAAAAGCTGCCATCACACTTCCACAAACACGCAGGTGCTAGTTTGAAATGGCGGGTAGTGTGCTTCATGTGGAAAACATTTATTTGCATGTTCCAGTCAATAAAATGTGCAGTCAGTAAAATGTGACAGTCATTTCCTCCCCTTTGTGCAGTTTGAATATTTGTAATGAGTGTTTTAGTACCTTGTTCAACAATTCAGGCCTGGCTGAGGACAGCTCTGTCTGAAACAGATCCTGTAAAATACACAGACACATGTGAATATGTGAATATGTCTAGAAACACTTCATAGCTTTATATCAGGGTATATATATATATATATATATATATATATATATATATCACAATTAAAACAACACTGCTTTATATTAAGTTACATACAACAGCTGTGGCATTGTTCATGCATGGGCAGCTCTAGCTCATTTTTGCTACTGTCATATAAGCACTATCTCCACTCAAATTTGTGTTATGAAAATGTATGTAATACAAGTAGTAAATTTAACTTCATTCCATACACAGACTTATATGTCGTAGTAGCAAAAATCCCCAAATTCATTTTTTGCCATTTTCTTGAAACCACAGTTTCCAATGCAAAAAAAGGTCCTCTTACCTTTTTCATGTTTTTTTGTCATTTAGATACAAAAACTATATGCTCAAAAGCACCCTCTACAGTTTAAAAGCATTTATTATACACTCTAATAAAAAAATGCTGGGTTAAAAACAACCCAAGTTGGGTTGAAAATGGAAACCCAGCGATTGGGTTGTTTTAACCCAGTTAAATGTTAAATGTTTGCCCAACGTGCTGGGTAGTTTTAATTAACTATTGTTTAAAAATTACTTTATTGCTTGCTTAAAATGAACCCAAAATATGTTGGAAATAAACATTTATTAATAAGTTTAATGTATAATAATTAAACAATAAACATTTATTAAATTGCTCATTAATAAATGTTCACCTTTTGATTATTACTGTTGCCTCTAGTAATTATGTTCTGATTTTTAATTTCCAACCTATTTTAGGTTCATTTTAAGCCAGCCATATAGTCATTTTTAATCAATAGTTATGTTAAATAAAACTTCCCAGCACATTGGGCAAACATTTAACCCAACTGCTGGGTTTGTCCATTTTCAACCCAACTTGGGTTGTTTTTGACCCAGCTTTTTTAACAGTGTACAAATGGCTCCAACATAGGCTATCTAATATTGAATTATATCATACTGCGAGTTCTGTTCCAGAGATATTGCGAATAAATCGTCCATCATGGTGTGCGGCGCCCATCAGTGGGTCTAGAAGCCCATCGGAAATCCAGAAGCAAAGCATGCGATTCTCAGTCAGTTGGGAGGGGTTAAACACAGAGGTGCTGAGGTCTGAGGTCACATTATTTAAAGTAACCAAACCCTGTTTCAGAAGAACATAAGTAACCACATAAAAAGATATGAAAAAAAATGCATTTATTTGAACACAATTTTTTAAGAATAAAATCTTTATAATCAGACCTTATGGTATGATTCTATATAATTAGATTTGATGATGGGGGAGGAGGTCACAGAGATGTCTACACCGATGTTTCCATCACTAAGAAACTGCTCTGCACAGACAGAGAGAGATGTCACATCAATGCAGAGCAGATACACATATAACATAACCACAAATTCTTTCATGTAACCACTGTTGAATGAAGGGCATGAGAGCTCTGCATTCTACCTGCTTGCTCCTGTATGAAGTCTGCAAGTATGTTGGCCACATTGTTTATTTCCTTACAGATCTGTTAGTGAGAAAGGAAAACCAAATCCTTTAGGTAAATGGTTGGAAGCTCTACTAATGGAGGGTATAAGTCACATAATACGAAGTACTCTGCTCAGATCTAATACTCAGAGCACATTAGAGCACACCCAGCTAACAAAATATGTTATAAGAAGATTTTGCTAACATTCCCATTAGGTTATGATTTTTTTTTATGCGCAAACATATGTGCAAACATTATGTGAATCTTACTTCTGAACATTCTCTAAACATTCTTAAAGTAATCCATGAACAATGTTTAATTAAAGTTTTTGTTCTAATGTTTTGACAACCAGAAAACTCATCATGGAACAGGATAGACACACTCACCTGTGACTTTACTACTAACTTCACTGTGAAAGTCACAATATCTGTGAACATTCTTTTCAGCCACCCGGGTCTGCACACAGACAAAGTCGTTTAAATGGTTTTGCAAAAGAGCAGTGCTTAGCAGTGATCTCCAGGAAGTGCTCTTTACTCATAAGCAAAGACTTTGACCTAGATATAAATCAAAATCTAGCTTATAAAATGGTCATTTGTAGAGTTCTGATCACTATTGTGTCTCAGTAATGTGAAATGTCGAACTCACTCTCTGTCTCCTTGCAGGAGCAGCTTCAGTTTGTGAAATGTGAGGTAACAGTCTGATGTGTCTGCAGCCACTTTGCCCTTTCCACAGTCTGACACACAAACACATCTCTTTTCAGACAATAACTAGTACAGCACATTTCTATTCAGAATTAAGTAAGTAATGTCAAACAGAGCTGCCTAAACAAACAGAATGGGACTCACATAGTTTTGGGTTGATGACCAGGTCAATTTGTGACTCAACTTCAAAATCCACTGACTGTTTCAGGCTGAGTCTGTATAAGAAAGAACATGGCAATGATGCAAATTTATATTTATTTTACTGTTGTGTTAGAAAGAAAGACAAACAAAGCAACAATAAATAGTATTTGCCACAATGTTTCATGACTTTAAAATTTTAGAGGCACAGATTCCATGTTAAAAATGTATTAAAAGACCCGTTTTGTCAATTTTGTTTAAATCTTGTTCTATTCAACCTTGTTAAGTTATTGGGGAATATATATATATATATATATATATATATATATATATATATATATATATACACACACAGTCAAACCAAAAATTATTCAGACATTTTTAATATTTTTTACATATGTTTACTAGTGGGTGCAGGACACTATAGTTCATTTATGTAAGTGAGGATAGCAAAATAAAGTAAACTGTGACATATTATACCCAAAAATTCTTCATACAGTGGACTAACATTAAAACTGATAAAAATTTGGAACCAATTTTTGGTTGCTTAAGTGTTATCTGACATAATTAAGATTTTTTTTGTTTGTTTGTTTTACCATTACCATTTTTTTTTCAAACTATAGTGAATAAACTATATTAATGAATGACATGTTCAAGGTGTCGGAATACATTTTGGTTTGACTGTATATATAGTTTAACTGTAAATAATGAAATTCAACAATATTACAAACTAACATCGCATATTAGCTCATATTGAGTGACCAGAAATGTTTGCTTTTTTAATGAATTATGATTTTTTGTATAATAATTTTTAATGTCAATTTAATGCTTATTTCTATTAAATTACCAAAAATATATATATATATATATATATGGTTTTACATTTTATTTAGACATGATTTTTTTATGAATTTTGCAAACTTCATAAAAAATAAAAATAAAATAAAACAGCTCATATAATATTTAGTCTTACTTCCTGAAGTTCATGATCAAATTTTCTGAAGGCTAAACACCTTTCACAGACCATTTGTTAAAAATAAATATTACTTCATTTGCACTGTTCTGACTTGTGATGCTGTGTCTAAAATAAGTGTATGTAATTTTATTATATGCTAACTGGAAGAAACCTTGAAGTTAAACAAAAGACCAATGTTTTACAAGAACATATGTAGAGCACGGGGTTAAACCACAGCTGTGCCATTGCCGAAACCTGACCCTGATATGGGGTAATAAATAGAAACACTCACAGCCAGCTGCCATATCCATAGTTGATGGTCCCTTTAAATAAAGCCGACACATTTGAAATGGAGATCCCAATTCCTTCATTCTCTTTCAGCTCAAACTCACTCTTTCCAATGGAAAGGTTATGGATCTCTAGGCTGTGGGTGATGTGGGAAAGAAGAGTGTCATAAGATACAGAATGTAACACAGAACATGTAAGCACCTGCAGGTGTTCCTTACTTGTGAAATCCATATTGCACTGTGCCAAAGCCTATTGATCGCTCTCCCTCTACGCTGGGATATCTGGCATGCTGAAAAGCGGCCTGTATGACTTCAGTAGTCTTCTCATTCACTGAGGAATCAAAGCAGGGAGATGTTTATTCTCTAGTCCAGGGTTTCCCAAACTCAGGGAACTACATAAGAGTTTATGAATTCATGAGAAGCTAATAATTAATAAAATCATAAACATTTAAAATTAATTTATTTTAAAATAAAAACAAACAATAATTTAAAACACAAACTTTTTTATATATATATATATATATATATTTTGATTGTTTACCTGGATATTTTATTCATTAATCAACATCAGAGAACCGTGAACAAGTGTGTTGTTAAATTATTGAAATATTAGATTGAATTTAAGGGGGTACTTCAAATAAATATTTTAAATTAAAGTGGTTCGGCTTACAAAAAAAGTTTAGGAATCCCTGCATGTTTTTAAGTTTAGAACTTACTTTCTCCAATTCACTTGATAATGTTTTTTATCATTTTACTGACATTTTTACTTTTATGCTGTTTTTATGCACTTTTGTGCAATCTTTCACAACCATTATATATTACACAAATATTCTACGATTTATATGAGAGCTTTATATGATAATTTTTTTATTTTATATTTCTTTAAATGATATGCATGTTTTAGATTAAATATAGTATGTTACATCTGTCATGCTTAATACGTTAACTATCCATTAAAAAAACAGACTTCTGCATGAGAAAAGGGGATCTTGAAAATGTTTGAAGTTAATTCTAACACCATTTTGAAACAAAATACCCTTTTTTTGCCATTCAGTTCCTAGTACTAACAGTTCCTATACTGTTTTTACAATTCCTTTATGTTATTTTGAGTGTAAAGTAGACTAATGGACTTAGCTCAACTTGCCATGTTCATGAGAAAAGTAGCAATGTCCAGTTTCTGTCTCAACCTCCATAACAGTTTTAAAACTTACCACCTGTTTCTATTGCAATAGCATGGAAAAAAGTGACAATTGTTAAAACATCTCCTTTTGTGTTCCACAGAAAAAGAAAGTTGTATTATTTGACACCGCATAAGGGTGAGTAATGATGTCAGAGAGGTTTTTTTTTTGGGGGGTGAACTTTCCCCTAAAAAATAAACCCTAACCTCAAGCTTAGTATTGACTACAACTCTAGGCCTTCTTTTTTTAGTTATATTATACTATCATTTTGCACTCTGATTGCTTTGAATGAATTCTGCTGCAAAATAATGAATATCAAAACATATACTCACTTACAAACAAGGTTTGACTATATAGTAAAGAAATCAATAAAAGCGTACTTACGGACTACAGCTGCGGGATAGGTAAGTCTACAAACAGCTCCTGTAAACCTGTAGGCAGAGGGAGGATCCAGACAACAACTAATTATTTTGACCAAAGCAAAAAAAAGGAGCAGCGATTTACTCCTCTCCATCTCAACAAAGTCTGAATGGACACAGATGAGCCTCGGTCTCTTAATGTTATTAGGGCTTCTCTTTCAAAAGAGCTCTGTTTTCTTTCAGCAAGTATCTGAGGAGGAGGGACAGATTCAGAGGTAGGCTCAAAGGAAGAGGGGGTGGACATGGCCTGTAATGTTTGATTTGCGATGCCCCTCTTCTGGAGAACAGAAGAGAACATGCAAATGCCCCTGGGGTCGACTAGCACATGTTGCTCAAGGTTACTGGAGGACAGCAAACAGTGCACGGGGATGTTTTCTTTGTTTTTCTGGACATTCTGCTGTACAAGACAAATAAAAGATATGACCACAGGACAGAATGGACAAGAGCAGGTCAAAGTCCATAGGGGTGGACAAGCTCTTAGGCAAAGGTGTTATAGAGCTATAGAGTTCATTGGTCTGTCCAAGTAGGCTACATGTGTCACAGTTTTGGTTTATGTATTTCGGGACTCTTAGTTTAAAGTCTGCGTGAACCGGAAGTTGCAAACAACTTTTCTCCAGTGTTGTGACGTATTTCCATGTGAAACGGAATATTGAATAGAGGGCAGAGTTTTACTTTAGCGCTCCTCCTCTCCTTCTCTCACTCATAGCAGACTAACCGTTGGAGGGGAGTGGTTTAAGCGTTTTCAACCCAAGTCGTCAAACTGATGTCATTAGAGAAGGGGCACCGTAGCAGAGGGGAGGAGCATTTTCAGATTTTGATGAAATATTACGAAGCCAAACAATTTCTTTTGTGTGGATTGACTTGTACGGATGAATTGTTCACCACAAAACTAGCAATTTGAGCTAACAAAATAAATAAGGTCAATTTTGATTTCATGTGTACTTTAAAGTTTTCTGTTCCATTTTTGCCTCATTTCCTTTTTCCTGTTTAGTTCCTGTTTCATTGGTTGTCATAGTTATTCAGTGTTTAATTGATTAGTCTCACTCACTTCAATGTATTGAATGTATCAATTTCAATATAATCAGTGTATCAATCAATATAACATACATTTTTGTTAAAGTGCATGTACATGAACTGGCAGCATGTGGCTAAAGATAAAACCTAAAAATGAATTCACCTCATTTCTGACGAGCCTACTGCGTTTTGAATTATGGGTGGCACTTCCGGTTTGGGGAACTTCAAAAAGACTGAAACGAATCATTTCTAATTCAAATCATAAGGTTGCCCTAGGCTACAAACAAAGCTTATCTATCAGTTTTACTGAATGAGCTGTCAATTTTCCTTCATGTTTTATTTTCAGACATTATGAGAATAATGTAACGCTTGGTATTTTAACGTGACACGTTATAACAAGAATATCTATGGCAAGAGCTCTTTTCAGTCGCTGCATTCTTTTTTCATGATTATTTTTCCCCCTTTGCATTTTTCGCTGTAATACTATTAAAAAGGACAACATATACTGCACATTTGTGGTCTGTTCTCCCGATGTAATTCACAATATATCTGATTAATAATTCACTGGTTTTTCTCCTCAAATCCTCACGTCTCTTTCCAGGTTTGTTTTCACAGGTAAATACAATTTATTATCTGTCAAAATGACGGAAATCACAGTTAATTAACATTTTTGATTTAAGGCAACGTATGGTACATAATACAGATATTACTTCAGTGATATTTAACCCCTCCGTTATTGCTGTGGAAAGAATCGCACTTTTCGGTTTATCCATGGTGTGTTGAAAGTACCTTGTTGATGCTTTTACACTTTTAAATGTCCTTTTAATAGTTCGATGGTTGAAGGGTGAGTAGAATAATGTCATCTTAGCGTACCCAGTTTAAAAAAACTTATTATTGCGTTCATAGATAACATTTCACTGATTGTTTACATCTTAACGGAAGTTATAACCATAATTCGCGCGTAGGAATAAGGTTTATACGAAAAGCCAAAAAAAAAAAAAAAAATCACCAGAAAACCTTCGCTACTCAAACAGAATGCAACTCATATTTCTATTACACTCCATCAAAGAATTTCAAAATGAAATTGAAACAAAGCTGTTTATTTCTTTTTCCATTTTCTGGTACAAAGAGGCGTATCTTAATAATGTTAATAAACAAAGCTATTTTATACATCAAATTAAATGACAGCAATGCTACAGTGTTGATAAATACCAAATTAAAAAATTATTTTTTTAGTCTCTCAGAAGTATACCTCTCTTCATTTCTGTCCCCCACTCTTGCAGATTCCAAAGTGCAGTTCCTTCATGTAAAGAAGGTGCAAATTTGAAATGAAGTTAATTCGCCTTTGTTTCATCCCGAGGTCAACAACAAACACTTCGCTGCTCATTGAATTGCAAATTCTGCTCAAACTACTTGAACGCATACCAAACCTTCTTCATAAATATTAACATTACTCATTGCACAGGTTGAAGACAATTAAAAAAGAGAACATGTAAGCATATTGCATAAACAACATTAGCTTCAAAGTGCCACAAATGCATTCTCCCAAGCACCCTCCCCTCTATTCATGCACTTAGAACAAAATCGATGTATGGCCTTCGTTGTCCATTATACTAGAACTTTAATAAGATAATCCCATGAGTTTAATCCTTGGATCACTCATCGTAGAGCACTTCAAGAGAATGAAGCCGTGGTGACAGAAGCCTATATAAGAGGATCAGGCCAGGAGACCGATACCATTGATTCCAGCCGATGTGGTTATCTAAAGTGCTAAGCAAAAACTGTCCAGCAATATTTACAACTCCATGTCCATGTTTATGCAGAATGTGCAACCAATGGTCACATAGACAAAGGACTGGAAAGTGCTACCATCTCTAGTACTTGTAGCCTTCATGTATAATGTCCAGTCTAAATGGTCAGGCCAAGGGCTCTGGAGTCCAGTTTTGTTGCTTCTCTCCGACTGCTTCTGGATCAGTTTGCAATGCCCTGTGGAGCCTCAGGTACCAGAGAAGCGAAAAAGGCTTTGAAAAATACCCAGGCTGTCCATAGGAGGTGTGGTCTAACTGGGGGAACAGGAACTGCTGTCATGGCAGGTTCAACAACTTCAGCATCCTCCACTTCAGCAGGGGGCGGCACCTTCAGGACAAAATGAGAATTATTAAATCACATACATGCCTACATAGTCACACACTACTTATCAAAGTATAACTAATTCTTCACTTAGGCCTAGTCCACACATACACAGGTATTTTTTTTATAAATGGAGCTTTTCCTGCTTTGTAAAAAAAGAAAAATCTCATCCACACAAGCATGGTTAAAAAAAAAAAAAAATCTGTCCACATGAAAACTCAAAAACATGCTATGAAGCACTGTTAAGAGCATGCCAAACCAACAGGTGGCGATATAACCCCAACCCTAAAGCCATGTTGGCCAATCAGAAGCCTGAATAAAAAGGTTATTACTGGATATATATATATATATATATATATATATATATATATATAATTATTATTATTATTAAGTTTTTATAAGCTACCGAACAATAAAAGCCAGCCTTTAAGGAAACAAAAGTGGATACAGGCAATAAGATGCATCAGCAGGAAGAATGGGTAAATTGTGGGTAAATTTTAGTTTCTCAATATATCTTCTCTTCTCAGCTTCACATAGGGTGGTGAAATAATCCTTTGACATGGTTAAAAATAATGTTTTTTTTTTTTTTTTTTTTTTAATAAATATCCTGTCATATAAATATACGGCATATCCTGTCGCCGATTACGTTTCCCTCCAGTGGTAGTATGAAAGTAATATGACAAGTTGCGCTCTGTCTCAATTGCCTGTATCCACTGTGTGTCCTTAAATGCTAGTTTTTTTGAGTTAACAGCTTAAAAAAGTTCTGTTTTTCTTTAGCTTGTTTGCTGTACACCGTCACATAGCAGCTTTTAAACATTGTTCTGTTTTTTTTGTTATACATCAGAAATGACAAGGAGGCAGCTTCTCGCAATACAAAGTCAATGGAGAGGGTTGGCTCAGTCAACGCCCGGTGGGCGTGGTTTTCAGATTATGACGCATGTCACTCTGTCTCTATGTATCTGAATACATGTTATAAACCTTGTTAGCTCAGTTATTAGCAGCAATATTTTGGCTACATCCTTCATTGCAGACTCACCTCATGTAAACAAAGGAGACAGCAGCACACAATCTGACGTCAAATAAAAGAGATAGCAGCGCGCACTCCAACGTCACAAACCAAAATCTCCTGTTTCACCAGCTACACGACAACACTGCAACCTGAAAATCTTTCTGAAAATCTTCACCCTGGCAAGAGTTTTCAAAAAAGTTCAGTTTCAGTGACCTGATACTGCGTTTGCGTGTGGATGAACGGCCAAACCGCAGCTTTTTTAAAAACACCTGTGTTCGTGTGGACAGGGCCTTATTTTCTTTCTTTAAAAGAAACTATGACTCACTGGTTCTGGATGTCTCTGCTCATTTTGGTTCTGCTGGTTCTGTATGACCTCTGGTGCTGGCTGATTGTGAGGCCTGGCTTGGGGTCTCCGTCTAAAAGGAAACCAGCCTGCTGTGTGTCTGAAAGAGAGAAAAAGAACCATAAGAATAGCTACAAAAAGGCATTCAGGCCCCCATGAGCTCCATTTCCATTAAAATGACACCATTCATTTTAAAATAGTCAGCCATTAGCGCTCTGCTCATTCATACATTACTAAATCATGAAAGGACGCCAAAACTGTTTGTATGGTAGGGTGGGTCAAGATAGGGACATCACATTAAACACCCTCAGATCAAGCTAATGATTGCTGGAGTGCTACACACTAGTCTTCACAGCAGTCAAACCACCACATTTGCAGAGATAAAGTATCAGAAGTTAATTTTACCAGCCTGAAGCCCTCAGTTATAACAGCTGGTGATCAACAAAATAAGTCCCAGAATGCCACCTACCAATCTGCAGTCATGTACAGGCAGATGTTTCTTTCTGATCAGAGAGAACCCTGCGTCCTTCTGCTCATTTTAGCTTGCGTAAGCTACTCATTCCATTCATATTGCTCAGGAATGCATGTGTGTTAGTTTGTACACTGACCAATGGCTCAAAGCCTGAAGTTATATAACTGAGGG
This sequence comes from Elopichthys bambusa, assembly GCA_037101425.1. NCBI lineage: Eukaryota > Metazoa > Chordata > Actinopteri > Cypriniformes > Xenocyprididae > Elopichthys > Elopichthys bambusa. The sequence continues at coordinate 24,696,518 of CM074441.1, read as the reverse complement.
TGTATCTGTGTTTACAGACTCTATCAAGAGTCCATAAATGGGTCTCACACTTGCATTCTTCCACTGATGTGGATAAAACAACATACTAAAACACTCAAACAGAGATACCTGCTCTATAATTAAGTGGCGCCGCAACACAAAACATACAGTGCTACCAAACAGCCTGATTTCTGAATGAATTACTCATTTGAGGTGCTTCATTTTTGAGAATCAAAAACATACAGCACAACCAGTGTATTCCAATTCCCCAAACAAATGGTTCTTTTGAAGTTGTTCTTTTTAGTGAATCAAAAAAATACAGTGCGACCAATCAAGTGTAGTCCAATTCCCTAAGCAAATAACCTATATGAACCCGTTCTTTTTAGTGAATCAAAAACATACAGTGTTAACTTCAACTCACTCTTTTCAGTGAAGTCCAACTCCCAAACAAATGACTCTTATGAACTGATTCTTTAGTGAATCAAAAACATACAGCGTGACCAGTGTAGTCCAATTCCAGAACAAATGACTCAAAAACACTAACCACATGTTTTTGAATATTATGTTTACAAAATTACAAAATAAACATTTGGTGTTCAGTTTAAACTTACAGGTACATAATAACCAGGCTGCTCATGACCAGGATGAAGCGGCTCATGCTGGAATAGTAGTAGACAATTGTCAGGAAGACACCCAATCGGGATGCCGTGTACACCCAATCCAGCCAGTCGCGGTTCATGTCCTCCTCGTCTTCCATCACAGGACCACCCTGGGCATTCATTCGCAGATTCTGATTGGCTCCCTCTGGGTTGATGAATGCAGGACCTGGGGCGTTCTGATTGGCTGGTAGGTTGTTGATGGGTCCTTGATTGGGTAAAGCTGCAGGTACAGCGGCTTGATGAGGACCGACAGGCAGCGAGGAAGCAGCGGCAGGGGCGACCATCGGAGCGGAGGCGGCTGCTGTCATGGCAGCATGACTGAAACAAACATCACAGTATAAAAAAAACAAAAAAAACAGACGTTTCATTCACAGGTTGTACAACAGTCTGATAGGCCTGGATATAGTATGGCTGCAGAGTAATCTTAAACCAAAATCGTGATATGGCAATTATTAAATCGCAAAGGCCGCAATTTAAATAAATAACTATATTCTCTGCATGTTTCGGAGCTGTTCTGTAAAGCTTGATGGTATAATGTTTAAAAAAAAGACAGCCATAAATTTTTTTTACAGTGAGATATTACAATAGTACTACATTTCTTATTTTGTTTGAACTAGTGCTCCTTGCGTGGTGTTCAGAAATGACCATTTAAAAAAAAAAGAAAAAAGAAATGTACTATATTTTAGTTCAATAATATTTTTTATTTAATATTTTGTATTTTTAAGGGATTTTATGGTACTAAAGTATATTTATGCAGTAGTTATAATCCATTTATTACCTATAACTAGTTTGAGCATAGGCCTGAAAATGAAATTTCCAACTTAAACGGACATAAATCTCGAGTGCTTTGGAGTACAGACGTAAGTTTGGTCTCTTTTTAAAGAAGACATTTGACATATTGCGGAAAAAAGTAAAAAAAAAAAAAAAAAAAAAAAAGTAAACTTAAGAGTTAAAGAAGTTTAACTTATTGTAATGAAAAATGCATAAAAAAAAACATTTTCAATTTTTATATGAAAATCAAAGCCATAATAAATTTAAAGTTCTGCTCCAAATTTGAGGTTGATATCTCAAAAATGAGCTTTCAGTAAGATTTTGTTTGGGCGCAGTACCAAACGTTTCCACTAGAAGAAATTAATTTCCCATTAATTTCCAATGCGGTCATTTTTGACTGTGAACAATACAAGTTTGACTATTTTTTTCAGGACCATTTAACCTTTTCAAATCATGTCCATGATTTTTTTTGTGTTCACATAGCAAGTGCCAAAAACCTTTACCAAGTTTCGTACCATTCCAATGAAGTAAAAAATTCAAAACGTTAAATTTTTCAGTCAAAAACAACCAAAGAGCACCAGAGGGTTAATAATAATAACAACAACAACACATTTAATAATAAAAAGAAATTGGCCAAATTGTGAGGCCCTACAAACAAGCAAAACCTGGCTTTCACAATTGCGGGGGGGAAGTGCAATTAAATGTTTTACCTAAATCGTGCAGCCCAACACTGTAGTAGAATGTCTATATAGGTTGTACTTACTATTGCATGTAGTATTGGCGGGCATACATTTGCTGCAACCACAGAAGCTGCTGTGGACTGTAAAGGGAGTACGTGGGGAAGGCTGGATGGGTCATCGCTGCTGTTACAGGCCTGTGAATGAAAGACTAATGTTTAATTAAATAGTAAAAAACGTTACACTCAACTTACACATTAACATTCCTACACCTTTAATACTTACAGTACTGAATCTCAATTTGACAAAAGACAAGAACTCACATAGATGTGTCAGCACTAGTGCCAGGCCAGGCGGCATGACCTCGCTGTCTAAGGCCATCCGTGGAGGGTAAGGAGGTCACAGATGGTCCTGGAGACTCTGGGCTCTGGCTAGCAGTTAGTGGGGAGGGCTGGGAACTCGGCTGCTGTGTTGATGTCACCTACACCAAAGATTTGAGAGAGAAACATATTTGATTTTTGAGCAGGAAAACCAGAACAGGTGCATGAGACACTATGTGAAATTTGCCACAGCATTTGGCATGTACAAATAAGGATGCAGAAAGGAACAGGAAGTAAGCAGCTGTGTGGTAATATCTCCACCCAACTGAAACAAGCACAGCCTTCACCTCAGGGACAGTACACTGCCACATCTCACTTTCAACAAGTTAATCAAATATACTGCCTTGGAGCTAAATTCAGGATGTGAAACTTATAAATAAATTGAATGTCTGTTTTTACATGCAGCACTAAATCTTACCACATGGTAAAAGCCTAATATAAGCAGTAGATAGGAATAGCATACTTTGGGTCTTGCTCCTAGTTGAGGTCTCACAGCACACACCAGGTGAAGAGTGGGCTTAGTATCTGAAGGAACCTGCAGAAAAAAAAATTTAAACTATTGAAACAAGTGCTAACATGATTTTTTTAGGTGGCAAAGGCATTCGCCAAAGGAACTATCATATTCTGAAAGAGAAAGCTTTAACAGATTGGTTAAACCATGTGACTATCATATTGTTTTCATCTCTGTGTCACGCTTTGATGGCATATAAGTCTATCAGGTGACAGGATTTCACCATGTAAAAACAAATGCCCCATTTTCAAATGCACAACTTGCTTGAGAGGCTGCTAAGTGTCGTTTCTCTGAGCAGCTTTGAAATCAGACTGACTACAGCACATGGTAAGAGGATCAGGCTAAAGATACAGAACAAGAGGTGTATGTGGGCCCACCCATTTTAATTTGTTTTTTTGCTTTGACATAAACAATGACAAAACTATCAGTGTTTTGCCAACACTCTGCCTTTCAGGTCAGCTGAATTTATACACAATCTTTTCTGTAACCCTGAATTATGTTCTAGGGACACACACAAAAAAATGGCCGTGCTTTATTTCTAATTAATTCAGCCATAAATGGCAAATATATTATATTTTACAATTATTTTATTTTCTGGATGCTACTACTGGTAATGAACAGTATTATAATTTAATTAAATTAAAGTTTAAATAAAGTTGTTTTAAATAACCTACAAATAATAAGTTCAAAATATTATTAGTTTAATAATAAAAGTATAAGAATATAATATAAATACATATAGTAATACACATTAAATATAAATAATACATAAAATGTTATCACTTTAAACTATAATAAAAGTTTGAAATCAATTGAACTTCTTTTAAAAATGTAAATATGTAAATGTAAAAAAATATTAAGTTAATGGCTGGAATTCAAATATGTTTCTAATTTCATTGTTAGAAGCAGGTAAAGATAAAATACTGCAGAAAGTAAACAAGTATAAGTGTCATGGCAAACTATGTATACAGGTCTGTTGTTGAAGTCACTTGTCAACCCTGAAATAACAACAGAAAGCACCCCATAGATGGCAAAGTCCCTCACCTTTGAGAAAACATCTCTCATAAGCAGGTTGTCCTGAAGCAGTTTGCCTGAGTAAATGAGTCTCTGATCTTTCTCGGCCTGTAAGAAAATGAGTCCAAACGTCAGATAAGCACCTAAAAAGTCAGTTTTTGCACCATGATGGTTAAAGTGACAGATGTTTGTGAAAAGTAAAAACACACAAATACCATACTGAAGTTGCTTCCGTATAATGCAAATAAATACACAGTAGAGGGATATTGTGATAAATGATTAATTAACTAACAATATAAAAGCAGACCAGACCAATGGGGTGGAAATTCATCTTCTGTTTATAGTGTAAATGACAGTAAGATATTTCCTGCATTGCTCAGCCATGCTAGCTAGCTGTGTGTTGTCTGTTGAGGAATGCTGACGGCTCGCTAGATGTAACCCGACACCTATAGGATATAAAAAAAAACAATCCAAACCTACCGGGTTGTTGGGGTAAACCTTGGAGAGGTGACATTTGAGGTCTTTTACTGTCCAGTCCACGCGCACTCCCTCGATCAGCTGATCACCGTGAAACTGATTTGGCGTTTTAATAACCAGCGACATCGTCTCTTTATCCGAGACCTTGGAATTTTCCATTTTTTCCTTCTTAATCTGACCAACTAGAACTATATTAATAATCGCATGAAATATATACAGTAATTTTCGAAGACTTCACGACTTGATTTGTCAAAAGGACAATACACGACAAAGAAAGGTAGAGGTTCCTGATTCAAGAAGTTTCGGGCTGCTCATAAGCCATGAAGTATTTGCGTGTGTTGTTTCCAAACACAGTGTGGCCGCCTGTGATTGGCTGGAACGAGCTCGTGTTCAGACGTGGAGCCTGTCCTGAAGCCCCACGCACTGCGCAGGCGCACTGAGAAATAGCCATTAAAATTTTTTTGCTGTAAATGTTGTGATTGCATCAGATGGCTATTATGACAGCTTCCTATGATCTTAGTACAGTTTTACAGAAATATGAGCATGTCTGTTCACGAATATGGTAGGCTACACTTTGGTGTTTTGGTTGTTGTTGTTGTTCGTTTCTGAGACTTTTATCTAGTAGCTAGTTTAAACAAAATGACCGCCTCCCCTTAAAATCAATATTGTAAATAGGTTAATTTAATATAATTGATTTTTTTATTAAAGTTTATTTTGATCAAAACACCTCATTTTTACCAACTAAAATTTTTTTTACGTTTACCTAAATGCCATAAATAATAAAATAATAGTAGAATGAATATATTTCATACATAGCAGGTAATTTATTAAACATATTCAGAAATATTAGTTACCATTAAAAAGAGAAAAGTCTATACATATGCAAATCGTTCAATCGCTGAATTAAGATAATCAGAATCAACAAAGATTCTTGTAAAATTAACTACAAACATAATTTGTGGTTTTAAAAGGAAATTCTTTGAATACAGTCTTTTGAATTATTACTTCTGAAGAAAGTACATAACATCTAAAGCAGCAAAACAAATAAAATATATTCCGAATTGAGAATGAAAAGGTTAAACCAGTTAATACAAACACCCTATTAACCACAAGACATATGAAACAAAATGAAAGTATGTAAATCTGTCATAGTTTTAACATGTCATTAACAAGTTGAGTTTCTCTTCATCTGATGTATACGTGTGAACAGCTTTGTCAGGAAAAGGTGGCATTCACTGGCAGTACAGCGTCAGCACATTCTCCTGATTGCCTCGGACAAGAAGAACTGGAGGTCGAAGGTCACGTGACACAATTTCTAGCCAAGCCATGTAAAGGGGACTAGGACATGCTCCTCTTCGCCCCACGGGCATAGTTCTGCCAAACAACATAATATATAAAAATGACAAGTGATGTCAGAAAGTCACACAGCTTATAATTAAACTGCTTGAAGACTGTTTTGTTTTTATGTACCTTAATCTAAATTACATCATGACACAACATCCTGTATAAATAGCACTTACACAATGATCAATGCAGCATCTCTAGAGTAATCTTGAATAACTTCATTCAGGCGGATCTGTCGAAGAGACTGAACAAACACAGGACAAAAATGTTTAAACAGATGAAAGTAGGCAACCAACTTTTTTAAAGGCTATGTACCCTAACACCATCAATTACCTTAGCTTTGAACGTTTCAAATTCCTCATCAGACACCATCCAGGAGAATTCCTTTGTTGTCTCATCAGCTTCTTGACCATCCTTTTGGACTGAGCTTACTCTATACGGAGCTATGAGATCTTCAAATCTTTTAATGCTGTTTCAATAATTCAAGGACAGAAACACATTTTTTTAACAGGATTATACACTGTATTAATTTAAGAGGTTAGAGCAGAAATTGTTGAATAAAATGAATGAGACTGTACTGCTCAGACTGTGGTTTTCCATTGATGTCAGGAAGAACTTGAATATCTTGGAAACCCAGACGAAACCTGCCGATCAAAGCTTTGAGCCTGACAAATACAAACACAAGCTGGTTTTAATGGACATTCTGAGGACCAATTAAATACATTTTGTTAGAATTATTAAATAAATCAATTAATAATTTAGAAAGATATATAGTTTTACAGATATATATTAATAAACTAAAATATATTATTAATATATTGTACGGATCATTATTTCAATATTTAATAATATAATATATCAATATATCAATAAAAACACACACACACACACACATATATATATATATATATATATATATATATATATATATATATATATACCATTCGAAAGTTAAGGGTAGTATGATTTTTTTTTTTTTTTTTTAAGAAATTTTTTCAAGGATGCATTAAATTGATCAAAAGTGACAGTAAGAGTAAAAACTTTTTGTTACAAATTTGTAACAAAATATTGTTACAAATTTCTATTAAATAAATGCTGTTCTTTTTAACGTTCTGTTCATCGAATCCTAGAAAAATGCATCATGATTTTCACAAAACATTAGGCAGCACAACTGTTTTCAACTGTGATAATAATATGAAATGTTACTTGATCACCAAATCAGCATATTAGAATGATTTCTGAAGGATCACGTGACACTGAAGACTGGAGTAATGATGCTGAAAATTATCTTTGCCATAACAGGAATGAACTACATTTTAAAATATGTTAAAATAGAAAAGGGTCATCTTACATTGTAATAAAATTTCATAATACTTTTACTATATTTTTATATTCAAATAAATGCATGAGCAGAGAGAATTGTTTCAAAATCATTATCCCCAACCTCAAACCTTTGAATGGTAAAATATATTTACGTGTAATTTGTGTAGCATGGACATTGTATTATGAAGTGTTACCACAAAATAATATAACAATTAAGATTATGCATACTCTTGTTTCTGCTCATCGATGTGTTGAGCTTCACCTCCAACAAACACCCTCACTTTGCATCTGCCCCAGCGCTTCTTACGGGTGAGGAGGTACGGCACTAATAGTGTCAGACCTGACAACACAATGAATTGTTAAGGTATGTTTTCCACTATAACGTTACTTGTATATGAATTTAGCTCACCCCCATCATCAGAGAGCCAATACACATCAATGGTCTTCTTTCCCTGTCTAGTCTGAAACACACTGGTGGGCTGGGACATGGCCATTAGTACCTCAGGGTCCACTGCAACACAGGAGATAAAATGTTTTGGCAAAGAGTTCAACAGCCTTGATTAGATTCAGTATTCAAGAGTTTGGATACACACATGATGTATCAATTGTGGCTGGTGTAGTAGTAGTCGAGGTTCTTGTGTCAAGCCCTTGTTCAGTAGATGTCTCGAACCCTAGATTGACTATAGTGAAAGAAAAATTCAGTAAGTCATGTTTGGTTAGGAGGCAATCAAACAGGCCACTGCACATAAACTGTAGAAATTGTTTAAAAGGAGTTTTGGAACAGTCCATACCATGTGCTTGCATTGTTCGACTCACGTCAAGACCCTCCTTCATCCGAAGAACACATACACCATATTGCAGGTCAAATGCATCGCTAAAATCACATGGAACTGTCACATGCCTTGACTTTTCTTTATCAGAATTTAACACTGAGGGAATATTACACTATATGATATACATACTGCAAAATTCCAATATAGTTTTCAATGTTGCTTGGTTGAGCTTTACGCCAGTTCTTCTTAAATCCCATCACTAGGACATTAGGCTTCATCCGACCCAAACCCGCACTCTGGAATAGAACCACCATAAACAGACATTAGACTATCAGTCTCATTTTGGTGGTACACCTTCATCAGATGTTTGTTTTGAGGTTAGAATATGACGAATAGTGCATTATGGGACATGGGTGACCTGCAGCAACATCCGTACGCCGACTCGAAGGTCATCGGCGACTACATTGTGGTAGAAGGCCTTTATGCGCCGTTTGTTTAGCCAGCTTATATGAGCACTGCTTTTGGCCGAGTCCACAGCACCAGGCGAGGGTCCCCCCTGTCAATAACACACAGTCAACCAAAGACAGAATATGTGCTCAGGAGAAAAGATTAAAGAGTGTTCAGAGTTGCAAAGAACTTTTAAAACGTAATGTGTTGTGCAGGGACAAAAACTGTTTAACACAAAGTTTCAGTGAGAGATAAACAGATTTGAAAGTATTTGGAAAAGATAAAATATGCATTTGGTGTGTCCGAGAAACAAAACAACATGAAAACAAAATGGTTCATTATTAATATGAGAATAATATTACTGCAGGGTTTCCACATCTTTCAAACTTACTGCAGTGATATTTGCACATATCATAAGGCTCTGATTCTTGGTGAAGGTGCTGATGAAATCCACTAGGGAAGGACGTATACAGGGAGGCCCACTGAGGACCAAACACTGTGGCCTGAGAAAAAGAACAGATGGAAAAAAGTAGGACACAGGAAGAAATGACGAAAATAAAAAGAAATGATAAACACAAATGGAACATTTTCATGTGAGGAAAAGACCAACGGAAAAGTCACATAACAACACGAACAGCATGACTTATGTTATTTACCTGTAATTTTTAATATGGTCTTCCACTTGGTTAAGACCAACACATTGAGATAGCGCCATGTTATATGAACTGGCTTGCATTGATGAACCCCAGTTGACTTCTGAAATGTAAAAACACAAAAACAGTCATGCACTAAGCACATAATGAAAGCTTGCCAATATTATATGCATTTGGGTTAAAGGCACAATATGTAGTTTTTTACCACTAGAGGTCACTTATTCAAAACAAAGGTGTAGCTTAATGACGCCTTGATTTCACGAAATCATGGGAGGTGTTGTCTTCACGTCTACAGCCGGTGGAAAAGAATCTGACGGGATATTCATGGATGAGCTAATGTATTAAAGATTTTTTTAGCATGAAGCAAGGTGGGGCTGAAAACAATGGGAGCGGAACGTGGCCGCTAGAGTGATTGCTAATGCGGGACAAGCGCGACACGCGGCAGTGGAGCTTTTATTATGCCGCAGACGAGCACTTCCGCTTATTCCAGTCATGCGTATGTGGGGTAACTCAGCGCTGTTTATCATATTAGATATACTTGTGTGTTGAAAGTTGTTATAATGCTACTCTGTGTTCGCTCGGCAGCTACTATGAGACACTTGTTGCACACTGCAGTAAGCTAGATCGATATTAGGCATGGTAAAACATGGTACTTGCGGTAAATCAAGAAAACGAGATTTAAACAGTAAGACTTAAGCTGCGTCCGAAATTGCATACTCTTGAGTAGGTACTACATTTAATTTAAATTTACTTCAGGGACGCTGAACAAGTATGTTCTATATAGTACGAATGCGTGTAGTATGAATGAATTCGGACATACTACATCCGCCATGTTGTTACTGTCACATGACCTACAAGCGTCAACTGTGTTGAGTTATATGACAATGATTAGATTTCTGTTGATGAATGTATCCATCCAAACAGTTGCTCACCTGTCTAATAAAAACACATAATATATTAAAGCATCTTTAGTGTTTCCATGGTTTCTACAAAATAAAACTTTTTATTTTGTAGGACATTAAGAGTAACACGGGTATGATGTCATTGATAGGCGATGCACAGACACGGCCTGTGTCCTGGTTAAAATTGCTTATTTTTCTGGATTTAAACATTCTTGGAATCATTTGGGATAATCTAAGTACACAAGTCAACAAAATATACAACATTGTTCTTTGGATATTTTAATCCAAAAATCTTACATATTGTGCCTTTAAGTTAAAATGCTCAATGGAATAATATGAGCTTCATGAGACAAATTACTTCTGACAAAGACTTGTGCCCAAGCTATAAAGAGTGTACGTGTTTTACCAGGTTTCTTATACAGCACATATCCCAGCAGGAAGATGACTATGCCGATGGCTATGAGAGCAGCCCACCAGGTTAGAAGAAACATGATGATCACAGACACTACTGCTCCGAGCAAAGACAACCACTTGCTATAAAATCGAAAAGTTGGACGCCAGCCTGCTCACACATAGAGAAAATGAGAAATGCTTCAGTGAGCGTCAATATAAATATAGCCATTTTGAGACCTGTGAATTTACAGTAGCAAGCAGCTTAATGAGAATACAAATGGCTGAAATAGGATATTAAATGAGTGCTGTAAAACATATTTTTTTTGCATTTGTCATTATCTAAAGAAAAAACCCCTGCGGTGGTTACAGTATGCACCATTAACCCGATGGTTTGATGTATGGGTTTAAGTGCTCACCTGGTGAGTTAGTGATGGATGCATGGAAGCAGCTGAAGTTGATGAGGGCATAGGAGCAGAGGAAAAAGTTGGAGATGATGGGAGCAATGGTGTTCAACTCAGCTGAAATATTAGAACATTTGTTTGTCAGGGGGAAATTTCTATAAAACACCTTTTTTGAGAGCATTCAACAATTGCATGGTTAAATTTTGATGTTTGTTGGTTTACCAATAAGAATGAAGCATATAGCAATGACGTAGGCTAGCAGATAGCTTCTGAGTGGTTCATTATTCTTTCCATAACCCTTCCCGAAAAATCCAATGCCTGGATACAGATTGTCCTTGCAAAGGCACTATAGGGGGACAAGGAATGGAAGGAAGCAGGAAGGGGAATGGATGAGAGTTATGTTAAACGAGTGTTTAAGCTAGTAGTTAACACTGAAGACTCTATAATGGAGGAATTAAAATGGTCAGGGGCTCATTTGTTACCTGGAAAACCTTAGGAGCGGACACCAGACAGGCCAGGGCTGAGGAAAGAGTGGCTCCAAAAATGCCAGCAGTGATCAGAGGAGCAACTGCAGACACCATGCTCATAGTCTGAAGTGATATACGACAGAAGAACATATTACTTCTGTTAACCTCTGGTATTCCACACTTAGGGGTCATAACAGAACAATTGTACTATATTTTGTTTCAATATTATTTATTATTTAATATTTTGATTTTGAGGTATATTCACCTCCAAATTGTGTGTCAAAATTAAAATTGACAATTCTTGTTTTTTATTGAACATTGCAGTATTTTTTTTTTATAAATGATTTATCACATCGTTATTTTTTAAAGTTCACAGCCCCTCGTATTCTTTGATCAAAATCTTTGATCCCATTCCTTACAAGCAACTTCTCTTTTCTGATGACTTTTCATTTCGGAGGGCAGGACAACCTGTCACTCACATGAGATTGCAGCGAGAGCAAATGATCCAATCAAGTCCTGATGGACTACATCAAAACCTGCCCTACATTTTTTCTTGTTTGAGAAAAAATTATTTTTTCTATATTAACTAATACAAATATTAGAAAAAAATATTTTATGTTTTTCTTAATTAATACAGTGTTTAAGTTAAAAATGAACACGACGTTAACACAACACCGTTTTTAACTAAAAATTGAGAACTTTTTATGCGTTTTGACCATTCATTTACAAGACAATGCCATTTTGGGGGCCTGAAAATGCAAACTTTTGAAAACAGGATTCAAACTGCAAGTTTTTGAGAACGATACCGTTATCATCTCTGTGTAAACTACAAAAACACGAATTTGTGAAAACGGTGACGACATACGTATTACGTGTTCAGTCTATAGGTGCGTATTGTTTCTTTACAAAGTACCATCGCCATCTACTGGCCTGGCATGCATAATACAGCGTTTTTAGTCATTTTCGCAGATCCGTGTGAACGAGGATCGTTTTGTCATCTGTACACGAAAATGCAAAGGAAAAACGTTTCTGTTTTTTGTACATCGTTGTTATGTAAACATACACTAAATGTCTGTATAGCCATATGTACCCCCCCTCCCAAAAAAAATATATTTTGCATTTCCCATTCAAAATGTGACTATTAAAAAAAACATTTAGCCTTTTCTGATTATGTCTATGATTTTTGTTTGTGTGTGTATGTGTGTTAGCAAGTGCCAGAAAAGTCACCAAGTTTCATAAATTTAAAAATTAAAAATGTGAAATTTTTCAATCTAAAATAGCCAATGACCACCAAAGGATTATTTTTTTGCCTTATATATGGGAGCACTTCATGTTTAGGGGCCAGAACAATATGTTATACAGTATACATGTTTTCATATTTTCAGTAACACATTGACATAACGCTACTCAATGAGCATTTAGACATGATGGTCACCTGGTAATTATTGCTGAGTCCATGAGTGCAGGTCTTGTTGGTGATACAGTCACTGAAGTTCCAGCCATAGCTGCAACCCAATCCCAAACACTCCCCAGACAAAGATGACAAGGTGTCATTCACATCACCAGAAGCATCACGCAATACACAGGAGCCTGAAATGCATTTAAAGAGCACAACAACAGGGAAATAACACTGCTAAGTGTGACTGGATAATACAATGAACCTCACTGGCATATAACCACAGACTTCTCTCTGGGGACGTAGGCAGGACTTCATTTTTTAGTTCACTTAAATCCCACCCCTGCAAGCTCATGTTCATCTGCATCCACTTTTTTGTGCAACGCCCACATCTCAAAATCCAATCAACAACCGACTTATAGAAGTCTGCACCCTATATTTTTTCTTTTACGATAATCTGTTACACTTGGATACACAATAGAGAATAAATATAATAAGTACAGAAGTCGCTACTTCCATTTTTATCATGACTTTAAGGTCATCTGGACTACCTGGTGTTTCAGTTGATTCTAAACAGTATTAAAAAATATTTGACTAAAACATATAGATCAATCTTGATTTCTAAAAAAAAGAGAAAATATATATATATTTTTTTAAATAACAAGACAAATAAAACACCCACATAAATAATAGAAAGGGATGGAAAAAACAATCAATAGACATTATCATGGACTTACGGGTAATTGTATTATCAAGCACTTCTGAAACTCACCAATAGTAGCTGAGATAATGAGATAAGATATGGTGGTCCAAAAAATGGCCAGCATTGTACCACGAGGTATAGCAACATTTGGATCCTAGGAGGTTTTGTGTGTGAGAACAATAGACAGAAAGCTTTTAGAGGCTTGAGTCAAATAAATATGCTTTCTGAAATGTTTTATTGGAAGAAACATTACTGTGACTGGGAGTTCAACTTGCCTTCAGATCTCCAGAGATATTAGCCCCCGCAAGGATGCCTGTAGCTGAGGGGAAGAAGATGGAAAACATGCCAAAGAAACTGCCCTCTGGTCCGCGCCAGCCGGGCACAAAGTTTTCCGCAAAAATATCAGCTATTGGGCACAAATTGAGACATTTTATGTGGACATATGGTAGTGTAATCTGACTAGCACTGAGAAAATGAGGATGGAGTGTTATTATTAGCAAATTTGTTGGAACATATTGACTGCGTTGCTCTCTGACCTCGGTAGCTGAAAAATCCTTTGGCTTGCTTCTGTGGAGTGGCTGGTATGATGGTTCCCACAATGTAACTGGCAAAGGAGATCATAATGACAAAGAAGAACAAGACCTGGGCCTGGGAGAGGAGCAAAACCAGCGTAAACTATTAGGATCTGAACTTATTTAGGTAACTAGACAGAATTGCTTTGGGAAACAAACCTTGGACTCCCATTCCATTCCAGCCATTGAGATGGCCAGAAGGCAGGTGACAGTAATCACTCCAATGATACGGATATCATTAAGTCGGTCTACCATGCTAACCTCAGTCTCCTGATGGGCATCAGAAAAGATGTGTCAAAATTAAAATTGACAATTCTTGTTTTTTATTGAACACTGCAGTATTTTTTTTATAAATGATTTATCACATCGTTATTTTTTAAAGTTCACAGCCCCTCGTATTCTTTGATAAAAATCTTTGATCCCATTCCTTACAAGCAATTTCTCTTTTCTGATGACTTGTTTTCATTTCGGAGGGCAGGACAACCTGTCACTCACATGAGATTGCAGCGAGAGCAAATGATCCAATCAAGCCCTGATGGACTAAATCAAATCCCGCCCTACATTTTTTCTTGTTTGAGAAGCAGATATGTTACAATAAGGAAGAAAAGTCTATCGCAACTTCGTTTCATGCATTAATCAATTAATTAATATGCGTTATAAAACAGTTTGTTCCTGTCCTTGATTCTGATTGGTCAATGACCGCTTCACCCAACGGTTCTGTGTATCACTACACAACACCCTTATAGCAACCACTCTTAGCAAACTGTTTGTTCTCAGTTGATATTGTTTATTGAAGCTTACTGTATTTTGTAGAAGAGTATTGTGAGAAAGAGATCGATTGAGCAAGTTTATTACCTGCATTCAGATTTTGCATTTTCTTTCAGGTCAGTCCTATGTTCATAATAAAAAATCTGTTTAAATGTGCGATGTATCATCTTGTCCTTTTATCAGTTAAGGGGTTTTCCCGTGACTGACAGCGCTAGTCAAAGCATTTGTCAGTTGCGTCTTGTTCCGTGTTCACAACAATTCAGTCTTTTCAATGTAAAAGACTTCGCTACTGACTGACACACTCATAAAGACAGTCTTTGCCGCCATTTAATGGCATAATAATGTAACTTCTGTTGCTGTTCACGGTCAGGGACTATGAAAGTGAAAGTTTACTTAATGAAAATTGCATTAATACATATTTCTGGCTTAAATATTTGTATTGTGTGGTAACCGTTTTATAAAAGCAATAAGGTACCTGAGTGCTGTTTCATGAATAAGTCTTATTCACGAAACAGCAGAGCCTCGTGTACCTTATTGCTTACTTAATTTATATTTGGCATGCTGTCCGAGAGGAGGGCTCTGAGCTTGGAATTTGGCCCGAACCCAGAGTATTCCCGCCTTTCTTGACTGTGATAGGAACCAGCCAAGAGTGATAGAGCTGAGTGACAGCTATATATAGAGGCCTCTTGTCATGCTGACTGGTTGGATTACCTGAATGTGCTCCTCCCGAACTTTGTTAAATAAACTTCATAAGGTAACCAGATAACCAGAAAATTATTCAAAATGTCTACTTTTGTGTTCCAAAGAAGAAAAATTTTGGAAAAACAGTACATTTAATTTTTGGGTGAACTTTGTCTTTAATTTTTAGTGTATTCTGTGTATACTGGTCCATTTCACCCACCTGCATGAGTGCCTGTACCGTTTCAGCAAATCCCACTGTGTGCATTGCTACAGCCACTGCATTAGCGAAAGCAAATATAAGCCCAATCGAGCCCCCAAGTTCTGGACCCAAACTACGAGAGATCAGAAAATATGTTCCACCTGGGGAAATAAATACAAAGAATAAAAAGATATCAGTGATGGTTATTTAAAACAATGGCTAGGCAATATTGCATCCTGCAAAGAATAATGGCTTAAAGACAGTTAATTAATCATGTTAGTCAAATTTACTTAGCATATACATGTATTGCATTGTCTTTACCTCCTTTAACCTTGCCATTAGTGGCAATGGCTGATGTGGACAAGCCAGTGATGCCCGTTATAGAGGAAGACACCAAGATTATAACCCAAGTCAGACCTTTAAAGTGAAGAGGAAAATATTCACATTATGCATGCTAAAACAGTGACACAATCACAGTGATATGTAACATAACAGCCCTAAGGGGTTTCACAAAACAAATCAATAGGGAATTTAGCAGTAAAACACACAAACACACACATAAAGACGAAAGGATCAAGACATATTAAAACAGAGATTGACATACCAATCCCTGCCTGAGCTGTGATCCAGGGAAGCCTCAGGTACAGAATAACACCCCAGATATTCAGCATACAGCGAATCTACAGGGAGTACAAGAAACAGGGATGCTCTAATGGGATCCTTTCAGTTACACAATGTATAAATGGTTTCTGCTTGACTTTATTCAGATATTTATTCACATTTTATAGGAAAAAAATATACTCCAAACATTTAAGTTTAGACACTTAAAATTATTGAATGCCTTTGCAATATAACAAAATATTCCTCTTTATAGGTTAAATTGTTATTATTTTAGCATTTGTTTGCAGATGCCACTTAATTATTTTGTGTTTAATGGAATAACATTCTTATATTTTCAAGTTTGGCCCTTAGTTCTGGTGTGATGTTCTTATACCATGACTCCCTGAGCCCATCCAAAGCGAGCCGGTTCTGGTGGAGGTTCTGTGGGTTCATCTTCATCCAGGCTCGGTTTGTCCACACTCGTCTCCTCATACAGAGGAGGTGGAGATGGGTCATCCTAAGAGAAAATAGTGGAAAACATGACTATTTCTTTGTGGATTCCTGGATTGAAGATTTATTTGTATTAGAGTAAACCTTATCTTATTGAATCCTAATGAGAATTATCAACAATCTAGAGGAACGGATATTCTTCAGCATTGGTTAAAAGTTTATCAGAGCAGTTTTTTGTGCAATTTTTTAAGGGAAAAAGGTTTAGTTTTATGTCGTTCCTACCTGAGGGTTGGAGTGAAGCTGAAAGAGAGAAGGTCTTGACTTCCTTACTCTCCCAAAAACCTCAGTGTTAGCATAGAAGTCATAACTCGGCGGAGTATCCAATGTGTCATATCCAGAAAAGACGCCAGTGCTGCAGGAGGCCACGCTGTCGGTATCATAACTGCTACATCCCCCCAAACTGAATTTACGGTCATCTCCATTGTTCAGTGACGAGACCGAGAACGGGCTTCTGGCTGTTGTGAGGTTCATCCCTTCATTGGCCTGCAGTACCTCCAGCACAAATGAATCAACAGACGTCTGAGTAAAGCGAAGGCTTGATTTGAAGGGTTATATTATACCTGAGCCGGAAGGAACCACTTATGGATGTGTGATTAGTGTGAGAACATATTCTGGAGCTTTTGTAACGGTCATTAATTCTTAATTGTTGCTACAGGGCCTTTAGTTTGTACTGGGACTTGTAAACATCATCAGAACATGTAATGAATCAGATCTTTGGTCAGATATCCTTGACACAGGTTCTCAAGGACAATTGCACATTTTGAGAATCCTGAGTCATGTATGAAAAACAATAAATTATGAATTTCACTGGCAAAAATGTCATCAGCTTATTTGATTGAGAGAATTATTGAAATATGTTTTATTTTAATGTATTTTTCGGTTATTTTATTGTATTATTTGATTCTTTTATTTTATTGGGTAATTTTGGTAATGTTTTTTAATCTGATAGCGATCAGGCATAACTGACATATTAAAATAGCCTACTGGCAAAACTTTCTGAACCATGGCGTCTAAATATTTGGTTGAGATACACAACTAATATGGAGAATCTGTACTGTAATTGTAGTATTGACTGAGATAGTGTATTTAATAGTGTATTTTCCAACTTGTAGTGACCTTCATTTTACCGCCAGCAGCTCAGAGTCGTTCCAACTGACAGACTTTTGCCTTGAGCGTTGACTGATCATTGCAGAAGCAGTTCCTCATTAACTAAAAGACTAATGTCCGCCAATGCATGTGACTAAGGGAGCAGCATCAGGTTAAGTAATTATTTCAACAGAAATTGGTCTGGAAGCCCCAAAGGCGGAGCCTTTTCAGTGTAATTAGTGCGGACCCTGCAAGCGTGCCCACAGGTGCTCTCCTTTGAAGCAGATTTTTGATTAAATTTCTATTATTAGAAAATGAGAGCTTAAGCAGAAAACCGACTGCTAAACGGTCATTTTGAAACCCTCATGCCGCCTGAGGTGAGCTGTCATAACAAGGAGTAGAACGCTGTATAAAGTGATTTAAATTGAAATTACAATGAGTCTACTGTATGAAACGCTGCAAAATTTTCAAATTACATAAAATCATTCTTAGTTACAGATAAAACCAAATGTAATTGTTTTATGCATATTTATATAAAATAAGATGGACACTTAATGATGACAGTTTGTAAAGAAAAAAATGCTAAATATATTATTATTATTATTATATACAACCAGTGTTGGGGGTAACGCATTACAAGTAACTTGAGTTATGTAATCAGATTACTTTTTTAAGTAAAACATTTTCAGCTGGTTAAACTTAGAAATTAAAGTTCACCTGCTGCCTTAAAAATGTGAGTTAACTCAACTAAACATAAGTTAACTCAACTTGAAGATAACCTTTGTTTCAACTTACAAATAGTCAAGACAATGCATTACTTTAAGTTTAATTTTTAACTTAAAGTAATGCGTTGTCTTGACTATTTTTAAGTTAAACAAAGGTTATCTTCAAGTTGAGTTAACTCACAATTTGAAAATGTTTTACAGTGATAAAGTAACACGTTACTTTTTCAAATTTATTTTTCAACAAAATATTTGTTACTTTTTCAAATAAGTAACGCAAGTTACTTTTTCACATTTATTGACTGACAGCTCTCCTGTCCCCCATGCTGAAAGAAATAAAGTGCAGAGGTGTTGTGTGTGCTGTGTAATCATGATGGTTATTGTAGTTCTAGACTAAATGTTAACATGCATTTACTCATCTCACTTGCACAAAAACATTCAGTATTACTCAAAATGAATAAAAACTGTGAAATGCAATATCAGAATTTTACGCAAACCTGTAATAATTAACTATATTAATTTACACAAATATACTTTATGTATTTAATCTCAATTTATTAACCAATGTTCTTGCTGCTGACCTTCAATGATCTAATTTAACCATACTAATAAGCAAAAATGACTTTAGATTAGATTTAGAAATAAGAGTGTTGAACTTCCTTCTCCTGTATCCTATTCTTCTTTAATCCAGAAAGGCAGCACAACTGAAACGTTTGTTTGAGCTGCGCCCTCTACTGTACAGGCGTAAATACGCATTTCCTTCCGTCCCCCCCAAAAATAGACCTTTTTTTTGTTGTTATCAAAAAAACAAACAAACAAGCAAGCCCAGCACAGGTGAGAAAAAATAACGCAAAAGTAATGTAACGCATTCATTTTCATAAAGTAACTCAATTAGTTACTTTTTTAGGGAATAACGCAATATTGCAATGCATTACTTTTAAAAGTAACTTTTCCCAACACTGTATACAACACCATTCAAAAGTTTAAAGTCAGTATGTTTTTAATGAAATTAATATTTTTATTCATCAAAGATGCATTAAATTGATCAAAAGTGACAGTAGACTTACTTTTTTTTTTTTTTTTTACAAAAGATTTCTATTTCAAATAAATGCTGCTCTTTTGAATCTTCTGTTCATCAAAGAATCCAGAAAAAAATTAAGCAGCACGACTGTTTTAAACATTCATAATAAGAAGATATGTTTCTTGAGCACCAAATTAACAAATTAGAATGATTTCTGAAGGATCATGTGGCACTGAAGATGATTTTAAAATATATAATAAAATAGAAGACAGTTGATTAAAATTGTAATAATATTTCACACATTAAAAATAAGAAACTTAATCTCGGTTGGGCAAAGTTTTATTTTTAAAGAAACACTCCCATATTTTTCCAGATTGAACGTAATACATTACACATGTACAAGGATGTAAGCTTTGTAAAGGGGATGAATGAGGTGATCCGATAGGTAGAGCTCCTGTTGGTAGCGGTGTGGTGCCACCCTGGTGTTGTGAAATAGCCGGGTTATCGCGGACGTGTGACATCGGCCTGATTCACAACACCAGCTGCAGCACACACACCTCACACACCAGTCCATGCGGTGTGAAGACGGATCTTTGCCCTCCAGGTCTTCTTCTCCAGGATTCAAATAAGACAGTTCCTTTTTGACACTTGTGATATACTAACATGGAAGATTTAATGAAAATGATGTAAGGAACAGATTTGTCCTTGCAGAAGAGCTTTTGTTCAAAGGGTGAAATAAAGTTCAAACACCCTGATTACCGCACCTTGAATTTAGGACAGTGCACTGTAATATTAATGCTGCAGCTCCAGATGCTAATGGTTAAAAATGTAAAGCAGAGCTTAGAGGGAGCTGAAGCAGACACTGCAGCCGGCCGTGACAAAGCAAACACGTCCATCTGTGTGCTCTATGGGCATTTCCTTCATAACCCACCATCTGCTGAGAGAATCAATGTCACACAGACACATTCCTGCTCTCATAACTCTCTGAGAGGGCTTTAAACCCTCTCTGACAAGCCACTTGTTTGTACAGTAGGTTTGTGTTACACAACATACACTTCATGAATAAAGTCAGAGTGAACCAAAACAAAGGCAAGATATATACAGGGTTTCCAGACATCTTTTAACAATTCATTTTCCAGTCATTTGTTAATAATGTGCATAGATATTTAAAAATTTGATTCAGCCTGATTTGTAAATGAATACTTGTGAATTTTTAAAATGACTTTAGTTAACATTAACTAAAAATAATAAAAAAAAACTTTTTCTATTATTAAAAATAATAATACATTATTAAAATAAAAAGTTGTATCTGTTAATATTATTTAATGGACCTGAACTAACATGAACTAATAATTAACAGTTTTAACTAATATTGAGAAAAAATGTATAAATACTGTAAAAAAATGTATTGCTCAATGTTAGTTAATGCATTAAGTAATGTTAACTAATGGGACTTTATTGTAAAGTGTTCCCTTAAAAGAAATAGGTTACACTTTATTTTAAGGTGCCTTTGTTACAATGTAATTACATACTTAAGTACTGAGTAATATTAATAAACTACATGTACTTACCTGGTTAGGATCAGGGTTTGATTTAGGGTTCATTGCATGTAATTATGCATAATTTACAGTTGTTATTATAGTAAGTACATGTGGACACTGTAAAATAGAGTGTTACCAATATTTATAATCTAAATTGACGAGCAATATCTAGCCAATAAAATATTTGTATTAATTAAATTCCATGTCTTTTCCAGGCCTGGAAAACAGAATTCCCTAATATTTCCAGGTTTTCAAGATTGTGAGAACCTTGTATGTATAGTACAGTTCAGATTGCTGGTCGCCACTAAATCCACTAAAGGGAATAATCTCACTGCTAATAATATAATAAAGAATAGAATCTCCAAATTGATTGTTTGATATTGGATGTCATGAGGGATATACTGTAACTGCATATTTGATTAGTTTCAAATAGCATTTTATACGAGACTATGGCTTTTAAAATAGATGTATGCAACTGAGAAGTAAAACTAAAACAAACAGAAAATGCAGGACAAAACAATAATGTCACATCAAAAAAAAAAAAAAAAAGGTTTATGATAAAATAAATTAAAATTGGAACAAAACTGAACTGAATTTTTTTTTTTTTATTTCAAATCATGGAAAAAAATACAAATATAAGTTGACAAAATAATAATGGAATGAGGACAATGAAGGAGAGTTTCTGGAGAAGGGTGGGGTGGGACATTTCAGTTCATTAAGACCTCCATCTGAACCAGTCTGGCATTGGTATCTCCAGCCATCCGATACGGAATCATTCCCGCAAACGTGATCAGAGCCCGGGCTTGACTGCGCAGCAGCTATTGGGAAAGTAGACAAATACAACTGCATGACAAACAATTGGTGGTCAGACACACACACTTGAGAAGAGCTAATCACGATTAACATGTATTGTCACAGTGTGTGTCCAATGTGTCCAACAAAATAATTAGTTGAATAAGCAACTATCTTAGAGAATATCTTACCGTGTCTCTGTCCTCTAGGGTACGCTGTGGTCTTCCTGGTGTGCCTGCTGCAGCCCCTTTTAGACGCTTGTACTGCGTGAACAGGATATTCATTGTGGCTAGAAGAACCTCTGACAAATTATGTCTGACCTGGAAAGATTAGGACATAATGGAGAGAATGTCATGTGAATTAAAGTCTCCATTCTGGTCATTAAAAAAAAAAAAAAACTAGAACATTTTTTTTTTTTTTAAATTATAGACTAGATTTTGGTCAGCTCAACCAAAAAGGAAAAACTTGAAAAGACATACATACATCTTGTTAATTTGGGGTCACCTGGAACAGCACAACAATTTAAAAAAACAGCATGTGGGTAATTTATGCTAATTCCTAAAGGTCTCTTACCTCATCACTGAAGTTTCTGAAGGCTGCGACCCGCTCCTCAACACTGTCCTGACTTAAGGGAACCAACTTTAGCCTCTCAATCACCTGACACAGAATGGCACAAAAATATAGATTAGTCAGATGCCTAGCAGCATGGGCCAAAGGTCAGCAGGGGTCCTATAGGTGACTTACATCATAGGCTCGGTCTATGTGGCCGGCATGGTACTCATCAAAGAACGTCATGAGGTCCAGAAGCAGGTAGAAGGTGCTGTCCACAGACTTCTCCCCAGCTATACCATTGGTACGGTACCTGTGCACAATCAAATAAAAGATACCATATGGTGTTCACTGAAACTAAAAACTACAAGACTATAAAAGCCATGATGCACCATTTAGATGAAGGCAGATAATTAAAGCCTGTTTCCACTTCAGAGTAAAAAAATAAAGTAATTGTGAGATGACATTTAAAATAAGAAATAAAGTCACAATTGCGAGCTGTAAAGTCACAATTGGCAGATATAAAGTCTCAATTACAAGGGACAAAGTCACACTGTACACACTAGAGTTGCAAAGTTGCAATTGCAAGACAAAGTCAAAACTGGGAGATAAAAAGTTGCTACTGAGAAATAAAGTTGCAACAGTGATAAATGAAGTCATTGCGAGATATAAGGTCACAATTGGCAGGTAGTCACAATTACAAGAAACAATTACAAGTCACATTGTGAGACAAAGTCACAATTGGGAGAAATATAATCATAATCGCAAGATATAAAGTCACTAAAATAAGAAATAAAATCATAATTGTGAGATATAAGGTCACAATTGGCAGAGATAGTCACAATTACAAGAAACAATTATAAGTCCCACACTCTAAAAAGTAATTTAAGGGACCTGTTACCTTAACTTAAATAAATCCATGGTTGTAAGTTAAAAATTCTAATTTATTGTTTTAATTAAACCTTTTAAGTTGCAAACATTATTTTAGTTCTGTTGACATAATAATGTTGATCATTACATTGATTTTATCATCTGTAATTTAAACTCAAATTTCTGCGTTATTTGGCTTTTTTCTAAAAATTAGGCTGTAGTAACTTAATGAAATTGTCTTGATAACTTCAGATATTAGGCAGTGGATTTCTAGTTCCAAGCATGCTTTGCATAGGACTGGATAAGGAGAATAAATATTGAAATTAAGTGAAGGGAAAGACATGTTAGTGTTTAATGCTGTTATGTTTTACATTTAAAAGAGTTTCTGTAATGTTGAAGTTTTTGTGGTTTCAATTGTTCTGAAGAGTAGATACATGACGGTAAACACTACTTGACTCTATAAGCAATGACTGCACTAATGACAGTGACAAGTAATATCTTACTTGTTCATTAAATATACATATTAAATATGTTGTGCTAGCATGTGCTATGATAGCTGTTGATTTGAACTGAAATACATAAGATTAATTGTTTCCAGGGCTACAACTCTGGTAGTTGGAGAGACTTAATTTTTTTTGAGTAATCAACTTAAAGATTTGTGTTAATGCTACAAATAATTAATTTCCTCTAACTCAGCGTAGCTTGTTGGTTGAAAGTTGCCATAACTCATTCTTTTTTAGAGTGCACTGTGAGATATAAAGTTGCAATAATAAGAAATAAAGATGCAATTGTTTGATATAAATCAACATTTTTTAGCTTCCATAGCCTATAGATGTCTATGTACAAAATATTTACCTTTCAGCAATAGCCACTGCCATGTTTTTGAGTCGCTCTTTGTTGGACTGGGGCTCACTGACATGAGCGATAACTGGACTGAGCAGTTTGTTCATTAGCTCCAGAACCTTATCAGCATTCTGATCAGGAAAGAGGAGATGTTTTAGGCACAAAGTATCACTAGCCTAATAAACGCAATGGCACATCACAGCTTATCTTACCTTGGCTAACTCATACAGTTTCACCGCCTCCTCAAACAATCCCTTGTTCTCGGCCTCCGAGGCTACCTTGGTAATGATGGCCCGAGTGTCTCCGGCAAACTTGTCAATCACGCCGGGCTGAAGGGATTCAAACAAACACTGCTTAGAGCAGAGGACTCTGAATGCACAATGGTGCTTACAAAATGGCTTTGAGCATGAAAGGCCAGACTGTGTTGTAAAGGCCTCTGAGACAATAGCATATTCTACACAACCCTGCACGGCTGAATGAACCAAATAAAGAGCAAGCGTGTGCACAATGAGTTACCGAGAAAGAACAGTGGCACGTTCGCTGTCTGCTAGTCAGGTGATATAACAACAAAAGCCTCCATCATACCTTTCTGCTTCCATCTTTTTCGAGTCTTCCAAGAAGCATATCAAACTACAGGAAGAGAGTTAAGAATTGACAGAAATTATGTAATGATAAGAGCAATTAGTATGCAGAAACTCTTCCTCCAATGAGCTCGCACACGTCTCTTACCTCCCGACTCTCGATGACTAGCTCGCTGACACAGCGCATGAACATGTTTTCTCCTTGACTGTCCTTCTCATTCCTGTGGCCAATCAGAGAACAGTGATTGTGAGATTTCACTCAATGCAGTACAGTAATTATGACGAAAGCACTTTGGCCTGCGAAGGAACACGTTCACTTTGTGATACGCACAGATAAAAGACCTTTAGAAGATCAATTGTTTCCGGTGGCTGTGAGGTCTCTTAAAACAATGGGGCAAGTTAGCATCGAATTCACAGTGTGCATGGAACAGGTTTAATTATTCATGGATCATTCGTGGAAGGTTCTGAGTTATTCATGACACATTAATCTCTTCTCAGAGAGGGATTTCCGCTCAGAATTCAGAGAAAAAGACATGACTTATAGTTCAGCCACTCATCAAACAGGAAACAAGGTGATTTCAGAAGTATAGATTTGCTCGATAGCTGTTCAACGTGACTGATTTGACCTGATAGCATCAGCTGGGGTTAGATGACCATTACCGGAGGAAGTAGAAGTACTGTAGTGCCTCTCGTGGATCAGTGGACTCAAACTTGCGGGTGAAGAGCATAAGCAGCCTGATGAAGTTCAGCCTTCGCACCATTGGAGGATCTCCAGCCTCTTGGCTCACTGAAAAGAGACCAGAAACCTTCTTAGAACAGAAACCAGATACGATTTTTGAGTTGTCATTCAATGATCACAACTTACAGAGTTGTGCACTCTGGCCTGATGATTTGAGCAGGAGTTTGAGTTCGTACAGCACCAGAGCTACGTGAACGGCATGGCTGCGCAGACGCTCCACTCGAAAAAGGAACGCTATGGCCGCCTCAAACTGTGCAGTCAGGAAAAGCACCTGGAAGTACAGGAATGGCTGGTGGCTGGCTGAGAAATGGGATTCACCTGCAGAAAACAATTCAAATAATGCCACACACCTTTATGAACACATTCATGAGTGTTTGGAATAATCCAAAAACACTTACAGAACAATATAAACCACATATTGGGAATGTGCACATGCAGCCAATAAGGATTTGTAACTTAAGGAATTTGAATGCTTCTTTAAGCGCGTAATAGGTTCCACACAAATCTTCCTCGACTGTGAAGTGCTTAAATAGGCTGTTTCATTTCCATTTGCATGAGTTGAAATAATCCCCTCTTATTTAAATTGCCATTAAAACTGACGTCTTAAAGCGGCACTGAAAAGACCTGCTGCGACTTTGCATGGAGCGTAGTGGCAGCGCAGCTGGGAGTGAAGGAGTCTTATCAGCAATAGAGGGAGTCTTTAATGTGGTGTACTGCAGGAGCGCTGGTGAGATAAGACTGACTCATCAGGCAGGTGGAAGAAACTAAGCGGATGCCTTTTTAAAACTGGGCGAGGAGAAGTTTAAGCCATGAGAAAACAGCACAATGGCATACACTTTTATCTGGGCTAGGCACACTGGCAGAGACTGAATAGGGGGGTTTTGCATACTGACTAACTTCCTAGTCTTTCAAATGCCCAATTAAATCTCTTCCTTTAGGACTGGAGTGAATCTAAAGATAAGTGGGTTGATTTATTGGCTTTATGGAATAATTTGACCTGAGGTTTGCACATTGAGAGAGGCCACTTGATTTAGAGTTGAGATCTCTCTCTCCCAATGCATTAAGACATACTGCCAACATATTGCCTGCATTTTGTAACTGTAATATTATAAATTAGTGTAGTCTGATTAATCAAGTTCAACAGAAATTGTAAGGTCACTGACAATTTTTTTTTAATCAAATTTTGATCAACTTGATACCAATTTTCATAATGCTTTTTCTTTGAATCTGATGGTATCTAGTTGAAACTTGTCTGTCACAGAACAGCTTACAATCTAAGGCTACGCTGCCAGTCCAAATTCGATCATTTGTGTATCCCATTGGAATCAGATCTAAAAGTACTGACATCCACCCAGTGTATCGCAACTCTTCAGATCCGATTTGTCTGTCCATGCCGCTTTTTCGTTTTCTGGAATATCTGCATTGGTTTCTATGGCAATGATGTTGTGTTGGTAGGCATACGCCCAAAAAAACAACAACCGCAACATGGAGGGGTTTGCAATACAGATGTTGTCTTACTTACAACATGACAATGTGTATCCACCGTACTAGACTACTCCATCTTATGAGGCAGCGGCAGAAACGTGGGAGGCTGCATGCGTGGGTTTATTGAGCGCTGACGTCTGTTATATTGTCATTTTCTGCTCATCTGACACTTTGCAACAACACAACCTTCTTTCAGCATGTTTCCAATAACAACGTCTGATGTTTACATTTTACGTGGCATGAGAAAGTCACATAAACCACGTGAAATCCAATCAGAGCGGTCAGACTGAAATGGATTTCCAGAAATGTGATTTGAATAGGATTTCAAACCACATATGAATGCAGCTGTTTGTTTGTTTATTAAGTTTTTACGCCATGTTAGCATCATGGCTATTTACATGGCAAACACAAAGGTCAATATCATCCATAAAATGTACGTTATTATATAAAACATTTCAACTTAACATAAGATATAAAATCTAAAATACATTCAGGTGATACATATTGAAATATTCCATGCAAGCATGTTTATGAATAAAAGCATTTTCTAGCAGCATCATAAAAATTACAATTCAACAGAATATGCTTAATAGTCAAATGAACTTGACATGAGAGACCTAAAAAAAGGAACTTCGCCTATTAATAAAAACCCATGGGTAAGTCTTGAGTGACCCAGTCTACACCTAGTGAAGCCGACTTGATCATGTCTTAATTTGAAGTTATGGAAGGTACTTCTTTTTATACTAGTGTTTATTTCATACAGATTATTTTTATTTTCATCCCATACTTTCTGCCACTTGTTAGTGATGTATAAATTAATTACTGGTTTAAAATCAGAAGGTGGTATTTGACAGTCAGATATTTCCAGGTCAAGCACATCCCTGGCAGCTGTGTCCGCTCTCTCATTACCAGTCAGTCCAATGTGATTTAGAACCCAGCAAAAAATAATATTAAAGTTTTCCTTCTTTAAAAGATCTAATTTAGTTAAAATTTCAACAATTATGGGGTGATCAGTCTTAAGGGATTCAAGTGCTTGAAGACATGATCCAGAGTCAGAAGCAATTAAAAAGTCCCGTTCTTGACCCTTCTCAATATTTTCCAGAACCAGAAGTAAAGCTCGAGCCTCAGCTTTGAAGATATAGCCTTGGTCCGGAATTTGAATCATATGAATGTAGCTTCATGTGATTATTTGCTGTTCACACGTGCTAAATCTGATTGGATTTTGATCGGATATGCAGAAAAATCGCAATATTTGATACTGTTATATATTTCTGAATAATTATAAATTTTGAGTAAATATTGTAAAATGTTCCAATTAGAAAATGTATATATACACACTATACTATTATATACTATATATGGTTTATTATTATGTAATGTAATATTTAAATACATATAATTATATATATAATATAATACATATAATTGACCTTGAAAGTGCATAATATTAACATCACAGTTGGTATTAAAAAAAAAAAAAAAAAAAAATTCATGGTGTACATAATGGTGACTGTGGGTCTCACCGTAGTCCTCCAGTAGCTGTTTCTGAAGTTGGGCGAGAGTCATTCTGTCCTGAGGAGAACTGCTACCATCCTCATCAAAACACACTTGATTCAGCTGGTAGGGACACAGAACACGGCTCAAAACAACCAAAAGGATTTCAGTGCTAAAACCCTTCCATATTAGCATCCCTAAAAGCTCAGTCATTCAGCAAACACAGATGAACTGGGCAACTAAACTATACCGTACTATAACGTACACTCTGATATAAGATAAAATCTATATCTGTGCCTATATCTGACCTTGAGCCACAGGTAGTCCTCTGTCTTATCGGCCACCTCTCCATGATTGTCGGCGATGTCGCATTTGCCGATGAGGCAGTAGACCGCACGCTTGTAGGGGTCGGCACTGTTCCTCAGCACACGTCGGTAATGAAGTCGTAGTTTATTCTCTGTGGCTGGAGACAAACTGAGAAAAACAATGCATTTGAGAAAATGCATACTGAACCATAAAACAGATTTACTGAATTATTCAGTTTTAAGATAAACTTATGCATGAGATACAAAAAGGGAGCAAGCTGGGTCAAGCGTACCAGAGAGAAGTAGCTACCAAAAGCAGAGGAGAAATAGTTCTCTTAGGATGTGATCTAGTTTTTGGGCTGTGCGTATGTGTGTTCTCACCGTCGGTCGGGGCTGTTCATGTATTCCTGAAACCAGATCTTAAAGTCTCCCAGCTGATGCTGTGCCCTATTCACCACCTGCATGGCGGCAGACAGGTCTCCGCAACGCAGGCAGAAATAGATCAGAGCCCACACTGGATGCCCCTCCACCTCACCGTCCTGTTACACACATGCACACACAGCAAGGTTTATCCTTGGGTCACACTGCGTCCATTTACCCCCTTTTTACTTTCAAGTCTGAAATAAGTAGCTTATTGGCCCATGCAGGGAGAATCCACTGCTGTTATCTAAATTACATAAAGCCACACTCAGCGCAGTTCACTCGAGAGTATCTGCAGTGATTGCGTTTAGCCTGTATGATGTAGTGCTGCCTGTGCTGTGTGGTGCAGACACGTTTTGCTGCAGTACCTGCATGCCTGGCAGCGGGGTTGGCAGCTTGATGTTTAGGAAGCTGCATACGAGCTGATAAGTGCCAGGTATTCCACCCAACTGAGCCTGGTGCAGATTCCCAAACACAGTGACCATAGTGTAATTTTTATAGCTGCAGAAGAGAGATACAAGCAGTCCGTTGGATAAGGTACATACTGGGTTCACAAACTTTTTGACCAGTGAATTTACATGATATTTCTCATGACCCTTTCAGAGATAATTAAGTAGTTTTTTTTTTTAAATAAATAATTGCATTTTTTCTATCATTTTGATTCAGAATGGTTCACTAATGAATAATTCAGACTGATTTGTAAAGCTGTTTAACTGACTCATTGAAAAGAACTGACTCAAAAGAATTAGTTCACAAACTGAAATCTCTATGGCCTGTATGGCCTACATAAGAGCAGAATCAAGCTGATTAAATATTTTACAGCATAAAATGTTCACATCCATGAAATTAATTTTTGCATTAATTTCCATTACTTTTCAAGTGCTAAACTACCATTAAAAAGTCTGGGGTCAATAAGTTGTGGGGGGGGGGGGGATGCGTTCAGCAAGGATGCGTTAAATTGATCAAAAGTAACAGCAAAGGCATTCATATTGTTACAAAAGTTTTCTATTCCAAATAAATTATTTTAAAATTTCTATTTTTTCTATTAAAAAATCCTGAAAAAAATGTATCACAGTTTCCACTAAAATATTAAAAGGCACAACTGTTTTCAACATTGATATTAATAATAAATATTTAATGAGAACCAAATCATATTAGAGCATATTAAAATGATTCCTAAAGGATCATGTGACACTGAAGATTGGAGTAATGGCCACTTAAATTCAGCTTTGCCATCACAGGAATAAATTACATTTAAAAAATATATAATAATAGAAAATCATTATTAAATTGCATTTTTAAATTATATGTATATATATATAAAAATGCAGCCTCGGTGACTTCTTTCAAAAGTATTTAAAATTTCAGAGTAAACTGTACAATTGCACACTGAAGCTTTATTGTTCCTTTTTATTAAATCTTTCATAAATAGATTAATTTATTAATAATAATTATTCAAATAATAATTAAATAATGAAAAATCTCAAATACTGACAATCATATTGGGTCGGCTATAACAATTTTTTTCCCCTACTGCTAATTTCAATATTTCTACATTCCTACATAAATTTTGTCAACATTATCTCTCTAAACAAAAAGACAGCTTTTTTTTTTTTTTTATTTCTTTCACCTGTTCTCCAGAAACTGTAGAGCTTGTCTGACGAAGGCCATCTGCATGTCCACAGACACTCGACTCTTCAGCGTGTCTTTTGCCGGCACCAACAGAACGTCTGTCATCTGCTTCACCATGAGCCACATGTCTGAAACATTCTACAAACACATGCAAAAACAACCTGACTATTAAAGCAATCACATCCCTAAATTACTGAGATAAAAAGCACGGTGAGGAACACACACACTGAAGCCAGGCCCAATGCGATATACCTTATCATCCAAGCTTTCGGCCACTGAGGCACAGAGATCTCCCAAGTTGGGCTGAAGATGCCCATTTACTATCTTCTCATTGAAGATGTAGATCTAAACGAAAGAGGAAAAAATGCAAATTAAGAACGAATGAAGGTCAAAGACTGATTGCTGTCTAAATCCAAGCTCTGGACAGCTGGATCCGCTATGATCTGGAGGTGAAATGAAGGATGATGAAAAACAAAATAAACAGGATAAAAATGTTTAGAAGGTCTTCAAAAAATAGCGCAAGGACCAGAAAAATGACACCGCAGGCGATGTGGCGACACATGATTAGAGAAAGAAAGAAAAAAAAGACAACGGAAAAAGAAGAGAGATCTGATAATAAAATGGAGAACAAAGGAGTGAGAGACGGCCCTCCCCTTTATGGACAGATTGGGAGCTTACCCATCATGCTTCTTTCCAGCCAATCAATCTTATCGATCAATCAAAGCTAGGCTCGCAAAACATAACACATTTATTCTTGTGTCTAGATAACTAAATGAAAGAATAACTAAATGACACGGTACTTCAGTAGCTATGAGCCACTTGTTTATTTTTAATGTCTTGATTGAATGATTTATTAGTGACCATATTGCTGTCAGCCAGTTTTCTGTGTGATGTTTCAAAAGTACTGGAGAGTTATCATCTCTACTGTAAATTATAATGTTTAGATAAATGATTTCATGCATGTATAATTCTACACTAAAGCGTTAATACATTTTTAATACATTTTTTTTTTTAATATTATGTATTAAATTATTTCTTAACAAAATATATAATAGATATACTTTTATGTTGTATATGTATGGCTTTCTACAAACCTGTCGGCTGTAGGCAACTTCCACACTGTCCAGTGCACTGCGTCCTGGAACTGCGACCTCACTCACGAAACTGGGCTGTGGGGCACATAGCAACAGTCGTTAAGGCATAAACAAGGATGTCTACACAACAAGACCGTATTAATATTCTCTACATGTGTAGGTGTGCATATGTGCGCCTCTAAAAGCGTGGGTTTGACAAGTGCACAAGCTGCGTTTATCTCAGAGAGTTGTTTTAATCTAAATGCAGCGACCAATGTAGCGTGAAGCTATTGTTAAGAACATAACTCACGCTTGAGCGCACACAGCTCAGTACTGTGAATATACAGAGAGACACACAGAGGAAAACCTTAAATTTTGTATGTGGACATAAATGTATCCATCCCGTCCTAAAGAAGAATATCACTATTAGAAAGATTTGACATAGATAAAGCATATGGTGCTTTAATTAAAATTATTTTCAAAAACACTCACTCACTCTCTCTCTCACACACACACACACACACACACTCCCCAATAGCAAATTCCATGAACAGCCTGGCAAGAAAGCCACTGAGGCGTTGTAGTTTGTGTGACTATCTAGCAGGGAGGGGGTGACTCAGGCTGGTGGTACAAGGAAGAGTGAGCTCCTGGCATAGGAAGAGAACAGCAGGTCACACATGGAAAATTTAACTGCTGTTTAATAATTAAAGCAGCAGGACAGCAGTCAAAAATCTCCTAGAGCAAAATACACAATATACACACAAACACAACATTCTTCTTGGATTCTTTATAGGACAATAAAAGGAATGACAAAAGCATATTCTGAGGTTTTCAACCTTCTCAAAAGACTGCCATTGTTTGCTGTAGACAGACTATTGTTATACTTGAGGACATAAAAGTGAAACATGCATTATTGGTATATATTATTCAGAAGAGGAGTGCTTGTCGTCTTCAATGTTTGATGTTTTCTACATCCTTCCCTCTTGCTCACCTCTCCATTTTTTGACAGCGGAGATGTGAGCAGTGCTGCCAAAAGAGCCTTTATTTATGAATAATAGCCTCTAAAAACAGCCAATGTCATCCCATCTTATTGTCATATGACTGGCTTTTTTTCTCTTGTATGCTGAGAGCATATGAATACAACTCTCTATATATAAAATATAAAACTAAATGAACATATACACACATATTGGTAACACTTTACAATAAGGTTCATTAGTTAAACATTAGTTAATGTAATACATTTGTTACTATATTTACTAATCTTTGTTAACTTTAATGAAAATACAGTTGTTCATTGTTTGTTCATGTTAGTTCAGTGCATTAACTAATGTTAACAAAATTTGAATAATGTATTAGTTAATGTTGAAATTAACATTAAATTAAATTAAATTGAAAGATTATTAAATGCTGTATAAGTGCAGTTCATTATTAGTTCATGTTAACTAATATACTTAACTAATGTTAACTAATGAACCTTATTTTAAAGTGTTACCCACATAATATACCTACCGCATACAAGAAATAAAAAATAATTATATTTATTGATTGGAAATTAATAATGTTATATAAATTTAAAAATTATATAAATTATATTTTATATAAATATAAAAATAAAAGCTAAATCTCTCACTCTATATATAGTTTATTAATATGTATTAAATATAAATATTAATATGTACTATATATATAAATAAAAGTTTATTCTTATATGCTGGGGAAAAAAATCTTTTTATTAATTGGACATTTTTGCAATTACATTATTTCAGCTTAAAGGCCAAATTGATGAAGCCTTTACGTCATCTTAAAAGACAATCAGGTCTAAATGTCCTTGTCTGAAAAGAACCAGAAGAAAAGCTCTTGCCAGATAAGATATCAGTAACACTCAGATCCAGGCCAAGCGTAGCCACAGGCTGGCCGTATCACGGCAACAGATCTGAACAAGCTCCTTAGATGCTAAATAAGAAAATTTGTGCTTCACGGACACGTCACAAATGATGTGAGGCGAGTGTGTGCTATTATATATTTATATATATAAATAATACGAAGGAGTTATAGCTGTCCTGAGTGTGTATTGTGTTTTATGTGACGTATTGTTCCTCAGACCTCCACTTCCTGGCTGAAGTCCAGTGCATCCTCTCCAGCTCCCAGCAGGGTGTGCAAAACTCTCTGCTTCACCTGCTCCCACTGCACCAACATAGAGTCTCTGTGGTACTCCTCCGCCAACAGAAACGTCTGCAAGAAGGACAGAACAAATCACATGAAAAACAGACTACATATGATGATAGAGAGTAAAACAAGTGAAACTACAAAGCCTTCAGTGAATATATAGGTTACCCAACATGTGACACATTAAAAATAGCTAGCAGAGTAAGAAGGGAGCAGCCTGGATCTGGGAAGCATGCTGTGCACAATAAGCGCTAACGGGCACCACTATCTTCACCCCTCCCCCAATCCCACCTCCGAGGGACAAGGAACGAGAGCTGGGCCTGGGGAGACTCAAACTGGGTCTGGCCCGCTAAAGCCTGGATGCGTGGAGGCCTCGCTAATGGAACTGTGCCGCTATCTGGGTCTGTCTTCACGCCTACTACAGATTTAGCCCGTACCCTGATTGAATCCAAAGACCTTTCGTCTATTTTTCTCAGTCCCGGCGGATCGACGTGTGATAATTGCAAGCGTTCTAATTAAAAAGGCTTCTGAACTCTGGAGGAAGAGATTTTGGAATCGAGCTTAATGATGGAGGGAGTGAGATAATATCAGTACAACGTGCAGAAGTTAATGCGAATGAGGTAAAATTCAGAGAGGAAAAGACACATAGGGGCTTTTTGTTTTAGGGTGGGAAACAATAGCGTATGGACTTATAAGCACTTCAGGAACTAACTGTTCTCCAGACGATTTTGCTGGGTCAAAAAAGCCAATAATCATCCTGCGGTTTACTTCATTCTCACTTGGAAAAATTAACACTTCCAAAAAAAAAAAATTTGACAAAAAAAAAATTGGCTTTGGAGAGTAGTGTGAACAAATTACTTGCCAGTTGGATGGTAACTGGTTTAAAACTATTGTCTGACCCTTGCTGATGTAAGTGACGTGCAAGATTCAAATCAAAAACGTATAAATGGTCTGCTAAAGAAAACTTCCAAATTCAGGAAGTCTAATTTTTGCCCAGCTCTCCATGCGGCAAAAAATATGTGGAATATTCCTCCCATTGAACTACAAAAATAAAAATATGAGGAAAACGAAATCAAGATGAGTTGTCATGTTTTCCTGACAGGTGCCATTATAGATGGTGACTGGTTGTTTGTAACAAATATGACAACTAAAAACAACTCACTAATTTTTCAAATAAATATAAACATTTATATAATAGTCAGCAAAAATTTTGTGGCAAAAAGTTGATTTTGACCCTGTCTGTGATGGACATAAATTTTACTTTGGTGCTTAAGGACCCCAAAATTTCACCAGAGACATTTTGTCACACACAGGTCATCTGGGTCGTTGGGTAACACCTCTTCTTTGGTGAGCAAATTATCCTGTCTGTCTCTTTGCTGACATTCCTCCTCCTGAGAGGTTTGATGACTAGACTGAGAGGATAGATAGATATTGACCTGAGCTCTCTGCTGCTAAGAGATGGATACCGTAATAACAGCTGAAAGGGCCTGTTTTTACCTCGCTGAGAGTGGCTGAAGAGGCAATAAGGGGAAAAAGGGATTTAAACTGAAACAGAAAAAGTGACCCCTGGAAGGATACGGTTTTATAGGCGCTGTCAGATGAATTGTGCAGATTCTAAATGTCTGGACAATACGGGATGTAGTAACACTAAAGTTCTATGTTGCTGAAAATCACGTTCCTTTTCTCTACAATGGACAAAAAGACATAATTTGATCGACTAAGCAAATAAATGGATGTAAAAGGATATAGATAGGTAAAGGAAGACACTCACCCTGCGGCGTGATTCCTCGATGGCTGACAGCAGTGCATTGTCTCTCTCGTTCTTCAGAAAGCCCTGGAACAAGAGACACGGCATGGAGGTTAAACATACTGCAACCTACTTTCCCCTTTTCTGCATGCAGAGCACACGCCCTCTCTCCCTTTCTCTCTCATTCCCTCCATACTTCCTCTAAGACGCAAGCGCCACAGGCCAGAGATGGAGAATTGGCATCATTATCGAAATAACAGCTAAAAATGTGCTTAGAATCGACCCTCCGCGAGATTGCTCGCCCAAAATGGCGGCTCTCGACTGGTCAGAGCTGGTTCAGCAAAGCTTTGGTTCAATACGTTCTCGAGTGTGCTAAAAGTACTGTGCATTTAAGACACCCCACATTCATGCATACACAGTTCTACACACAGAAGTTCATGGACGGGTTTGGAAAATGTGGTTCAAACTGCTTGGTTTCTACGCATCTAGACTTTATGGACCAAAACCAGAGAAAAGCCCGATTTGAATGTTCCCCACTGCAAATCATTAAGCTAACAGCTGCTTATATCTAATTACGGGCCATCATCATCTAAAACGTCATCTTTGTTTGATCACAGATGGAAAATGCGCACATCAGTAGCCTCCACGGATACACAAGCTATGTTTTCTGACTAGATGACAAGTGTGCAGCTCGAACAACCTGTATGGATGCACTGAGAGCACTCGTTTTTGATGTACAGCTGGGTAACGAACACTCACACACACCCGCATTCATTTTGATTAAACACAGAACAGAAAGATCCAGCAGCTGATCCTGAGGACAGAGAAGTCACTGGAATGACGTGCAACAGACACACACATTGAGTGGGGGTTGGGATAGGGAGTGGTACTGACGGAAGGGGAAGCTGGTTCTGATGGGTTTGGAGGATCATCAGACTGCTAAAAAGCCAATATTGAAGAATGAAGAGAAACGTGACCTCTGAACTGGAACCTGCACTCATCGGCTTTTATTATTGTAACATGGATGGAGTTGAAAAGTACATTTTCCACTGATTTTTTACTGAATACGGTAATGTCATAAAAAAAATGCCATGTAATAGTCAATGAATGTACATTGATGTTTCCTTGATTTCGTCATTAAAATTGTTCGATCACCATTTACACCCCTCTCTTATCCAAGTCTTCAGTACAGAGTTGAATCCTGGCCTCCCCTCCCCCCCGGCAACTCCTCGTTTCTTTCCACCCCCCTCCGAGATCGCACGACCCCCATCACCCCATCCACACTTTGACTGACAGCTGTAAATGAGGATTGATTTATTCTGATTTGAGGAACGCAACATCTAAATGACACATCTGAACGAACAAGCCGAGCTAATGGATACTGAGATGGAAAGTGGGTGGAGAGTTTAAGGTGTGGGCGCAGCCAACATTTCGTACTTAGCAGCATTATTTCTTGCTCAGTCACTGTGCCTCCAACCGCTAGCTACAGAACAGTGCCCCCTTCAGGTATCCAAGCTCTGCATCAAGTACCAAAGAGATAGTAAATGACAAAAGGAACACATTTTAAATGGATGCATTTGGGTCATATCTAAACCAAGAACATGCTTACTACATACTGTGAAGAGTGTCACTGCATATGGCATTTTAACCCATATTTAATCTTAAAATTCCCAGAAGAGATCAGATGTGCAATTTGTGCCAAAGATTCACACATCTTCTCATGCACATTTTGAATCATCTGACCAGGGTGAAATAAATGCGTGACTAAAGGCTGCCATTAAAGCAGCTAGACAAAGTGCAGATCACATAGGTTGAAATAGGAGGTTATCATATCCCATACAATTAAGCGCTGTGGATTTCTGGAAGATTCAAGGCACAGCGAATATTGAGAGTTTGATTCAGATAAAAACGGTGCATTACACCGAGCAAAAGACGTCATTCCAATATGAAATACATATATACATACTCAATAAAGACATAGTAATGAATGCTACATATAGACATCATACATGTTCATGTTGCACACACCTTCTTGCAGATGCATTTATATTTTGAAATCAGGTATAACGCAGTGCACTGATATTGACCATCACAGATTGAGATGTAAAGTGAAAATAGCAGAAGCATATATAGCAGGAAATATAACATGGATTGGCATCGAATGCAAGAGATGGACAAAAGACATGCATACATACGCTAATCAAACACACGACAGTTGATTTAAACTAAAACACCCCCTCTATATCTACACATCCCTCTCTTTTTCTTTTCTTTCATTTACTTCTGATGAGTGAAGGAACCCCACCCTAACCCAACCACTTCCTGTGTGACAGACAAGCCTTCATCATCATCATCCTCCTCGCCATCTTCATCATCCCTTCAGAGAAGGCGACGGTCTCATTCGCCTGGTTAAACCGACTGACCAAGGCATATGTAGTATAGCGAGTTGTCGAATGCATGTGCGTGTAGGTGATACTCACTCATGCTCTGGTTTAACCTGCTGGGAAAGTGCTGCTGGGAGGTGAAACTGTCTGGGAGCGGTGTGCCCGTCCCTTGCTCGTGCTCTCTCCATCTTCCTCGTCCTGCAGAAGCGGGCCAGTGCATTTCTGGGGCGTTTCTGACCTCCTTTACCAGAGGCCCACACTGTATCTGCCACATGCACTCTTCTTTACCTCTAAGGCGGCCCAGTGGTCTGAACCTAGATATGAGCCACGAGCAGGGTTACTGTGGGCTGCTTTATTGTCGGAGGCGGAGCGTACCAAGTCGGCTCAGAGACACGGGGGGGAATCTGAGGAGAAGTCATTATTCAACCTGATCCGTGTGCCTGTTCACCATCAGCCGTCCACCCCTCCTCCTCGTCTCTCCTCCAGCATCCCTGCCAGCCTCCTCTTTCACTCTCACTCATTTCTTCCTTTTTTAAACATCTCTGCATCCTTCCTTTTTCCACTTCTGCTAGCGCAATGCAATTATGGTAATGGATCCCCCCCCCCCCACACACACACACACACTATCCTGATGGATTTCGACATCCTGTCCAGAAACTGGGCTAATAATCCTCTTAAGAGTCATGTTTAGTTAATGAACAGAGTGCACTGACCAGAGATCAGACTCCATATGTAGAGCTATTTGCACTTACCCCACACCTACCATTGTGCGCTTAGATAACACACTCTCGTGTGAAGGTATGGTGCAGGAAAGATGGAAGTAAGCGAAAGTGAGAGGTAAAGAAAAAGATGAGATGCATCACGCGATTCTGCGCCATTTTGCTCGGGAAAATCATCTCCTGCTTTCAGTCTGTCATTTAAGCCGTTTGCCTTTTCGTCTACAAGACATAGGCACCTAAATCGAGCATTCCTGCCTTCCTGTTCGTCTTACAGTTGTGATGTTAAAATAAAAAATGATTTTATTTAGTTTTTATAAAGGAAACACGTGGGTTACAGAAGGCTGCACGT
Organism: Elopichthys bambusa; assembly: GCA_037101425.1. Lineage (NCBI taxonomy): Eukaryota > Metazoa > Chordata > Actinopteri > Cypriniformes > Xenocyprididae > Elopichthys > Elopichthys bambusa. The sequence goes on along the minus strand of CM074441.1, from coordinate 24,657,397 downwards.
TTGCCCACATACACAAACGCAGAAGGCGAGAGAAAGGCAGGAGACTACGCCTCATCAGCAGCATGCATTTCCTTTGTCTTCAGGCAGGCAGCTCAGCAGCCTTATGGAGCACGCACAATATACAATTTACACTCTGCCACCACTTCGCAGGGTCGATGCACATCTGGATATCTCGGCACAATTGTACGGATACAATTCTGAGCATGGCACCTGCAGCATCTTTGTTTTATTCAGCAGCGGGTTTAATGCGATTCTTTTCAATATGAGATTGAGACGGTGGCGATACATAATAAGAATGAAGATGATGATAAATGGAAGAGTAGTTACACAAGTTCGACAAAAAGATATTAAATCTCATGGCCCTTAGAGTCAATCAGAGTTGTACTGAAAATGCTAAAGAGATTGTCAGCCACACACACATATTCGGGCAGGGAGGGAGGTGAGGAAAGTGCCAGGCAGTAAGTGCACTTCCAGTAAGAGCCGAGCCGCACTCTGGCAGGCCCACCACAAAAATATGTCTGACAAAAAAGACGATGGAGAGTAGGGGGAGGGATAGAGACAGTGAAAAAGAGAAGGAGAGAAGAGATGAGCAGAGGAAATGATGGGTGGGGGGTAGATGGCTTCGAACCTTCGGGAAGAAAAAACCAAGTGGATCATTACAGGACTTGATGAGTCAACAGCCAATTCTCTATGAGCATCTATAACATTCAAACAGACAAGAATACATTTATCCTCTATGGTAAGAAGTAATTGAGGACATAATCCAATTGCTATTATCAGGACATATTCTGCTAAAAATCTCCTGTACATTTTTATGGGTGTGGCTGTATGATTGTTCGGAAATACTAAACTTATCTAAAGAATTGTTTGATTTTGAAAAACAGCCAAAATCTGTCCACTACAGTTGTGCTACGGGTAACCCAAGTTAAAGTGATAGCTCACCCAAAAATGAACATTTGCTGAAAACAAAATTAATACCCATGGCTCCTGACGATACATTGAGGTCTTAAGAAGCTAAACGATTGGTCTATGCAAGAAACTGAACATTATTTACAGCATTATTACCTGTAATCCCCAGCCTCGGCAAACGGCCGAGCACATTCACGACAGTCTGAAGCTCGAGCTTCCTGTCACATTATGACTTATGTGCGAGAGCAAACGCGCGTGTTATATTGTTCCATGTGGTACTTGTGCTTATCCTGAATGCCGAAACCGATATAAAAAATTAAGATTACATTAGTTTGCGCAATCTCAATCGGGAATATTGACTTAACAGTTTCCCAATATACGTCATTATGCAACAGGAAGCTCGTGCTCCAAACTGTCGTGAACACACTCAGGACCTGTGGATTACAGGTAATAATGTTGGAAATAATGTTGCACAGACCAATCATTTTACTTCAGAAGACCTTAATGTATTATCAGGAACCACTAGTATTAATTTTGTTTTGCCTGTCATCTACATCTTGAATGGACTGAGGGTGAATAAATAAACAGCAAATTTTCATTTTTAGGTGAACTATCCCTTTAAAGTCCCGGCACCTGCCTCAGATTCTGATTACTTCCTGTCTGCTCTATACATTATCCAAATAAAGTTGTGAAATGCCAAAATAAAATGATCTTATTATTTTTCTTATACAGGCTACAGAAATGCCTGACAGCATTGAAAATAGGAGACCACAGATTTGGATTTGGATCCCAAGTTATAGTAGCCCTTCAATAAGACATAAAGTGCCACTTCAGTAAGACTCATAGTACCTCTTCTTTACCTCATATTATACTGGACATCATTTAGCGTTACCATCAATAATATTGTTAAGATGCCATTTATTACAATGACTCACTTTAAAACTTAAAACAATCGATACAAGTCACTTCCTCTCAAACTGAAGCACTTTGAGAAATAAGTAATATGATATTTTATAACGGAGACATGCACAGAGCAAATCTACCACTGTTCAGAGTCTTTAAATTATTTTTATAAGACAAATTAACTGAGGGATATTTTTGACTGCCCAATTTTTTATTGGAATAACAACACAAAACTAACATCTTTCCCAAAACTGATTAAATTATTTACCAAAATTCTACCACACAACAAATGGCTCAAATGTAAATATAAAAATCAGTTACAGTCACAGCTTTTTTTTAGACTGATCAAGATAGGCCTGTAAAAAAAAAATCATTAAAGACTATGTTAGTCATGATCTTACATCATCTGATGATGGATGAAGCCCCAAGAAATGGCATGACAAGAGCAGTTAAGCCATCAGGCTTTAGTTTGCCACATCCACTTCAACATTCAAGAAAGTGATATATTACTCCCTGTGATTTTGTGTAAATACATTTAGGTCACTGGTTTGCAGCATTAAAATGTATACACACAGGAAAAGTAAAAGCATTTTCCACTTATGCAGTAAAATCACTCTAGATATATAAATTTAAAGGGTAAGTTCACCCAAAAATGACATTTCTGTCATTAATTACTCCTGCAAGACATTCGTTCATCTTCGGAACACAAATTAAGAAAATTTTAATGAAATGTTTTTTTTTATCTCCCATACAAAAAGCAGCGAAATTACCACATTCAAGGTCCAGAGAAGTAAAATAGTTAAAATAGTCAATGTGACTACAGTGGTTCAACCTTAATGTTATGAAGTGACAAGAATACTTTTTCTGTTAAAAAACAAAACAAAACAATAATACTGACTTTATTCAACCATTTTTCCTCTTCCCTGTAAGTCTCCTACGCACTTGGAGCAGTGAATGCAGTGCAGAGCTTCCGTATAAAGAGTTGGCATTCGGACGTAAACACGGAAGCGCTGGACTGCGTTCACTGCGTCAACTGTGTAGGAGACTGACAGGGAAGAAGAAAAATTGCTGAATAAATTTGTTATGTTTGCTTTGTTTTTGTGCACAAAAATTATTCTCGTAAAAAGTATTTTAACAATGTCTTAGTTAAAATAGTTCTTTGGACCTTGAATGTGGTAATTTCGTTGCTTTCTATGGGAGATGAAAAACCGCTCGGATTTCATTAAAAATATCTTAATTTGTGTTCCGAAGATGAACTTGCGGGTTTGGAATGACATGAGTATTTAATGACAGAAATTTCATTTTTGGGTGAACTTTAAGCTTAGTATAATGCTGTAAGGTGCAGACATGGACCAAGAAGTCTCCAACTTTAATTTAATTTGGTTTGCCAGCTCAGTGTTGACTTGACTGCTGATTCCTGGCATAAGTGAGCTCACTATAATTCACTAAACCTGTGGCGTCACAATAAGGTCACCATAAACACCCTTCTGTCCCTTTCTGAAGCCACATGCTCACATTTGTCTTTAGGTGCTTTGTGTACCAGAACAAATGCAAACAGGGATTGGAAATGCATGAATTTATATATCAAATCGATTAATCCTCTGATATCAACAGCATCCACAGGGGGGCGTAGTAACCACTGTTATGTTTCATGAAGTAACATCATTCAGTTCAAAAGTCATTTTTCATTTTTACATTTAATCCTTTTCATTTACAATGGCAGCTGTCAGCAAAAAACACTTAACTCTTTTATAAGCTGTAATGTTCTTGGCTGTGTAAGTTCAATGTTTGATTGTAAAAAGTTTAAGAATTACACAATGCATTGCCTGACTCAAATTTTGCCACGTCACGCCTCTGTCTTACTCTTACAGATGCAGCTGAATTCAATTGTAACCCACTGCTACAGCAAAGTCACGCCTAAGCAAACATATTATAATCAATTCTCAGCATGCACTATATCATTTCTAAAAGCCGCGCACTTAACATTGCCAAATCAAAATAAACAACAGGAAATGCATGGGGTATGGTACACGCAAGAAAAGCTGCACTAAGGAGCACCGATAGTGTAAAAACCTGTTGCCATGAAGATAAACGCATACACATGGACTAAGACTCATTAGATCCACCCTCTCTCAAGCTCTAAAGGCAACAGCATAGTGCTAATTATAAATGGGCTGAGTGTGGAGATTGTTTAAATGTTTATTTGGCTTCTACTGAGAAGTAGAACTCTTTCCACAAAAATATTAAGCAGCACAACTGTTTTAAACATTGATAATAATAATAAGAAATGTTTCTTAAGCACCATATCAGCATATTAGAATGATTTCATCATGTGACAATGAAGTCTGGAGTAGGGGAGCGCGGGGCACAAACTAACGCGGGGTTAGTTGTAACACGCATGGTTTAAATACTTCCACACACGCTAGCATGAAGAAACTTAGCATACTGACTAGTTGCCATATCGACAATACTTAAGCTAATTTTTCATCTATATTTTTTGTGTTTATTTAAAATTAGACAAATCTGATATTATTTTAAACTCCAATCTGTTGTTTAGCAGTTTGGGTAGTTCTTTAATGCTTCACTAACTAGCAGAAGACACTAACCAGGTTTAAATTCCAATTGCACACCGATAGGGTTCGTTGTAACACTGCGTTACAATGTGCCCCACTATTAGAACTATGCTATTCTATACAGTAACTGGTATAATCAACTTTTATGAATGTCTGTTGAGAAACCATGAAAAAAGGTGAATAAAGACTGAGAGGAAGAACATGAACATTCAGAAAATATTATTTCAAGAAATGTACAGCATTTGTACTGGCTTGTCTATTTATCTTGTGAGAGTGTTCACTGTCAAACCACAAAATTATTTAAATTTGAATGGCATTATTTTATATGAAAAAAATAATTGTCTTTTATTGATAAAATATTTTAGTTTGTCATGTTTTTTTATTTTTATTTTTTTATTAAATCAGATAACATTTTTAGTTGTCATATGGTCATGTTACAATGTGCCCCACCTATGGGGTATGCTGTCACATTTCCCTTCCCTTCTTTCGGGGTAAATAAAGAAAAAAAGTATACACTGTATTAATGAAACAAAGCCACATATTTGTACCAGACACGTGTGAAATTAATGTGGAACAAAAGAAATTCTCTGAACCCCAAGTACATTTACACAAACTGAGAAAGTCAAAAAGCGTTAGGTTGTGCCCCGCTCTCCACTAATGTATGTTAAGTTACACATAGAATAGCTGGCAATAAAAATCAAACCAACTCAAGCAAACAATTAGCATCAAATTTGAACTTGTTTTTTAAAATGTTCAATGTAACTGACAGCTAAATTATTTTGCTATTAGCATTTCTTTTTTTAAAATACAATCATCAATAAATACAATCCTTTCCCATAGCAGATGGTTTCAAATTGAAGCAACTTAAAATAAAGGGCATATATTTTACATTACCAATTACAGATTGAAGTTTAAAACATCCATCTGAAAAATCAACTAGGTATCATGGAGATATGACTAGTTGACAAGTTTAACTTGCAGACAATACAGCACAGAAATGAGTACAACTTGTTAAAATATATTTTTTTAAAATAGATGAAAACAACTTATAAGATCAGAAGAATCTTGCAATTTAGTCATGATATGTATATTATGTACATGACAAGCAAACTTGTATCAAATGGTGATGTAAAGCTCCATTTTACTATCCATGGTTTTGAAGTCACGGTTCGGTACAGCAGGTGGGGAGAAAACTAAACTTAATATTACTTTTTTTATTATTAAAAAGTGGTTTACTGAGCAAATTGTGTTTATGTCTTTAAATATATTAAATAAAATTATAACAAAGTTTCACAGGGATAAAAAAATGATTTTTGCTGATTCTATAAACTATGTAGAGAGCACTTACTTGAACATTATGCTACTATAATATTAAAGGTTAACAACTGAGCCCAAAATATTAGCCTAAATTCAATCACTTTTTATTTTTAGATATAATAATCAACACTCAAACAACAAATTGTATGCAAACATGTAATTATAAAATTAAGTTTTACTCCAATTCGTTGTTGAAATATAATCATTTATACACAGTGGCTGTCATTTTCATGACAGTTTATTTAAACATAGGCTACATTAAATAATCAAGACATTATGACTTAAGTAGAATATAATGAAAATATGGGCTAATACAGTGCATATACAGTGGTGGTCAGAATTATTGTCACCCTTGGTAAATATGATCAAAGATGACTATAAAAATAAATCTGCATTGTTTATCCCTTTGATCTTTAATTCATAAAATTAGCAAAAATCTAACCTTTCATTGAAGGAAAAGAATTGGAATTTCATAATCACATTATGAAATAAATGTTTTTCTCCAAAACACGTTGGCCACAATTATTGGCACCCTTTTATTCAATACTTTTTGCAACCTCCTTTTGCCAAGATAACAGCTCTAAGTCTTCACCTACAATGCCTGATGAGTTTGGAGAACACCTGGCAAGAGATCAGAGACCATTCCCTCATACAGAATCTCTTCAGATCCTTCAGATTCCCAGCTCCATGCTGGTGCTTCTTCTCTTCAGTTCACTCTACTCATTTTCTTTAGCATTCAGGTCAGGGGACTAGGATGGTCATGGCAGAAGCTTAATTTTGTGCTCAGTGACACATTTTTGTGTTGGTTTTTATGTTTGTTTTGGATCATTGTCCAGATGGAAGATCCAATAATGGCCCATTATAAGATTTCTAGCAGAAGCGGTCAGGTTGATTTTTTATCTGTTGGTATTTGATAGAATCCATGATACCAAGTATCTGAACAAGATGTCCGGGACCTCCAGCAGAAAAATAGGCCCACAACATTAAAGATCTAGCAGTATATTTAACAGTGGGCATTGGGGTACTTTTTATCCATGAGTGCACCTAACCCATCTGGGTTATTTTTAGTTTCATCTGACTATAGAAGCCGGTCCTGTTTGAAGTTCCAGTCTTGTCTGACACCTGAATATGCTGGAGATTGTTTCTGGATGAGAGCAGAGGATTTTTCTTGTAACCCTCCCAAACAACTTGTGGGGATGTAGGTGCTGTTTGATAATTTTTTTAGGCTTTCTGAGACTCAAGACTCAACTAATCTCTGCAATTCTCCAGCTGTGATCCTTGGAGAGTCTTTGGCCACTCAAACTTTCCTCCTTATCGCGCATTAGGATGATTTAGTCACACGTCCTCTTCCAGGCAGATCATCTTTATTTGACTGGAACTTCTTAATTATTGCCCTGATAATGGAAATGGGGATTTTCAATGCTTTAGCTATTTTCTTAGAGCCATTTTCTATTTTGTTAAGCTCAACAATCTTTTGCTGCACATCAGAACTATATTCTTTGGTTTTTCTCATTGTGATGAATGATTAAGGGAATTTGGCCTTTGTGTTTCCTCATGTAGTATAGTCCTGTGGAACAGGAAGTCATGGCAGGACAATTTCATGTTCATGATCACCCTGGTGTGCTAATTTTTTTTTAAATATGAATGGGAATATACTTCAGAGATATTTTATAAATTCTAGGGGTGGCAATAATTGTGGCCAACGTGTTTTGGAGAAAAACATTTATTTCATAATGTGATTTTCTCCCCACTTTAAATTCTTTTCCTTCAATGAAAGGTTAGATTTTTGCTAATTTTATTAATTAAAGATCAAAGGGATAAACAATGCATATTTATTTTTATAGTCATCTTTGATCATATTTGTGATATGATTTTGTGCCAATAATTCTGACCACCACTGTATTAAGCCAAAGAGTTCATTTTTCTGGCGAACTAACAAGCTGTGGACACTAAATGGCTTTTTTGAGGTAAATGCTACATGACATATTGTTTACAAGCTGTTTTATTTACGTCTTTCTGCCGTTGAAACACTGAATAAGCAATAACACGAGATATTATACGTTTCACTAAGTTGTACTGTACAGGTGCATCTCAATAAATTAGAATGTCGTGGAAAAGTTCATTTATTTCAGTAATTCAACTAAAATTGTGGAACTCATGTATTAAATATATTCAATGCACACAGACTGAAGTACTTTAAGTCTTTGGTTCTTTTAATTGTGATGATTTTGGCTCACATTTAACAAAAACCCACCAATTCACTATCTCAATAAATTCGATTTTTTAAACAGAAATGTCAGGCTTCTGAAAAGTATGTTCATTTCTATGCACTCAATACTTGGTTGAGCCCCCTTTTGTATGAATTACTGCATCAATGCGGCGTGGCATGGAGGCGATCAGCCTGTGGCACTGCTCAGGTGTAATGGAAGCCCAGGTTGCTTTGATAGCGGCCTTCAGGTCATCTGCATTGTTGGGTCTGATGTCTCTCATCTTCCTCTTGACAATACCCCATAAATTCTCTATGGGGTTCAGGTCAGGCGAGTTTGATGGCCAATCAAGCACAGTAACACCATGGTCTTTGAACCAGCTTTTGGTACCTCTGGCAGTGTGGGCAGGTGCCAAATCCTGCTGGAAAATGAAATCAGCAGCTCCATAAAGCTTGTCAGCAGAAGGAAGCATGAAGTGCTCTAAAATTTCCCGGTAGATGGCTGCATTGACTGTGGAAAACACAGTGGACCAACACCAGCAGATGACATGGCAGCCCAAATAATCACTGATTGTGGAAACTTCAAACTGGACTTCAAGCAACATGGTTTCTGTGCCTCTCCACTCTTCCTCCAGACTCTGGGACCCTGATTTCCAAATGAAATGCAAAATTTACTTTGCATCTGAAAAGAGGACTTTGGACCACTAAGCAACAGTCCAGTTCTTTTTCTCCTTAGCCCAGGTAAGACGCTTCTGACGTTGTCTTTGGTTCAGAAGTGGCTTGGTGCGTGGAATGTGACAGTTGTAGCCCATTTCCTGAAGATGTCTGTGTGCGGTGGCTCTTGATGCACTGACTCCAGCTTCAGTCCACTCCTTTTGAAGCTCTCCTAACTTCTTAAATCGGCTTCGCCTGACAATCTTCTCAAGCCTGCGGTTATTCCTTTCACTTGTACACCTTTTCCTACCACACTTTTTCCTTCCAGTCAACTTTCCATGAATATGCTTTGGCACAGCACTCTGCAAACAGCCAGCTATTTCAGCAATGACCCTCTGTGGCTTACCCTCATTGTCTTCTGGACAACTGTCAAGTCAGCAGACTTCCCCATGACTGCTGTTGGGATTACTGACCTAAACCCAGTATTTATACCCTGAGAATGGTAATTTAACAGAACTTGAAAATAAATATTCTAATAATTTGAGATACTGTTTTTTTTTATTTTGATGTACTTGTACTGAAACGGTTCGGTACGAATACGTGTACCATTACACCCCTACTGTCCATACATGTACACGTTTTTAAAATGTGAAAAAGGAAGACAATGACAGACAGCAACTCTCAGACTCAGAAATATAAAACGAGACGTGCTACACTGTTGCCTTCTGACCATATAGAAAGGAAATAAAAACAACACTAAACTTCTGGACAAACTCCATCACAACACAATATTCACTGTACTTTGCAAGGCAATTTTATGAAACGGCTGGCTTTCACTCATTTCAGATTCATACATTTATGAATAGTTTTTTTTCCAAGCAGTTCAAAAGTTTAGGGTCAGTAAGATTGTTTTTTTTTTGTGTGTTTTTTTTAGAACTGAATACCTTTATTGCGCAAGTATGTATTAATCAAAAGTGTCGGTAAATACCAGGACGTTTTGTTGAATAGAAAGTTCAAAAGTACAGCATTTATTTGAAATGGAAATCTTTTAGAACAATGTAAAAGTATTTACACCCAAACACCCAAATAGCGGCAAATTTGACAAGCTATAATAAGTGATCTATGGGGTATTTTGAGCTTAATTTTGAGCTGAAACTTCACAGACACATTCTGGGGACACCAGAGACTTATATTACATCTTGTAAAAGGAGCATTATAGGTCCCCTTTAAAAATCTTACCGAGCCCAAACTTTAGAACTATAAGTATATAAGTTCTTTTAAATTGTAGTGTCCATCCAGAAAATAACTGCACTTTGATACCAACAAATGCTACAGTTCATTCAATTTAAGTAGTAGCTAAACATACAACATTACACCGCCGAATCTCAAGGAACGCGATGGGGAGGCGTAAAGTATAAAAAGCAACTAGGAATACAACCTGCCACCCAAACAAAACACATACTAACCTGAATATCAGTGTCTTTGACTGGCTCCAGAGGCTCAAATGTAGTGGCTGCACTGAGACTCTCAAGACGCTGGGAGATATGGAAGATGTCAAGACCCCGAGAGCCCAGGAGAATGGAGCTGAAGTTTAAAGAGAAAAAAAAAGACACCATTGTTCAAATGCATCTAAAATTCATGCCAATTCATATAAGCAAGTCAAACTGGAAACTCACGCTTTTACGTCAGCTGTGTCTTGAGAGGTTCTGGTGAGAGTGCGGGAACGTAGTCGCTCTCCTGCCTGCTGGATCTCCTGTAGGTTTCGCTCAACGTGGGGCAACTCAGACACGGCCTCAGTCTCTGCTGCAAGCTGTTCTGCCTGCTGCAGGAGTTCCCCGAAGCCCTCAGTATCCATATCCAGCACCTGTTCCACCTGACAGCAAAACAAGAGTAGTAAGTCTGTGACATGGTGATATGCACATCATCTGTATTCAGTATGTCAGTTACCAAAGTAACAGCAAATTACCAGATAGGACAGTTCTTGTCATTACTATAAAACTGAAAACTTTTTACATTGATAACCCTACAGTTAGAAAGAGATTCAATGTTAATTGATTATGATTTTACAGTAACTGTGGGAATTTTGCTTAAAATATATATGATTATCATGATTACTTAGGGAAGTCAGTGACATGATATATTCATGATTACATACTTTCACATTTATTAATTTAGCAGACTATTAATTGGGACGAAGTTAGATAGACAGATAGATAGAGAGAGAAAGAGATAGATAGATAACAATATTAGTACACTGAATTAACGTCATGGTTGTTTAGCTTGTGAAATAACAGTAGTCCATACAAATGACTGCCACTTGCTAGCAAGCTAACTTGACATGAGGTGCTGTCGGTAAACGTGTCCCAAACAGACACCTGTCAAATGCGCAACAGTTAACAAGCTATTAAATAGTTAATTAGTTAATGCACATGTAATAACCCACCTCGCTAAATGTGAATCCTTATAGCGGCTATAATGGTATGATTTCACTTTAGCCGCTATGCTAAACACATTCCCCTCGTGAACTCCCGGGTACCTGTGAGCGCGAGCGCTGATTGGTTCAAGCCGTTTTTTCCCAAAAGCACCCGCGAATACAGCCTCGATAGAACTTTATTGAGATATTTCTGTTTACAATACGAGTTTATATCAGCGAGGTCCAGTCATACACAATTTCTGCAAGATTACTTGGATATACATTTAACTGAAACCTGACCGTGATGATACAGCGGTGTCCGATATACTTGATATTTGATGGTAGGCCAGTATGTCTAAAAATCTTGGTAGTAGAAGTTTACAATAATATTATTTGAAAAAAGGTAGCTAGCCGCACACTGAATCCAATGAAGATTGTAAAAGTCTAGAAAAAACATTATTATGAACGCAACAATCTTTCCTAATCAACAATAATATTTAAACATTTAATAAAATAACGTTTCAAGTACACTATAAACTTTATAAAGCCTAATATATAAATGAATTTGTACAATATTATAATGATTAATAATAGTAGTACTAAATTACAGTAATATTAAAGTCCTTGGCATGTGCCTCATTTAAAGGGATAGTTCACCCACAAATGCAAATTTTGTCATTACTTACTCACCCTCATGTTGTTCCAAACCTCTATGAACACTAGAGATATTTTGAAGAATGTTGGTAACCAGACAGTCGACGGTAGCCATTGACTTCCATAGTAGAAATAAAAATACTAGGGGGAAGTTCTGTCAATATAAGATTCTTTATAGATACTATCACACTCCGGTAAGACTTTACAGGATGAAATTGATCAAGGACAATTTGAGCTGGAAGTGCCAGTTGGAAACTGGTACCTTTTTACATTGTATGTGGGAGTGTAGCCTAGTTAAGCCATTCTGGAAACAAGTTATAGATGTTGTAAGTTGCTGGTATGGGTCCACAATATCTCTAACACCTCAACTGTGACAAGTCTCAATTACCAAGTGTTTCTAAGCATGTACTTTCTGTTATAATGGTATGTATTACAATGGCTAGCAGGATTATTCTGAGACACTGGAAGACAGAAGCCCCAGAACTAAAAGATTGGGCTAGTGCAAAGATAGAAATAGCTTCTTACAAATCTATGCTTAATAGAGTAAATGGTGTCAAAGAGGATGGGTTGTCTCCTTGGGAAGTGTTCTGGACATATATTACAGTAACAACTCAGAATTAATAAAGTGACACTTGTATTGTACTTCAATGTTCCAACTGTGCCTGTACAATCTCAGAAAAAAAAGGTACGGCACTGTCACTGGGGCAGTACCCTAGGGTACAAAAGTAAAAAGGTACATTTTTGTACCTTACTTACCGCTAAATGGTATTAGTACTTTGAAGTGCATACTAGTACCTTTTCACTTTTGTACCTTAGGTACTGCCCCATGACAGCACTGTACCTTTTTTTCTTGACAGCATAGAAATCTGTAACCCTGTATTATGTACTTTTGTTACCCATTCACCTTCCAAAAAGCAATAAAAACTTGGGAAAAACACTATGAGAGTTAATGTCTCATTTTTGTGCCAAAATACAGAGAATGCTTGGATGCACAAACAAAATAGATGCAGGGTTCCCAGTCATGGAAAAACCCAGAAATATCATGGAGTTAAAAAACAAAACCTTGGCCTGGATTTTTTTTTTTTTTTTTTGTGATTTAAAACTGGCTTAGAAACTTCCAACAGTCAAGAAAAATCATTGCCAGTAGATAGCACTTTAGTTAGGACAAGAGCCAACCCTCTGTAGGCTATATGGCAAGTTAAGGTTCATAATACAGAGTTCACAAAAAAAAAAACTGAAATAAAACCCTCACACACCAATAACTGCTGACATTTATATTTTGTAGACAAGATACATAGCAGAAAAACTTACAATTGTCTTTTTATAAACAGACATCTTGTGATAGTCTTATTTGTAGAAATACAAATCAATGCATTGTTTTCCCTCTTTAGCCTTTGTTAAACGATTTAGCAACATTAAACAGTCAGATTTGGAGAGAACAACTGGAGGTCATTTATTATCTCATAGAAAGACAACATTCATGCGATGCAAAACGATGACAAGTACAGACGAACAGATTCACATTGTTGCAGCAAAACATCACGTTGACCTCCTCATTGACAGCAGCTAGAGCCGCAGGAATTGCCCTTACAGACGCAGCCAGAGGCACATTTGCTGCAACCAGACGGGCAGCAGGAACAGCAACCTGTAACAGAGGGGAATCAAGTTTAGCCACCCCGTGGGGGGAAAAAAAAAAAAAAAAAAAAATTTAAGTAAACTATTACTATTAAGTTCACGTACTCTTCTTGCAGGTTGTACACTGGCAGTTAGTGCACTTGCAGGTGGCACCACAGTTGCAAGTTCCAGCTACAAAAACACAAGTGCAATAAATAATTAAAATGAAGGTTTCTGATATACCGGCAACAAGTGTATAGCAACTTAATTCCAAAAGTAAATTCAACACAACTGTAAATTCATTGTCTAAAACACTTACTCTTGGCGCAGTCGCAAGGATCCATTTTGTTCAAGAGTATCTTTAAAGAGCCTGAAAGTCCTTTGGAAATATCGCTTCACTCAGTTCGTGAATGAGTTGATGGGAAGGTAGGGTACCAGGGGACTGATCGCGCGCTGCTTTTATACAGCTCTCACTGAACGCAGACCGAGTGCAAAAGCCCGCCTGCTTCAGCCTGCACACGGTGATTCATTAATGAAACTGGGTGCAAACTATCAAACAATCAAGAGTCGTCATTCTCACTCTGTCACATCAGTGTGCTGTTTTTACGATTATATAACTACCGTTCCACTCCACTGGCTGAATATTGATTGCTGTTTGTTTACGTGAATTATATAATTCGATGCTTTTGTTTGTTATTTTCGTTTTGGGAGAGGTGAAAAGATCTTATTAAAGTAGTTTGTTAGAATGAAAGAGATCATACTTTGTCATACTTAATCAGTCTTTGAGCTTCTTTAATAGTTTTAGATTGCTGTGAGTGAGGAAGGCAAAGTAATACGACTCTTATTAAATATTAAAATAAACACGTATTTGAGTTTAAATAAGTTATAGGCCTAATTTAAGATGATATAGGCCCATTAATGACATTAAAGACACAGAAGATGCTCGCGGAGAGGCAATTTTTGATTTTATGAAAGCTTTATTCTCTCCCATAATTGTTTGTAAACAGTTTGTCACTCTTTGCGCACGACACTAAAGTGAAACAAACTGCGTGTGCGTGACAGCACGTGCTCCCCCTGTCTGCACTCGGCGAAGATGCGGGCGAGACCTCAGTAAACAGAAGAATTGATTTGCACTCGTTTACTCAGTCGCTGTTGACCGGAGTATTTTTCCATTACCCATCACTTCATTACAACTGAACTGATGTAACGAGTGCAGAGTGCATTTGAATTTTGGGGGTAAGAGATAAATCATTTTAAGCATTAAAATGCCAAACAAACGCACATTTACAACACACGGCTCACTCAACAAGTGGACATCTTATGATTCTGTGAATAATATGTCATGTTAGTGGCATATGCTATTTGAAGCGACTCCACTGCCCTAAACACAGCTTATAACCTCTTTCACTCAAAAATAAACATTCTGGCAACATTCTCGCCCTCCAAATTGACTTTATTTCGTCTGCAATACAAAAAAGAAGAGATTTTTAAGAATGTTCCAAACAGTTTTGATCACCATGACTTCCATAGTATGGAGGGGGAAAAAACACGTAAGACATTTCTCAAAATATCTTCTTTTATGTTCCACAGAAGAAAGAAAATCATACAGGGTTGGAACATGAATGTTGAGTATCAGTAGCGCCAGTAACATCCAGTGATGCAAACTACTCGACTTTTTTCTCAAATATGGTCGTTTTTAATTGAAAATATGGTAGGCTATCATACGTGATTCATCTAATTACTAACCGAGTGTGGCGAGACAAGAAGAGTTATTATCTACAAATAAAAGTACCCTGCATGTGTGCATATTTTAATACAAGTATTATTCGCAAATAGTTCTAAATGATTATTTCCTAACTAGAATTAGACATTGAATTTCCTTGGCTGTTCTATATATATATATATATATATATATATATATATATATATATATATATATATATATATATAAATCTTGACAGTCTTGTCAATACATTTCTACTTTTTGGAGCCATGGTGTGCGGACTTTATATCTCTCTCTCTCTCTCTCTTTCTTTTTTTTTTCTTTTTCTTTTTTTTTTTTTTCAACATTAGAATTGATGCCAAACTGCCAACTTTTATTATGGCCTTTCTGTTAAATTCTAAAATCAGGACCCCTGCGCGTGCTCACTGAACATCTAGAAAACAATCCTCTCCAAGTTATGGGCATCAGTTTGTCCTGCTAGGCTGAATACACCACCTGGCAGTGAACAAGCTAGCGGCTGCGGTAAGACACTTTTCTATTTAATATAACTCGTACGGTTTTTTTTTTTTACAGTAAAGGGAAAATCAATATGCACACATTATCATCTCTATGCACAGAATAATGTGGTTCTGCGAAATAGCTTCGCAGAGTTAGCACCCCTAGCCAGCGCATAGAGAATACACTGAGTTGCCTATAGCATGGATCTCTGGCTAATACATCGATAGCATGTAAATTCTTTCGTTTTGAATCAAAATGGCGTCGCATGATTAATATGTTAAAGTAGAAACACAAAGTGAAACTTAATTTTTTTTAAAAACATAGTGAGCAGACGTGCAAACTAAAAGGATTAGCAGAATAGCATGCTAGCAAAAGTGATAATGCCTTGACAAGCTGCCCACTGTTGCTAGGCAACGGAAGCCCCGTCGGGCGAGAAGCACAGTAAGCTGTTTATTCTATTACCCGGAGAGAAGTTAGATGGGCTACAGACAGCACTGCTAAAGCCTGAATACAGTCTCTTGTTGTGAATCATTTCCCCTTTACCCAAATAGGTTTTTCAGTTCATTTATATTCATTCTAATTACGTAAATTATGTAAATGTTTTATTGTTTATTTGACAGTCACAATACAGACATAACATTATTTAGCAGCAGATTTTACACATTTACATTTTTAAACAATTTACACATTTAAAAAATAATATAGAAAAACAGAAAATGTATACAAAACTGACTAAACTATGTTATTTAAATATAATTTTAAAATAATGCTACAGTGACTTTTGATCCATGTAAGAGACAGTTGATTCTTGTGATTTTCTAGTATATGAGGTGAATGTTTATATTGTTGTAATGTCTGTTCATGGTATTTTCACAGGAAGTTTGGATTAGTAACATCTATTTTTGCTGTTGAGCTGTGCCACCATGTTAGTGCCCATCTTCACCCTCAAACTGAACCATAAGATTAACCCTCGAATGGTTGCTATTGGAAAGTATGATGGGATACATCCATGCCTCACTGCAGCTACACAAGCAGGCAAGGTAAGCTAAAAGTATTATATATTAAAATGATATTTTATTACATTGTTACATATTACTCATTGTAATAGTTACTCTTCCCTTGGCATCAATAGCAAATTCAAATTTCATTGTTGTAGTTGCATTCTTGTTTTTTTTCTTTGACAAGTGCCATTTTTCCCCCCCCTCTAACAGTGTTTTTGCTAAGCTTGACGGCATAGCCGGATCTGAGTGTAACCGATCCTACTCGACCCGCTCCAAGCGGGATTCGAACTGGCATCTCTGGCATGGGAGTGGGTGCTCTAACAAGGACTTTAAAGACCGCAGTCTCTAGCGGCAGTCGCTAGCGTGCCTCTTGAGGCTAGGGGAGTGAGGTTTACTCACACAGCTCTTATTAGCTTGCCTCCGTTACACTCAGTGCCCTAAACCTCAGTCCCATCCGGGTGCACGGCATCAAATGTAACCGGTCCTACTCGACCCACTCCAAGCGGGATTCAGACCAGCGTGTCTGGCATGGGAGGGGGCACGCTAACAAGGATGCTATAGACCGCAGTCTTTAGCGTCAGTCGCTAGTCGCTAGCGTGCCTCTTCAAGCCAGGGGAGTGAGGTTTACTTGCACATAGCTATGCCAGTCTTTATATAGCCTTCAGCTTTTCCTCCCCAACAGCCTTTTTTTTTTTTTTTTTTAGATTTACAATTTACATTTACAGCTCCTTGTTCTCATGACAACAGCATTGATTTGATTGGCTATTTTAGTTACAAAGTCTGTGATATTTATTGTACAATAAAGGAACTGAACTGAACACATATGAAAGTGAACACATGGTGTGCCTTGTTGAAATACTTCAATTAATTTACATTGTTAAAACAAAGTGATTTTAGGACATTTAGGAAATTTGTATTTTTAAGCAAAATAAAAAAACTGTATCTTGTACATATTAATCTATTTGCATTTTTCCACATGTTACAATCCAGTTTAACTTCTAAACCCATCCAGGTGTTTATCCATAACCCCCACACCCGAGGCCAGAGGCCAGCAGCCCACCGGCTGAGTCAGAGTACCCAGGACTCTGATATCTCACTCCTCAATATCAACCAGGCAGTCAGCTGTCTGGCGGCTGGTACTCTGGGACCCAACACCACAGGACACACGCTGCTCGTAGGCTCCCAAACTAACCTGTTGGCCTATGACGTGCATGACAACACCGATGTCTTCTACAAGGAGGTAAGTATACATAAAGCTGCAATGTGTTTTTTTAATGTATATATAAAATGGATTTCTTAAGTCATTGATACCGGGAGATTGATGTATTATATATGAATGTTTTTTTTATCCAAATAAGACAGAAATGTTTGTCACATGCTTATTATATAATAGGTGACTGATGGGGCCAATGCCATTGTTCTGGGAAAACTAGGAGATATCCAGACCCCCCTTGCCATCATTGGTGGAAACTGTGCTCTGCAAGGCTTTGACTATGAGGGAAATGACCAGTTTTGGACAGTAAGATAATTTTGCTTATTATATTCAAAATGTATTTGATAAATAAAACTATGAAGGATATTTATAGGTATGCCTTTATGTTTTTTAAAGGTCACTGGAGATAATGTACGATCACTTGTGCTTTGTGACTTTACTGCAGATGGCAAGAATGAGGTGAGGCATTCTTTTCATTTTCACTTCATAATGACAAAATACTTTTGTAAATTATTATAAAATACTGCTTTCATAAATTGACCACACATCCCATCTTTATAGCTTCTTGTTGGCTCAGAGGACTTTGACATCAGGGTGTTCAGAGAGGATGAGCTAGTGACCGAGATGGCAGAAAATGAGGTATGAATTATGACCTTGTTGGTTGATAGTTGGATTTTTTCTTATTTAAACAGTTATTGTTTTCTGTTTCTTTCAGACAGTCACGTCACTCTGTCACATGCACGGCAGCAGGTTTGGTTATGCTCTGGCCAATGGCACAGTAGGAGTATATGACCGCACTGCACGCTACTGGAGAATTAAGGTAGTGCATTTTGGTCTATTCAAAATTAAACCTGAATCAGCATTTTTTCCCTAGAGGAACATGATCATTAATCAACATAAATGAGTTAGAATTATTTTTCTTTTTTTCCCCCTCACAGTCTAAAAACCATGCCATGAGTATCCATGCCTTTGATCTTAATGCTGATGGTGTTGTTGAGCTCATAACTGGGTGGTCCAATGGAAAGGTCAGTCTTTTAGCAGTGACATTCATGGGCTGTTTACACTAAACCATTTTCAACTAAAAAACTTTTTTTAATTTTTGGCCATTTTGTTTTTGAAAACTATGCCATTATTGTCTACGTGTAAACTACAGAAATGCAAACTTGTGAAAACAATGACGTCATGTGCGTGCATATTACGTGTTCAGTTCAAGTGTGCCACACAAGTCCTGAAAAGTAAACCCAAAAGGTTTCGATCACCCCCCAGGTGGCTGGATGCAGTATAGCTCCTAAACCCCGCCCTCTCCATGTAATCGAATGGGACGTGAGACAAACTAATCAAGTTACACTTCAAATACAGTTTCTGTCATTTTAGGTAGTTTTTATTTATGTAAATTCCAGTGTTTAAAATTTAAATTAATTTTTTTGATGCAATAAAAACAGAGGTTTGACCTCATGATTGACAGCTGAGATTGACAGCTTCTCTGAGCAAAGTAGTCACTGAGGCAACTGACTTTTTTTCGGGAGGAGATTTTCATAACTGTTAATTTCACACGGCATAATGAGTTGTTCTGCAGTAAACTGTATTAACTGATTCTGTGGGAGTGTGGGCGGAACCTTGATACGCGCCTCCACTTCATGCTCAGACTCGGGCTGCAAGATGTCAGCTCCATATTCGGACATTGGCGGCTTCACTTTTCTACAATGGTAGAGAGTGAAGGTGTGTCGTCCATAATTTTTTACAGTCTGTGGTTCCGTCTATAGGTGTATAGTGTTTCTTTCCAAAGTGACTTTGCCAGCTACTGGCCTGGCATGCATAATACAGTGTTTTTAGTCACTTTTGACTAAAATCTGTGTGAACCGGGATTATTTTAACAACGTTGTCATCTGTACGCACAAAAACGCAAAGGAAAAACTTTTTTAGTACATCGTTGTTGTGTACCCTCACATTTTACTTTCCGAGGTTTTTGCAGTACAGGTAAAAAGAGACGATTCCCTGTGATTCCATGTCTAGATTGATGCTCGCAGTGATCGCACTGGTGAAGTGATCTTCAAGGATAACTTCTCATCCTCTGTGGCTGGGGTTGTTGAGGGAGACTACCGCATGGATGGACAGATTCAGCTTATATGCACCTCTGTGGAGGGAGAGGGTGAGATGACGGACCTTTATTGTAAATGCATGTTGCCTTTGAGAATTAGTTCATCATACTTGTGTCGTCCTACAGTACGTGGCTATCTGCCTGCCAGTAAGGAGATGAAGGGAAACCTAATGGATGCAAGTGTAGAACAAGACCTGATCAGGGAGCTAAGCCAACGTAAACAGAACTTGATGCTGGAATTACGGAACTACGAGGAAAATTCCAAGGTTATACATGCAATTATTTAGTTAAAAGGCTAGTGATGTATATTGATGTTCCGGATGCAGTTTTTGGTGAGTGAAATTTGTTTGACATAGGCTCTTCCTGGAGTTTCGGAGGGGGAATCTAAGATGGGTGTAATTCCAGCTAACACGCAGCTCCAGACAGCCTTATCTGTACGAAGAGCCACAGAGAGCCAGAGAGCTCACATAGAGCTCAACATCTCCACTCCGAATGGTACGGTTAAACCAGCTTAGCTCAGTTGCAACACTTTTTATCTGCACTACAGCTGATCTAATATGTTTTTTTTTTTTAATCAATTATATACACGTCATAGAAGCCACATTAAAAGGTGTCTTACTCTGTTTGACATGAAAAAGAGCACCACATAATAACATAAATTAAAATAAGGGAACAAATAAGTAAAATGTAGACACAATTAGAATGAATTAGAATGATTACTAAATTATTTTATAACAAAGTACAATTCGTGGCCACATTATAAGGTTATTATAAAGTTTTTATTTTTTTGCATGTCATGTGTTTTAAATAATAATATTATCATATTGTTTTTGCTGCCCTTCTTCAGAAACAATCATTAGAGCCGTGCTGATATTTGCTGAAGGGATTTTTGAAGGCGAGAGTCACGTTGTTCACCCTAGCGCTCAAAATCTCTCTGGCTGTGTCCGTGTCCCCATCATTCCTCCAAAAGACATTCCAGTTGACCTTCACATCAAAGCCTTCGTGGGAGGAAAGACAAGGTACACACATCTAAAATATCATAACAATGGTCAAACTTCATTATATTGATTACATTTTGAGGATTCATTCAACTACCAAAAATGCCTGAAAATTGATAGTTTTTTTAAGTTTAAGGTGAAGGAATCATGAAAGAATACAGTGGAAGAATTTCAAAGAAATCATGACGGAGCATTTTTCTCTTCTTCTTCCCCATTTACTCCAGTACACAGTTCCACGTATTTGAAATCACACGTCAGCTGCCTCGCTTCTCGATGTATGACCTTAACGTTGACTCCTTAGCTGCAGAACCCACAGGAAAAGTCACATTTAGCATCAATGACAGACCACAGAGGGTAAAAGGACACATTCACTCATAATGAAGCTGTGTGTGCATGACATGACAAAAAACAAAATGCCAATTGTGCCGTGTGTTGTATAAAATGTTATATAAATAGTGTTGATGAAATATGAAGCATCCATCTATGTCTCCAGGTAGTCATGTGGCTAAACCAGAACTTTCTGCTGCCTGAGGGCATTGACAGTCCAGACATCACCTTTACCGCACTGCGTGGAGAAGGTCTTCTGAGAATCAATATGCAGCCTAGTGGAGAGGTACTTTTATTGTGTGTTTGTCAGTATTTGTGAGCTACTTACTCTTAATGAATCAGAAATCTCTCTAACCAAATTCTGCCCCATCAGATCACATTGAGAACAGATGACATTGATCTGGCAGGAGATCTGATCCAGTCACTTGCCTCTTTTCTGGCCATTGAAGACTTGCAGGCTGAAGCTGACTTCCCTGTCTACTTCAAAGAGCTACGAACTACTCTCACTGAGGTTAAGAATAGCAACATCACCATTAAGATAATCATTTTTAGAAGTCTTTTAACTGCAAACATCCTTTTATGTTTGTGTTAGGTGGATGAGTTTCACTCTGTGCATCAAAAGCTCACAGCGGCAATGGCAGATCATTCCAACTATATAAGAAATATGCTGGTGCAGGCAGAAGATGCCAGACTCATGGGTGATTGGTGAGCATCTTAGTTTGATTCATCAGTCCTCTCACTTTCTCAAACACATGTACTCACAGAAATTATATTCTGTTTTTTAGGAGAAACATGAAGAAACGCTACATTGAGCTGTATGACCTCAACAGAGATTTGGTTAATGAATATAAAATCAGGTCTAATAATCACAATGCCCTCCTTGCACGGCTGAAATCAGTTAACCAGGCCATCCAAAGGGCAGGGAGATTGAGAGGTAGGTGGATTTTACAAAGAAGACACCTAATAACGCAGTTAATGAGTATTCATAGTTTTCACATGATGTCACATTGCATAGGAATGACCACTTGGAGGGCAAAACAAGGTTTTCCTCCACTGCCCAGCAGTTATTTTTTACCAGGTTTGTAATGTACTAAAACAGTATATACCTAAATGATGATGCATGCTGTATACAGGCAAGAAGAATATGAACGAAACATGCTAAAATGCATGTTTTCCCATGGAAAACTGTTATAAAGACACGGATTGAAGGATTAGTTCACTCCAGAATTAAAATTTCCTGATAATTTACTCACCCCCATCACATCCAAGATATTCATGTCTTTCTTTTATCAGTAAAAAAAGAAATCAAGACTTTTGAGGAAAACATTTCAGGATCTCCATATAGGGGACTTCAACAGTTATCAATGGGTTGTAAGTCCAAATTGCAGTTTCAGTGCAGCTTCAAAGGGCTCTACGCGATCCCAGCCGAGGAATAAGGGTCTTATCTAGTAAAATGATCTGTCATTTTCTAAATAAAAATAAAAATGTATATACTTTTTAACTACAAATACTTGTCTTGCACTAGCTCTGCGATGCGTGTCCACGACGCATTATGTAATCACGTTGGAAAGGTCACACTTGACCTGGCGGAAATACTGACCCACTGGGCCAGTGCAAGATGAGCATTTGTGGTTACAAAGTATATACATTTTTAATTTTGCTTAGAAAATGACTGATCGTTTTGCTAGATAAGACCCTTATTCCTAGTCTGGGATCGTGTAGAGCCCTTTGAAGCTGCACTGAAACTTGGACCTTCAACCCACTGCTAACTGTTGAAGTCCCCTATATGGAGAAAAATCCTGGAATGTTTTCCTCAAAAACCTTAATTTCTTATTGACCGAAGAACGAGATGAACATCTTGGATGACATGGGGGTGAGTAAATTATTATTAATTCTGGAGTGAACTAATCCTTAATGCATTAAGACAGTGATATTAGAGGATCAAATTCAGTATACATTAATAAAATCCACTGTGTACAGGCAAGCAGACACGTTAGTTTCATGTTAAGAGTTCCCATATAAAACCTTTTTAAAGTAAAAACTTAACATGAAATGTAGCATGTTTGGATATATATTCTGTTTGCCTGTATATAGTATGCATCTTCAGTAAGGTGTATACTGAATTTGATCTTTTAATATCACTGTCTTGATATGTTAAGCCACATTAAGCATTTTAGAATGTCCCACTGTTTTTAGTGATTGAAATACTGTGCCTGGTGCTTTATATGGATCACAAGTGCCCCAAACTTGCAGTTTGTTCAAATATCTTTTTTTCTCCTTTTAAATATTTGTGGCTTGAAACATGAAAAATTGACAGGCTTGGGCTGCAGTTTCTATGGATGTTTTGCCTTCCAGGTGCCAGTCATATGACACAAAACTATGAATAGCTTAAATGGTCTCAGTTCTTTTCTTTCTTTTTCTTTTTTGGCATTTAATTGTAATTACAGTTATAATTTATTTATTTACAATTATGCTTTTCAGTGGGAAAACCCAAAACTCAGGTTATCACTGCCTGTCGAGATGCTATCAAGAACAACAACATCAATGCTCTTTTTAAGATCATGAGAGCAGGGACTACTTCCTCCTGAGGAACATCTGGTCCTAAATGACCTTAAAGTGCAGAAGTCTGGAAGATCAGACCACATTCCTGGGGGAGACCTCCAAAACTGGCTCGGAAAGTGCCCAGTAGCCTGCTGGGAAATGAAAAAGCCTGCATGAGGGGATATATTTTGAATCCAGCCCTCACTGGCAGCAGTTTTGTGTTAGAGGAATAACTGGGTTGGTCTATCAATAACTGTAAAGTCTTAGCCAAAAAGTGATAGCCAAAGAGATGTATTTTGTGTACCAATGTGTGTGCAAATCGAGTGGTTTTATCTGTATTCAAGCAAGATCTACATTAAATTATTATATAAATGTGTTTGTTTTCATTCCATCTGTGCTGTTTGAAAAGTAAACCGCTGCAGCTAGTTTATTTTCCATTATGGAAGAGAGAAAGGGGGACACATCTCCTGAATTCATAATTCTTTTGCGCGTTCTCGCTTCCCTGTCCACGCTCTCAGCTCTCAGGAGGCTCCAATTGCTGCGCTGGCATCTGGCGCGCGATGTATCCAACAAGCTTCGAGCGGTCACGTGATCAAGGAAAGGACTTTGAAAATGTGCAAGAAGTTTTGCGCTTGTAACTAATTTACATTCTTACGAACATAGCTGATGTGAAAAGAGTGTATGTCTTTAATAACGTAGCAGCGAGTTGGAAAAGTTTTTTTCTGAAACATGCACACGCAACAGTGGCGTGCAGCAGCTTTAATAGTGGAAGCAGATGTTTGGATCTGGCTGCAGTGCTGTTTTGTCATTGCTCTCCTGGTACGCCTTCATCTAGGTAAGTTTTGTAAATGTAAGTTTGAAACGATGAAATGCAGTTATAAAGAAGGCTGAACGCGAAAATGTAATTTTTAAAAAAGCAACTTAAAAAGAAAAGCATACGCACTGTAATAACTTGTATGCCTAAAGGGTAATAATAATTATTCATCGCATGAGGCAGTGTTTAGTAAATTTGAACCAAATTTACTTTTAATTGTATTTGTTTGGAGTATCATTTCTACATTTCAAATGTTTAAATGACACAAGTTTGACTTGGGATTATTAAATATATGCATGTGGTGACACGTTTGTTTTTGAACGAATTGTTCGCGTATACAGATTCATTCATACGAGTCGCTGTTTTGGGTTTCGAGGCTCGGTTTGGAAATGAATAAGCTCTTTCGTTAACGAATTGAACAAAATCTTGGTCCTACAAAGTATAATAAAAACAGCTGTAGACCAAACACAGTAAATCGCTGTCATTTGTGTGAAAAACTATGCTTAAATGTATAGTTCACCCAAAAATTAAAATTATGTCATCATTTACTCACACGCAAGTTTTTCCAAACCTGTATGAATTTCTTTCTTCTGCTGAACACAAAAGAAGATATTTTGAAGAATATCGGTAACCAAAATGTTGACGGGCCTCAATTTAAACTTGAGGGTGAGTAAATGATGACTGATGTCAGAATTTCCGTTTTTGGGTGAACTATCCCTTTAACACTCTTTCGTTCGAGATAGGCAACTCGGCTTGGATTTTTAACGAATCAATTGACTGAATGATTCAATGACTCATAACACAAAAAGACATAACCTATTTGTGAACAATGTAGTTTACATAATGGACCATTTAACTCATTTTAGTGAACAGATTTGAGAAATGTAGAAGTATTTGCATCTCTTAAAATGGGTAATTTTGTGGTGTTGAAACTTTTTTCGCTTTTTTGAAATCTGACTGATGACTTGGAAAAGCAACTGTATTTAAGGTATACTTCTGTGAATAACACATGAAAGAGACACTGGTTTCAGCTCTTTCAACAGTATCAACATTTTTGTATTATTATCATTTTTTTACTTTGAAGTGCCAGAAAAGATTGTTAAGTTCCTAAATTTCTCAGATGTGGATCCTGTTATAAATTGTTTGTATATCCTGTTTCATAGAAGTATGCAGTCCTGGCTGTATATGGAGCATAACTTTGGTCAAGTAATATCCTGTGTCTCCTGTTGTTTGATGACATCCAGGATTCATGTGGTAAGAAGTATGTGTGATGCCTCTCAAATACAGACATATCTTACACAATAGGAAATTGATTTTAAAGGGGGGGTATAATGCTATTTCATGTATTCTGACTTATTTACACTGTTAAACAGTTGGATTCTCATGCTAAACATGGCCAAAGTTTCAAAACATGAGTTGAACGTATGACGGAGTATTTCTGTGCCAAAAATACTCTTCCAAATCCTCATAAACTTTGCAGTCTTTTTTTCGAGTATGGGCCTGTATGATGTCAACGGGGTTGGAATTTCTTGTACGGGCACTTCTCCCGGAAGAGCGTGCGCACACACGTCGACCAGAGCGAGAGAGCAAGAGCACACCCATCAACGCACGTTCGGCTTTACGGAAGTCATCGGCAGTGCTGCACAGTAGAGGTCTTCATGCCCATGCAGAACCGAGAAATGCCATAAATGCACTACCCGGAACCAACGCAGAGCCGTCTATTATTTGAAAGCTGGACCCGAACCCGGCCGGGAAGACACAGACCCGACTGGACCCGATCGGCACATAGGTCTATTCCACAGCAAATTGCTATTAATAAGTCAATAAACAAGTTGCAAAAATAAAACATTTTGTCTTAACTAATGTTAGTAGCCTTGTACCTGACTTTGGTGCACAATCCTCCTCGCTAAGAAAGTTCCATCCATGTTATTCCTCTCTTGCCGATTGAAATGCTTAATCCACTCATTATACCAACTTTAAAAGTCCACTTGCTGTCAAATGCGACTTTGCAGTTTTGCATTTTGTTGTATCTCAAGTCAACTCATATAATAAAATAATTCGACTGTTTGCCCTTTTGAACTATAATAACGATTGCTTGTTCAGTGACATGGCCGCTGACGTTAGCATTACTTATTTGGGATCATTTCTGTGCTCCCTCAACCGAGTCTGACCAAAATTTTAGATAAAACAAGACGGTTCATTCATAATGTTATTATAAAAATAGGAGAAAGAAAGCGTGCTCGCTTGAGACTGCACATGCTCGTTAGCTGGAGCAACCTGAAACATAAGCTTTTAAAACGCATTTTGAGTGTCATAGAAAACATTAATGTGATAGTTTATCTCAGATTTTGTTGCTGATTTGAAATATGTGATTTAAATGTGAGTGTGCAATCATTTTTTGAGATTTGATGTTTGTTTGCATTACTGTTGCACACAATAGGAATAGGAAAACTCGATGATCACCGTTCGCTTGCATTAACTCCGCCCGTTCTGCTTCTGATGGCTGGGGTCACTTGTGTTTTTTTCACCTTATTTCCCAGCTCATACTTTGCAAGTTACAAAACACAAGCACAGAACTGACTGACTCTAAACATGGCCAGGTGATATCAGAGTCCGATCGGCTCGGGTATTACACACAATGTTAAACAGACCCGGGAACCGAAGTAATAGATTGGGACCCAACCTGGACCCGGCTGACCATTTAAAATATAGACCCGAACCCGTAGGGGTCCCAGGCCGGGTTCCGGGCCCTCAGCTCTTGGGTACTCTTTGTAGACCTCTACTGCACAGGTCACAGGACTTCACGAAATCAGCAATGTCACCAAAGAAGTGTGTTTTTGGTTGTGAAAGAAAGAAGGTGGAGTTAAGAGTTTTGTGCTCACGCATTATATTGATATGCTCTTGATATTTGTTATTAAAATTTTTCGGAGATATGAAGGATGCACTACTACTCTATAGGTACTCGAGATTAACATGAGATTGGCAGAAACTGTGTGATACCCCCCCTTTAAGGACATTATTTCTAGTATAACTGCAAATTTAGTTATGTTTTAAAAAAGAGGTTAAATGTAGCATGAATTTTTTTTAGGAGGAAATATACAACCAAAATGATGATTTTCAAGCAGATATTGTGCATTTATTTTAACTAGTACTGCTAATTTAATTTATTTTGTACTTTTACCTAGCAGAACCTGCTATGGCTGTGAGAAAATCCAAGCACTTTAGGAAGAATATGAGACTTCTACCGATTTTCATGGGAAGATAACAGTGAAATCAGTCACACCATGAGAAGGGTCTATATAAAGGGAGATGTACTTTGCTCCCTGATTCTGCTGGTGCTGCTATTTCTGCTGTTATATGCCCATCAAAGAATGACACCCGTATGGGGAACATTACACATTGAACATGGGTCCACCAGCTCAAGAACCCTCCTCAGTGGAGCATCAAAGGGACTGGAAACAAAGCCGTTCCCTTCAAAATCTCCAGACTTACCTCCTTGCAAGCCTGAGGTTCAGATCAAGCCTAAAGCACAAGGACCATCAAAGGTCAAATCTCAGAAAGGACGCAGCAAAGCAAAGTCTAAATTTCACCAGCCCTCAACGACAGCAAGTCTGCAACCAACACAGGCCTCCTTTGACTTTTACGATTACCTTCGGAAAAAAGACCAACGGGACTTCAAGCTGCTAATCGATCAGCCTACAAAGTGTTCTGGACCAGAAGGAGCCCCCTACATGCTGATCGCCATAAAATCAGTAGCAATGGACTTTGACAAGCGTCAGGTCGTTCGACGTACATGGGGACGAGAAGGTGTGTTCCAGAAAGACGTGAACGTCAGGAGAGTTTTTCTTCTTGGTGTACCCCAAAATCAATCAGCACTTCCATTATGGGACAAACTTTTGGGATATGAGAGCCACGCTTTTCGCGACATCCTCCTGTGGGACTTTGAAGACACATTCTTTAACTTGACACTAAAAGAAATCCACTTTCTACAGTGGATCAATGTGAGCTGTCCCAAAATAAAGTTTATTTTCAAGGGTGACGCAGATGTGTACGTGAACATCGACAATATCCTGGAGATGCTTGAGGGTCAAAAAATCGATAAGGATCTTTTTGTCGGCGACATCATTGTCCACGCAAAACCAATTCGCAGACGCAACAGTAAGTACTTCATCCCCGAGTTTATTTACGGACAGGGGATCTACCCATCCTATGCGGGCGGAGGCGGCTTTGTCATGTCAGGACATACCGCATTGAAGCTCCACCTCGCCTGCAAAGAGGTGGAACTCTTCCCCATTGATGATGTCTTTCTGGGCATGTGTCTGCTGAGGATCAACCTTCAGCCGACTCGCCACGAAGGCTTCCGCACCTTTGGAATTGTGAGACCATCCGCTGCACCTCACCTCCAGGTCTTCGACCCCTGCTTCTACAGAGAGCTGATGGTGGTGCACAGCTTGACGGTTCCACAGATCTGGCTCATGTGGAACCTTCTGCATGACCCTAACCTTCAGTGTCATAGCAGTCAGGATCCCACGGGTTTTCCCTTTCAATGGAGAGACAAGATGACGGCTAAGAACAAGGCAAAGGAGAAGCTTAGGAACGACGACTATGGGATAAAAGTGTTTGTGGAGCATTAACTCCTAGAAAATGACTGTACTGTGAAAATAAATCAAAGGAGAAAGTGAATACGAGGACAAACTAAAGCGATAATTCAGACCCCCACATGACATGCGGAAGAAAAAATAGATATCATGTTAAATTAAAGGGTTAGTTCACCCAAATTAAAATTTTGTCATTAATTACTCACCCTTATGTCGTTCCAAACCTGTAAGACCTTCGTTCATCTTTGGAACACAAATTAAGATATTTTTGATGAAATCTGAGAGCCTTCCGTCCCTCCATACACAGCCTTCATAACTGAAACTTTGACACTTCAAAAAGTTCATAAAGAGATCGTAAAACTGATCCATATGAATTGAACGGGTTAGTCCAAATTTTCTAAATAGACTTGATGGTTTTATATGATAAACAGATTTAATTTTGGCTTTTACTCGCATATAAACATTTATCAGCGAATATAAACAGAAGCTCAACCGAACCTGAATGACGTGCAAGATTAAACCTCTCTTCAGAAAATTTGGACTAAACCACTCAATTCATATGGATTTGTTTTATGATCTCTTTATGAACTTTTTGAAGCATCAAAGTGTCAGTTGCATAGCTGTCAATGGAAGGACAGAATTATGTCAGATTTCATCAAAAAGATTTTCATTTGTGTTACAAAGATGAAGGAAAGTCTTACGGGTGTGGAACGACATGAGGTTTAGTAATTAATGACAGAATTTTCATTTTTGGGTGAACTAACCCTTTAAGAATTAGTTTCCACAACTTTATTTTTAATGACCATGTTTTATTAATTTGCTCCCATATTTTAGTTAAATCGTGCCCACGTTATACTAATTTGTTTTAAATCATGGATGTGATTTGACAATATCAGTACTGAATCAGTACAACATGGCCACGATTTACCCTAAAATGAGGGAACCAATTAAGTTTTTAATTCATGGCCATGATATCTTGTTTTTTCCCATCATATGGGGGCTCCATATATTTGACTTCCTTTCATGATTTTTTTTTTTAACATGCTGGAATGCTCTCTTTTTACAAAAAGAAAACATCTAATAACCATTAACTGTCCTCTGAAGAATGTTCTGAAGCCATATGATAGCTTTGTGTGAGATAATTAAGTCATTATTCACTGAAAATCTCTGTGATCTGCATTGACACATAATATCTGAATGTATCTGAACATTTCAGGCTTGGAACAACATGAGAATGAGTACATTTTCAAAATTGTCATTTTGGACTGTTTAAAAAATTGCTCAAATATAAAATCTAAGAAACAAAAGCTTCTCTAGATGGTTGTTATATCCAACATTATATCTTTTTTTCTTTTTGGAAATTACTGTAGACTTTGTCTAAATGCTGAAGATTATGCTGTACAGGAAGTGCAAAGGAATCGGACACATTTTGTATGCACAAACTGGACACTAATGTTATGCATTGAAATGTACTGAATTATGTTATAATATAGAACAGACAATCACTGTACAGTTGCAAGAAAAAGTATGTGAACCACTTGCAGAATCTGTGAAAATCTTAATTTTAACAAAATAAGGGAGATAATACAAAATGCATGTTATTTTTTATTTAGTACTGTCCTGAGTAAGATATTTTACATAAAAGATAAAAAAAAACTTTATTAGTTCACCATCTTTTGCATATTTGAACCCTTTACAGCAGTGACTGAATGATTTTGAGATCCGTCTTTTCACACTGAGGACAACTGAGGGACTCAAAACAACTTTTAAAAAAGGTTCAAACATTCACTGATGCTTCAGAAAAAAACATGATGCATTAATAGACGGGGGGTGAAAACATTCGGAATTTGAAGATCAAGGTAAATTGTATTTAATTTGTCTTCCGGGAAACATGCAAGTATTTTCTGTTGCTTCTGAAGGGCAGTACTAAATGAAGCATCAGTGAATGTTTGAACCTTTTTTAATAGTTGTGTTTGAGTCCCTCAGTTGTCCTCAGTGTGAAAAGACGGATCTCAGAATCATTCAGTCACTGTTGTAAAGGGTTCAAATATGCAAAAGATGGTGAACTACTAAAGTTTTTTTTTATCTTTTATGTAAAATATCTTACTCAGGACAGTACTAAATAAAAAATAACATGCATTTTGTATGATCTCTCTTATTTTGTTAAAATTTTGCACATTTTCATAGATTCTGCAAGTGGTTCACATACTTTTTCTTGCAACTGTATATATATCCTTTATTAGACAAATGGCACCACTTCTTTTCTTTGATTGATTAGTGTGCTGCATTGTTTTGGATGACCTGCTGTCTTTTGGATTTAGATTAAACTGAATTGAACAACTGAATTCTGAAAGTAGCCTGCTGTAAACATGAAAATTAAGTGAATAAAAAATGTTTTTCAACAAAAGACAAAAGATGCCTCCATTCTTTCCCCCCATATTTATTACATCCATTCTTTAAATATTTTTGCTGAACACACTGTAACAGTTTTAATGAACAAAATGCAAAATTAACAGTTAAAAAAAAAAAAAAAAAAAAAAAAAATCGATAATGCTTTCAGTAGATTCAACAAGGAAACTAAAATCCAATGGTCACAGCATTCGGAGCTTTTGACAAACATATACCAGACCATTCCGATTTATACTCCATCAACGCAATGATTATTGCTTTAAAAACATAACAAAAAGAAACAAACAACAACAAAAAGATGCCTGATAATATTGATCTTCCGTGTACATGTTCCTTAAATCTACAGAAGTAAAAATATCTGAGATACAAAACACCACATTGCAATCAATTTAGATACACACTTTCTTTTAATCGAGGATAAGTCCCACTTCCAGAAATGGGTTAAATGTACTGAATCCACAAAAAATAATCACTTTTTGGAGGATGGGGAAGAACATACAATATAGAGAGGGATACAATACATAGCATTAATATGCGCATTACACTGTATGGAGGTTGTCCATTTCTAATTACAATCCTCAGGATGATCATTCATTCATTCATTCCGATGCAAAAATAGGATAAAGTCTGAAGAAACAATACAGCCAAAACCCATTTGATAAAAAGAAAGCATTCACTTGCTCCTGGCATTCAAAAAAAAAAAAAAAAACATCCACCTGAGATTGGTCAGGCAATCAGCCCATCAGACCACACTCCCCTCTCAGTTACACTCCCTAAATGACACTAAAAAAGCGGTTGTGTTGTTCCTTTTTGACAACGGAGATTCCAATTGTGCATCTAAACAGTTTGCTTTAAGATCTAACCATATTTAAAGTGGAACTCCACACCAGTTTCAAAAAGTACAAATTGTATTACAACAGAAACACCACAACCACTTTGTGAACTTCAAATCACGAAGGGTCATCTACAGTTTCAATTTAAATACACTGAACACAGTAAACTAGCCCTTCATGAAAAGAGTTCAATACCCAACGAGTCATATTTTTTTCTTCTTCTAATATTCAGGTACGTTTTCGAACAAAAGGACTATGACTATCAGTTAGCTTTACATGCTCAGACATACACAAAGCAGTTCAAACAATTTCATTTACAGAGAAAACGTCAAGACAGGCTCGGTGGGAGATGAGGCACAATGTTAATAGCATCTTCCTTGTAAAAGACCAAAAGCTAAGGGTAAAATATATTAAAAACACCACTGACAGTCTTCCAGCGCAGTTAATGAGAAGTTAATGTAACAGAAAGCTAAAAATGCCCGAATTAGCCTGAACCACACACTGCAGAAGCCTGAAGGGAGGTGGACATAACAGCCATGGGTGGTTACGCTGCCAGGCAGCAAAGCAATGAACAGTAGTTTGAGGTGAACAAACCATCTACTAAGTTAAAACGCTCTAGTCATCTCCGACAGTGGCTACTCCATCCAGGACAACAGTCGAGGGAAGCTGCTAGTGTCCCTGGCAAAGAAAACTAGAAACTCAGTGTGTTAGCAGTCTAGGGGAGTTCAAAACATCAGCTGATCTGATATGGTACCATTAGGGCAACAAAACAATGAAAATTCTGCACGCTATTTACAGATCTGTACAGACATGGACACACCGTGCTTGAGAAAACATCACATCTACTTGCTATGGAAACAATGGCAACAAATCTGTAGAGTAGAAAGCAATAGAGAAAGCTTTAAATCAAAAAGCAATTAAAAATTTATCGAGTTGCTATGCTAAAAACAATTCAGGGACTTAACAGATCAAATCAAAAAGGGAATGTTTTTACACTGTGGATATTAAAAGTGACAGATCTAACTGTTGTTTCTTCTTTGGCTAATGATTTGGCAATCAGGCGACAAAATTCTGCAGTTAAGACTTTAAGATACTGAACAAGGTAAAAGAACTTCACATCTATCTACTTTGCACAAAATAAAAGGACGCAAACAGAACTGACGGTATGACATCCAGTGGGAAAAAGAAACAGCGATGGGTGGATGGCTTTTCTCTCCAGTCTGGGTTGCAACTCGCTTTGAAATCCAGATTGCACGTCGTCGTTCCCTCCCCCGCCGTCCTTTCTCTCTGAGACTCGCAATTAAAACGTTCCTCAGTGGACAGGAGACAATTATCAAGTAAATTAGGTGTATTTTAGTGCAAATGTTCAAAACGAATGCGCTCATGAACAACAAAACAATAACGGAATCAACATAAGCGGGTGTACGGTATTGAAATGGGAGGTAATCTGTGCTGTTGACTTGGTATTAAATGGGTTTATGAATCGATATGTTGTGTATGGGAGCCTGCTCATGTGCCACAAGAACATTTTCACAGCACTGGATCCACACTGTGCTAGCTTGTGCTTGTAACCTTACGTAAATGCATACAAAACACACTCATCATTGAATTTACGCGGCAAAAGTTTGTCCTCATTTGTCTTTGTTCTCATCCTCTGCGCATCGGAAAGCAAATTAAGTCGAATGCATGTGCGTTTTTGTTAAAGTGTTTAGCGTGCAGGGGAGAAATCGGTTCAATGTTTGCCCTTTGGTGTGTCTGGTATGGAAATTTAGAAGGTTGGGCAAATAAAAAAAGGAATACACAAATATGTGGAAATGAATCACTGTGCATCCACAAGTACTATAACGATGCTGACGTTGATGCATGTCTGGGTTAAAGCTTTGGGGGCAGAGCCAGGTTTGCATGGTTATCTGGGATAATTAGCAGGCTGAGGGCAGCCTCCATGCTATTACTGAGGAGACAGAATTGAGGCCTCTATTATGATGTGAAGGGGGGGATGAGTTCAGTTCCAGAGAAACTCCCAGCATATCTTGCTTTAGCTTGTGTGATGGCAGCAGTGAGTGAAGGCACACTCTACTGGTCAGTTCAGAGGCTCTGCAGGGCTGGACGGGCACCGTGGGCATGGCGGCTTCCTCAGTGGGCACTTGGCTCGGCACGGGCCAGGCTACTTGGACGAGGCGCTCCATAGAGAGTCACAGAAGCTATGTGGTTATTCTGCATGACCTGTAGTAACAGCATGGAGATGAGATTCAGTAGTTAATTAAGTGTTTAGTTGTGTATGAGCTAGGGATGTTATCTGCCAATATTATGCATATATATATATATATATATATATATATATATATATATATATATATATATATATATATATATATATATATATATATATATATATATATATGCATATATATATATATATATATATATATATATATATATATATATATATATATATATATATATATATATATATATATATCACAGCTGGTCATATAATTAGAATATCATCAAAAAGTTTATTTATTTCACTAATTCCATTCAAAAAGTAAAACTTGTATATTATATTCATTCATTACACACAGACTGATATATTTCAAATGTTTATTTCTTTTAATGTTGATGATTATAACTGACAACTAAGGAAAATCCCAAATTCCATATCTCAGAAAATTAGAATATTGTGAAAAGGTTCAATATTGAAGACACCTGGTGCCACACTCTAATCAGCTAATTAACTCAAAACACCCTGCAAAGGCCTTTAAATGGTCTCTCAGTCTAGTTCTGTAGGCTACACAATCATGGGGAAGACTGCTGACTTGACAGTTGTCTAAAAGACGACCATTGACACCTTGCACAAGGAGGGCAAGACACAAAGGGTCATTGCAAAAGAGGTTGGCTGTTCAGAGCTCTGTGTTCAAGCACATTAATTGAGAGGCGAAGAGAAGGAAAAGATGTGGTAGAAAAAAGTGTACAAGCAATAGGGATAACCACACTCTGGAGAGGATTGTGAAACAAAACCCATTCAAAAATGTGGGGGAGATTCACAAAGAGTGGACTGCAGCTGGAGTCAGTGCTTCAAGAACCACTACGCACAGAAGTATGCAAGACATGGGTTTCAGCTGTCGCATTCCTTGTGTCAAGCTACTCTAACAGCGTCAGAAGCATCTCACCTGGGCTAAAGACAAAAAGGACTGGACTGCTGCTGAGTGGTTCAAAGTTATATTCTCTGATGAAAGTAATTTTTGCATTTCCTTTGGAAATCAGGGTCCCAGAGTCTGGAGGAAGAGAGGAGAGGCACACAATCCACGTTGCTTGAGGTCCAGTGTAAAGTTTCCACAGTCAGTGATGGTTTGGGGTGCCATGTCATCTGCTGGTGTTGGTCCACTGTATTTTCTGAGGTCCAAGGTCAACGCAGCCATATACCAGGAAGTTTTAGAGCACTTCATGCTTTCTGCTGCTGACCAGCTTTATGGAGATGCAGATTTCATTTTCCAACAGGACTTGGCACCTGCACACAGTGCCAAAGCTACCAGTACCTGGTTTAAGGACCATGGTATCCCTGTTCTTAATTGGCCAGCAAACTCGCCTGACCTTAACCCCATAGAAAATCTAATCTAGAGCGTGAAGAGGAAGATGCGATATGCCAGACCCAACAATGCAGAAGAGCTGAAGGCCACTATCAGAGCAACCTGGGCTCTTATAACACCTTATAACAGTGCCACAGACTGATGGACTCCATGCCACGCCGCATTGCTGTAGTAATTCAGGCAAAAGAAGCCCCAACTAAGTATTGAGTGCTGTACATGCTCATACTTTTCAGTTGGCCAAGATTTCTAAAAATCCTTTTTTTGTATTGGTCTTAAGTAATATTCTAATCTTCTGAGATACTGAATTTGGGATTTTCCTTAGTTGTCAGTTATAATCATCAAAATTAAAAGAAATAAACATTTGAAATATATCAGTCTGTGTGTAATGAATGAATATAATATACAAGTTTCACTTTTTGAATGGAATTAGTGAAATAAATCAACTTTTTGATGATTCTAATTATATGACCAGCACCTGTGTGTGTGTGTGTGTGTGTGTGTGTATGTGTATATATATATATATATATATATATATATATATATATATATTACACATACATATATATATACACATACATATATATATATACATATATATCTCTTTAACGGCATCATCCAAAATTTGAATATCAGTACATCCTTAGGGTACGTTTACAACAACGATGTACTAAAAATGGAAAAGATTTTTCTTTGTACAGATGACAACATTATCAAAACTATCTCCGTTCACACGAATCCTTGAAAATGACTAAAAACACTGTATTATGCATGGCAGACAAGTAGTTGGCGATGTCACTTTTTAAAGAAAGACTCTGCACCTGCGCATACGGATTCTTTTACAGAGCACTCGTGCCAAACGCGCATACCTATCCACCTTATTTTTACAGTTTACTGCACTTTGATATTCTTCTCGTTATTTCCCTATAGCAGCTAATAAATCGGAAATCTCACACATTCACAGAAAACACATTACCTTCACGTTGAAAAATAAGGTGGACATACTAAACACACAATACGCACGTGCATGCCGTCACCATTTTCACAGATTCGCATTTTTGCAGTTTACATGGAGATGACAACGGTATCGTTTTCAAAAACTTGCACTTTGAAACCCGTTTTCAAAAGTTTGTGTTTTCAGGCCACCAAAACACCGTTGTCGTGTAAACGAATGGCCAAAACGCATAAAAAAGTTAACTAAACAGTTTTAATCGTGTAAACAGCCCCTTAGAATATGAGCAAAATGATACTTTCATTGGACTGTAAACATGAATACCAAATCTGCCATTTGTAGTTATTTATTTATTTCAAAATTAATATCTTTATTTATTTGTATTTTTAAAAGCAACTTTTTATACAGGCTAAGTAAAACAAACAGTACACACAGATGGCCCAGTCACATACCTCAAATATCATTCTCTGCAGTCCAAAACAAAATGTGGAACCAAAAGGGTTGGTGTTGTTTGCAGAAGATGACCTGCAGAGCAGTGCACAATTAATCAATTAATCAGAGCATTATAAACAGGTTTTTATATACAGGGGTGGTTGTGTGCATGTAAATTTAAGCATGTGTTTTCATTCAGGTGGTGTTGTTATTTTTAAATAAAACTATTAAAATATTTTTGGCAATTGAAATAAAGCTGAAAAAAATAAATATATAAAAAGGTTACACTTTATTTCCATAGTCCACTTTAGACATTCTACTAACTATAAGTAATTTTGCAGCTACATATCAACTAACTAGGTTAGCGTTAGTAGAATAAATTGACATGTAGTTGCCAAGTTACATAAGGTTAGTAGTATGGATGCACTCATGTATCAGTATTGCCTGATATTATCAGCTGATTGCCTGCTATTATCAGCTGATTGTTTAAAAACAGCCAATGATCAGGGCCGATTATATCCTCACAATCAAAAGGTGGCAGAAAAACATGTCAGACTGCAACTCTGTGTGTAAAGAAAATGTCTTGTGTTCAATTTAGAGCAATAACGCCTTTAAATAGCGACTTTAAAGCAGGTTCTATTTGACCCTATGAATCAAGCCAGGGTTGCCAGGTCCATAAATTTTCCCTACACCAAACGTTATTTGTAGCACGCCTCGCATCCAATAATTGCAAAGTCTCAGCTTTCAAATTCTGTCTATTTTATCATGAAATTTAAACTATAAATGGTGTTTTGATAAATGGTGGCACCTTCTTCCACTTTAAAACAAGTTGTAGCATGAAAAAACATGCATAAACATCAAAAGGTATGTTGAAAGATGCAGTACAACTTACTGAATTTTATCAGGTCTCATGTAATCGCACGTAAAGATGTCAATAAAACAGCTTGTGAACAATGTCGCTTAACGCTGCATTTACCTCAGGAAAGTTACAATGTTTACAGTTCGTTAGTTAGCTAAAAAAAAAAAAAAAACTCTAGAGAGGAGCTTATTTACTATGTTTGAAAATTTTTTTTAGGAAGACAAGTGTTAATGAAAACTACCTTGTGTGCAACTGAGTTGTATACAGTTTTTATTTGAGTGTCATTATATCTGAAAATAAATTGCAGTTGAATATAATAGATTGGGCTCTTTCATTAATTTTAACCTCTAATTTTATAGTAATGTACCAAATGAAAGGGTTCCCAGTATAGTTTACTCACTCTGGGTAATAATTAATAAACAAACAAACAAATAAAGAAATAACACTGATTCTGGATCTTGAAATGTGAAGCTTGTCACATTGATTTTACTGTGAATAGGCCTTAACTCTCCATGTTTATTTGGCCAAAATCTATATGTTTCTCACCTGTGTAGCACAACTGGTTTTTCCATGGGGTGTCCTAGCAGCTCCTGGATCTGATCCCACTGAGTGCAAAGGTTGAAAACATAATTAGTACTCACTTAAAAATATCAAATTATTTACCACAGAATAGTGCAAACATCTAATGCATGAGTATATCATGTGTTACATAAAGCAAGTGTAGGCTACACACTGTCTATAAACTCACTTTGCTGTAAGTGGTCAGAATGCAGTCCTCACTCTGAGCGTCTGTCCCATCTGAAACAGAATTTAAAGAATGAGACACAAACACAAAAGAGCACACAGACAGAACAGAGAATAATGATCTAGTCCAGAGAGTCTGATACAAACTGACCTTTTTTAATGATAAGAGGAATCTTGAAATCACACCGATGATATCTGAGATGGGATTGAGGGGCAATAAAGTGTGTAAATAAAGTGGTATGTGATACTGAAAACACACATTTTTTAAACACTGAAATGAAAATCAATATTCAATCAATATGTCCAGACTGCAAACCCTCCAGAGAGACCTTCCCAACAGCAGTGATTAATACAATACAGCAGAGAAACGAGACTCACATGTTGAAATTGTAATGACCAGGGTAGTTGGTGTGAAGGACAAATTTTTTGACCAGGTGGGTTGAAGAGTCAAACAGTATATCCTGAAAGATATACAGAGAAATAATGCTCAAAGTTAAATGATTTTATGTAAATTGAACAAACAATATCTACGCTAACAACATGTTATGGAGTATTTAAAAATGATTTGGTAACACTTTAGTTTAGGGTCCAATTCTCACTATTAACTAGATGCTTATTAGCATGCATATTACTAGAATATTGGCTGTTTATTAGTACTTATAAAGCACATATTAATGCCTTATTCTGCATGACCATATTCTACATCCCATAATCCTACCCAATGCTTAAACTTAACATCTACCTTACTAACTAATGAGCAGTAATTAGGAGTTTATTGAGTCAAAAGTTAATAGTGAGAATTGGACCTTATCTAAACTGTGACCAATAATTTAAGTAATAGAGTAATTTAAAGCTAATACTCACCACTCCCAGAATATAATAATTAAAGAAGTAGTCATTACATTTGGACGGGACTTGCTTGTGAGGGGAGGGTGAATGGATCTTCATCTGAGACATACAAAAAAGGAAAAGATTTGTCAGGACACACAGAGTAAATGTGAAGAGGGAATGTTCTGGTTTATTTCTGAGAATGTACTGTGTTGTGTATAAATAAGATTGGTCATTACCTTGTCCTCTGACTTGTAGAAGACCTTATGTGGGGAGCCAAGAGCACTCAAAACATCCTGACAAGAATCTCCAAAGTAGATGTTTCTCTCAACAGCCCGCACTTTTGTATCAGCCAACACTCCCGGGCCACATCCTGAGAAAGTAAAACAACACATACAATGTGACAAAGCAGCGTACCAAACAGCATAATTGTTTACTAATTCAATATCCATTATCACTTGATCACTGGATATCACTTATAAACTGGATTACAGAACCAAGATTCTACTTTGGACATCAAGCGGTGACCCAACGCAGTAGAAAATTTGGTTATGATAAAAATTTCATAAATAAACATACACTGCTATTTCAAATGTTTGGGGCCTGTAAGATTGTTTAATCCTATCTCTCACCAAGGCTGCATTTATTTGATGAAAAATAGTTAAAACAGATAAAATAGTTTATCTAAAAATAGATAAAAAATTGTAGTCATTTAAAATATTATTACAATTTAACATATTAAAATATAATTTATTGATGGCAAATCTGAATTTTCAGCAGCCATTACTACAGTCTTCAGTGTCACATGATCCTTCAGAAATTATTATAATATGATGATCTGGTGCTCAAGAAATATTTATCATCATCAAAGTTGAAAAGAGTTGTGCTGCTTAATATTTTTTGTGGAAACTGTGATACATTCCCCCCCAACAAAACAAAAAATTTCAAAAGAACAGCATTTATTGGAAATTTTATTACATTATAAATGCTTTTACTGTGATTTTTGTCTTTGCAAAAAAAAAATTGTAGTGTAAAAAATAAATAAATATTGATAAAGACACTTTTGTTTACTCGTTATGATAAACAGTTTTAATACTGAGCTAATTTTAATATTAATATTATTTATTAACAGTAAAACTATTTTAAATGCCTAACTATTTTGCTATCCTTACAATTCATGATTACATAGTTACAGATTATGGTTTCCATTTATCATTGTTTTTCTCTGCTGTCTGTGACCCTTCAGACTTATTAGACTTGCAATGCAGGTCTGACAGATCACAACCTTACAGTTTTGGGTCACGACCCTTCAGCTGAGAACCACTGGACTATTAATAGTAGTTAAAGTCACACAGTACTGATTACCAGGAAACTGACCAAAGAATGGATGATAAAAGCTATATAAACATCTTTGCTAAGACCAATACATCTATGATTATTCCAGCTCTGTGGTTTATGCTATAGTGATAAAATAAACCTATGTTGTTTGTTTACGCATGTTGGTTATGACTAACAATCAAACAATAATCAGCACAAATGTTTATCTCACAGGCACACATCACTTATACTGGAAATAACATGTCATGACATGCCTTTAAACACAGAAACATGCAGTATACTGTACATTTCGGGAGTTCATGAGAATATGAAACTCTTATTAAAAGCTATACAGGCTTACAATGAATTTAGTCATGTGCAAATTTAACAGAAATATCGCATAATGATTTCTGACATTAGTGAATGAATTTGGGCTGCTTGTAATACCTGCAGTGAGGAGACGAAGTTTGAGACCCGTCGGTCCCGCCCCG
This sequence comes from Elopichthys bambusa, assembly GCA_037101425.1. NCBI lineage: Eukaryota > Metazoa > Chordata > Actinopteri > Cypriniformes > Xenocyprididae > Elopichthys > Elopichthys bambusa. The sequence continues at coordinate 24,615,894 of CM074441.1, read as the reverse complement.
TCCCTCAGCACTTCCACACTCTCTGCATACACATTACCAAGGAAACAAGCCAGAGGCATCACCGGAGCCCTGTGAAGAAATATATAATTTACAATGATAGCTGCTTGAGGAAATGCAAGCCATGAGATTCTTAACAAATGCTTAAACTGAGGATTCAAAATTAGACACCCAAGGTTACAGACTAAATGCAGATTAATGCTCCCCTTGGGTCACAACAAAATTATAAATGAACATAATAAGACGATGACTTTGAACTTTACAGTCTGTTAGTAAACACATCCATGCTCAATAGTCTTATGCATATAATCATTCATTAGTGGTGGTTTTTAGTTTTACACATTTTTACCCTCACACAAAGGCCTCAATTATCCAAACAAATGCACAGATCTTACTTGGTTTCTTGAAGGTTGTTTCCAGAGTAAATGTACATCCGTTTGACAGTGGCCCCATGAGGAATCTGCAGGGAGGCCAAGCCATGGGCAAAGTTAGGCTGTCAAGGCAAAACAGCTAGGAGTAGAATGCAGTGTTCTGTGCAGGTGTCTCCTCTGGTTAAAATGATGCTCACATCATCACAATAACGTATTTTGGATAAATTCATACATTGGGTCAGGGTTATTTGATCTATGAAACTATTAAAACATTGTTTTGTTCATTGAAATAAACACAACATAAAATGAAATATAAATATTACATTAAAAACTTTTTGAATTTAGTTTAAGTTTTTTATGTAATATTTATATTTCATTTTGGCTTTATTTCAATTAACAAAAATGTTTTAATAGTTTTTAGTTCAAGTTAATGATAAAGTAACCTTGGCCCAATGTATGAATTTATCCAAACTATGTTACTGTGATGATGTAAGAATCTAAGCACTAAAAGCACTATAACTGAACTGAAACTAAACCGGAAATAAAAAAATTAAACCTAAATAGTAATATTTTAAACTAATAAAAATAATACATGTCAAAAGCACTTAACAAAATGACTAAAAGAAACTAATTAAAATAATAATAATTAAAATATAAAATAACCCAATTCAAAATATTAATACATTATAAACTATAATAGTATATAAATAATACTAACATAACACTGACATTATTGGTATAATTGGATTACATGCAATAGTAGTGTTACTGTATTTATCTTACTTAAAGTACTTTATTAATAATAAAGTAATATTTCATTAATTTATTATTATTTTACTTTATAAGTAATAAAGTAATACTTATGTCTTATTATTCATTATTATTAGTTAAAAGTTCACCCAAAAATGAAATTTCTGTCATTAATTACTCACCCTCATGTCGTTCCAAACCCGTAAAACCTTCGTTCATCTTCGGAACACAAATTAAGATATTTTTGATGAAATCCAAGAGGTTTTTAATACTCAATAAGAAGCAACAAAATAACCACATTCAAGGTCCAGAAAAGTAATAAAAACAGTTAAAATAGTCAACGTGACTACAGTGGTTTAACCTTAATGTTACGAAGCGACTTGAATACTTTTGGCACGCAAAAACAAAACAAAAATAATGACTTTATTCAACAAATTCATCTCTCCCCTGTCATTCTCCTGCGCTATTTTCGATGCAGCGCTTCCCGGTTCTACGTCAGAACGCTGACTAAGTATTGGCCAACACTGTTCACATGAGCACCACGACGTATGCATGTAATGCTGACGCCTGAGCCGGCGTTTGGACGTAAACACAGAAGCACTGAACCGCGTTCACTACATCAACTGTGTACTAGTCTGACAAGGTAGAGAAGAAATTGTTAAATAAAGTTATTTTTATTTTGTTTTTGTGCACAAAAAGTATTCTTGTCACTTCATAAAGTTTAAGGTTAAACCACTGTAATCACGTTGACTGTTTTAATGATGTCTTTAATATCTGTCTGGACCTTGAATGATGGTAATTACATTGCTTTCTATGGGGGATTAAAAAAAACCTTGGATTTAATCAAAAATATCTTAATTTGTGTTCCAAAGATGAACGAAGGTCTTACAGGTTTGGAATAACATGAGGGTGAGTAATTAATAACAGAAATTTCATTTTTGGGTGAACTAACCCTTTAAATATTTTATTGCAAATAACCACACCATTTTGTGCTATTAAATCACATACTTATTGTGAAATTAACCATAATTCATTTATCTTGTTTAGCATGTTTATTTTGTCATCATTTGCTATATCTGGCAAAATGATCAGATTAAAGGATGATTTTGTATCCTGTATCCAAAACTGTATCCTGGCACTGGGACTGCTAATTATTATTATTATTAATTTGTAGTTTACTTCGTTAGTAATACAATAGTGCTTCATTTTTTGCAACCATTCTATATGTTTCACTTTAATGTATTTTATTACCAGTATAAAGCAATCACATGTAACAATACAGAAGACCATGTGCTATTTCCTACATGTCTGTGCACAGGACAAATACTATGCAAAAGGGAAAGTAAACACTAAAAAAAAAAAAGGAAAATACCATGCTTATTCAGATATATACAAATATCATGCTTCTTAAGGATATATACCATAGTATTATTTGAAGATTTATATAAATACCATGATAATATCGTATCATTAAGAACCATGGTATTACCATGCATCTAATGTAACACCAAAGTACTTTTTTATAAGAGCATGAGCACAGGGAGGGAACATAGTCTCACCTCATATTTAGGAGCTTCACTCCAGGAGTCCAGTTGAAAGGAGAAGGAAAGCCCTCGGAAGTTCAGGTGGAAGAGCTGCTCGGCAGCATTGTAGACTGGACAGAGAGAACACAAATCCCCCAATAAAAAAAACACACACACAAACAAACACACACACACAGCAACGAGAGGTCTGGACAAATAACTGACACCAACAATAAATCTCACCTCCTGGATGAGTAGCGCCAAAGGACTGATCAATCTGCTCAATAGTAGGTGCTATTGCCTGAGAGTTAAAATGTACTCCACTGTAATGAACAAAGGGATTGGTCATTTCACATTTCTGTGGCAGACAAAGTGGTTAGTGGTAGATGTTTGTATGTCAGCATCTAGAAAAATAGTGAAACACAAATGTAATCCACAATTGTTGTGGCAAAACATAAGATCACTTACCAGTATTTCAGTTTAACTTTGCTCAAATCGTACACTTCAATTACCTGCAAAAACAATGGAGATATATTTGCAACGTAATGTAATGGGTGTAAGAAATAAACCACACACGCAGATGTTGTCTCTCACTTTCAGTCTCTGATTGCAGGCATCAAACAGCAGTTTAATTCCATCCTGAGTCAAGTTGAGAATGAGGTCGTGGCTGAGTGGCATCTGTTTGGGGAAGAGTAAGAGGTCAGATAAGGATACAAATAAATCTATATGATTAACTTCAGTGCACATCGACATTTACAGAAATTAATAGTAATAGCACATCCTTACTTGTTCGCTGTAGAGCACCTGGACATTTTTGATGATTCTGCAGTGTTTCTGTAATATGGAAATGGCCTGGGCCAATGGCATCCCTGGAAAAAAAAATCCAGACAAACAAATAGACTGCCAGGTTTCAGTTCACATGATGATAAAAGAAGTGGACTCAACAGCTGTAAAAGCTGCTGTAGTAAAAATATCAATCATTATCATAAAGCACAAATTTCTGGAATACTGGATTGGTATTGGTCAAGTGGCACTGAGTTTTTTTAAATGGTCAAAAAACAAAAGAACTGACTTAAATTGAAGATTAAAGGTCCATTCATACAAAAAACTATAACTATAACCATAAAGTCGTTCGAACAAAAACAGCTCCTCTTACTCTCTAAAAGAGTATTGGATTCCACACAAAAACTATAACAATAATGACACCAAGGAACAATATTTTCCAGCTGATGAAAGATAAAAACATTGACAGCCAAACAAAATAAAACATAAAAAATGGAAGTTGTGCCTATTGTGAAGACTGAAACAAAAGTAGAATGGGACTTGATTGGATTGTTGGATCATTGTGGTTTGCTAAAGAGTAACAATTACTTTTAAAACTTTAAAGACAACCTTACTGAGAGCTACGAGGTTATTAATCGATGGGATTTGCCTCTGTTGAAGCCTTCAGCTCACATTATTTCAACTTATTTTTAAAATAATCATGTTTAACAGTGGAATTGGTACTGAAAAACTACATCAACCGTGATGCTGTACAGAAAATTCCACCAATCAGCAAGAAGAAAGCTCTTTAGCGCTAGGACTTTGATTGACAAGTGATCTAACACCAAATCCGCCGTTTTGTCCACAAAGCAGCCAAGGGAGTTAGTAAATTAATGTGGACTTGAACTTGAAAAATGGTGTACTGACGTCTTTCCACGGTTGAAACAACATTCCTTCTGATGTTCATTCGTGTTTATTTGATGTTATAAATTAACTAGTAGGAAGAGATAATCGGTTCACGAATCGCTTGAACTGAGGCGCTACAGCGATCTGTCACGACACATTAAAGAGCCACAAAACAGTATTTATTGTTTACATTTATTTAATTAATCAACTGAGTCGGTCCTCCATAAGCTCTCAAAATACTTAAATATGTGTGTGTGTGTGTGTGTGTGTAATGTTCATATTTTGCAATAAACGAAAAAGGTTTTTGTTTATATATATATTTAAATAATCCGATTTTCAAATACTTTTTTGCTTCAAATCCATAAAAAAATAAGAATTGTCTATTTTAATTTCATGGTGACAATAATTTACAAGATAATTATATATATAAAAAAGATAAATAATAGATAATAATAATTTTTTTTTTTTTTGGTATGCATTCGGTATGTAGAAGGAAATAAACTGGATAATGTTCTGTTGGATAATGTCAGTATCGCAAAATAAACCCATTCAGTGAGATGCAGTCCTCTGCTTTTGACTCTCCTAATGACGGTTAAATATACGCTTGTTTTCTTTTAATATCCTGTACCAGCCCCCGTGAAAAATCTAAAGGGACAAATAATTCATTCAGTGTACCAGAGACCTATTTTAGGTCAAGTGAACCTCAGATGCGAACGTGTCAAAAAGCATGTAATGCAATTGTGAAATCCAGAAGGCAACAAACAGACTATAATGTAAAAATAAAACTGCTTATTTTCAAATAGTCTGCAAACATCCTGTCAAGAACAATTCAACCTTTGTCCAACATGCAAAGGTTACTTCCTAATTTGAACTTATTCCACACTCACCTAATGCGAATTCCCATTGTTCATTTCCCAAAGATCGCTCAGGAACGACCTCCAGATCCAGCATTGGCGGGGAGAAATTGGGGATATCAACGAGGATCTCTGACTGTGCCAGATCTGAATCTTCTCTCTCAAAAGATCTTGAATAATCCACCGTTAAATCACCAAATAAGTCCAAATATTACGAAGTAATAGCTCCCACACAGTTTGAGTGACACAAGACACCCTGACGTCAGAGATGTCAAAACACAAGTGATGCAATCAAGCTATCAACGCATTCCACTGTCACCATGCTTATAAATAACACTATAAAAAGAGTAACAGATACACACTTACAAACACACCAATAAAAAGATGAATATGACAAAGTTTAAATAAATTAGACAAGTAAACTGTATGTCAGTCACAGCGAGCTGATGTCAGGAAGGACCAGTTGGTTACAGGTTGCAGCTGTTTTATCAACTTCTTTAAACATGAATTAATTCAAGACGTTAATTATCTTATAACTCACATACATGGGAATAAAGTCTTTTTTAAACTGGTGTCTGTTGTAAAAAAGGAAAAGGAAAAAACAACACTTTGAGCTGACCTTTGACTTGCTCCTGAATCACATAAAACACGTAACGTTAAGCTACTATTTATTACAGCAAACGAAGAACATTTCGTGTCCAAACAGTTGCACTGAGCTATTTATAACCGCTCTATACGAGTCAAGACACACACATCAGACTATCAGTGACTCGCACGAGCCTCGCCTGACGTTGTTTTCTTTCTTTCCGATGATTCAACAGCAAGCAAACAGATCAGCACTTATGACCATCATCTGTTCATAATAACACGGATTTCTCCGCGTTCGGCCGTTTCGGTTGTTGGAGGCGCCGGACTGTTACATGCAGCTTTATTTTCCGGTGTCTTTGACGTTTAAGATTTGCTTAAGATGATAAAGAAAGAGCCCATCCGTGCCAAAAGCAACTTCCATCCAAAACACCATGATCAGCTGATAATTCAACTTCCGATGCGAACGAGATATCACTTCCTGGCGGGAATCTTCAAAATAAAAGTCAAAGAGTGAGCGCAGTTTACATTTTATGTTGATGAATCATTACTAGTCAGATTTTGTGTACCACGCCAAAAAGAAAATAATTATGAGAGGTATACTGTTTTAATTGTTGTATTACTTTTTATTACTGTATTATTACAACAGCTTTTCAAGAGTGCTGGTCTTTACTAAACTTTACTTTTTTAGCTCAAAGGATTAGTTCACTTTCAAATGAAAATTAGCCCAAGCTTTACTCACCCTCAAGCCATCCTAGGTGTATATGACGTTCTTCTTTCTGATGAACACAATTGGAGATATATTAATACATATCCTCCTGACGCATCCAAGCTTTATAATGGCAGTGAGTCGGATCAACGAGTGTGAAGCTGAAGAAAGTGCTTCCATCCACATCCATCCATCACAAACGTGTACTCCACATGGCTCCGGGGGATAATAAAGGCCTTCTGAAGCAAAGCTATCCGTCTGTGTAAAAAAAATATCAATATTTAACAAGTTATGAAGTAAAATAGGCCTATTTAGCTTCCACCAGACCGCCTTCTGTATTCAAATTACCAAAAAAAAACGGACCTGGCGTCGCGGGAAGGTGTCGGATGTAGCGTAAGTTTCTTTAAACTGCGAGAGTTTTACAATTTCTTCGTAAGTATTTCACGAAAGGTGGTCTGGCGGAAGCTAGATATTTTACTTCATAACTTGTAAAATATGGATTTTTTACAAAAACACATCGTTTCGCTTCAGAAGGCCTTTATTAAATCCCCAGAGCAATGTGGAGTACGTTTATGATGGATGGATATGAATGGAAGCACTTTCTTCAGCTCATACTCGTTGATCCTGCTCACTGCCATTATAAAGCTCAGATGTGTCAAGATATTTATTAACATTTATCTGATTGTGTTCATCAGAAAGAAGAAAGTCATATGGCTTGAGGGTGAGTAAAGCTTGGGGTAATTTTCATTTGAAAGTGAACTAATCCTTTAACTGACATTGCAGGAAGTAAACGAAAGACCATATATTTTTTTCAACCACAATTCTCTATAAATAAATTAATTCATTAATAAAAAATAAATACAATTAATTAGGCCTACTGTGTCTGTCACCAAGAAAGATAAGGAGATGGTGTTATGGGCAGGGGCAAATATGTTGGATTTGATGTAGATGTAGATGTAGAAATATGTAGATTGACAACGCTGATAAACAGCCACTAGATGGCGTCATTTATTGAAGGCCTCTATAGTGGTTGGCAAGTGCTTGCATAACAGTAGGCCTTCAAGTGATGGTAACACAGAGAGACCTTGTGGTAAATGCTGAGATTAAGCAGACTGTCTGTGTTTTGTAATTTAATCTCAAAAGCATGACTTAAAATCTTCAAATGATATGTTCACCTGGTGTCTGACTATTTTGCTCTCATTGAATTTAAAATTGTATCATTGAGTTTTCTGTGAGTAGCCTGCTCAGTTCAGTTTTATAAAACGTTTTTGTGTCCTGCATGAATCCTTGTAATAAAATAAACAAAAAGAAACGAGCAAAAATATTTGTCGGGCATATGCATGCAAATAGAATAATGAAATATAGATTATCCCTTACAAAAATTAACCATGGTTTTATTATAGTAAATGTGTAGTAACCATGTTTTTTGGTGAATTTATTACCATTTGTATAATATAACCACAGTGTTACTACAAATACCATGGATAAACTATGATTAGTATAGCAAAAGCATGGTTAATTTGTGATTACCATGGTTGAACTATATTAACCTTTTTTTTTTTTGTAGTAAAATCATGATTAATTTTCATAAAGCATAATAAAATAGAATAACAGCAGCATTTAGAAGCTGAAGATTTCTTATTTTGTGTCAATGATCTGAAAAATGTATAATATAATCAATATTTGGATGAAAATTGTCATATATGCTAGATGAACCTCCTTGTGTTGCTCACATGGTACAGTATATGCATGTTCTTTCATTGTTTCTAAATGTAACAAACTATTGTTTGTTTATTATAAGGAACATGCTTTTGTGTCTCTATAAGCAAACCTCATTTAACCCCATATTGTCCCATTGGGCCTTTTCCAATAATTAAGTAGCTTTGGATAAAAAGGCCTAGTAAACAACAACTGTCCAAATAGAAAGAAAGATACATTTTCAGAAAACTCTTCTGAATAGTATGCAATTTATCCATTTGACATAAATTGATTGAAAAGACAGAACAAGACACTGTGAATGATTTGCAAAGCTCTGTGAATAATTTGACTTTCTCTGCACCAATAGCCCAGATCAAAACTCCAATTACATTGTTTGTGGAAACATTGTTGGCCCTGATTTTATTTATTGTGTTTGGTAACAAACCTTGCCAGTCTGTTTCACAGGGGTTTTTGTTTGTTTTTATCCTTCAGATGGGAACATGATGAATAAAACAAAGAGTAAGGAATTTTAACACATGTTGCTAACGGTTAAAAATAACAGAAAAATCTGTGTCTACTTATACAAACAATCTAAAACCACATTTCTCTCCTTGTTTTGAGTTCAGAAGACAGATTCGCTGATGAAAAATTCATGTTGAATGAAGAGAACTGGAATAAAATGTTAATTGTTTTAATAATGATGCAAGATATAGTATATGACAAACAAAGGCAATTCATATACTGTAACATGGCCGTGCTTTTTGTTATAAAGCACAATAAAACAATATGAAAAGGTTAGACATGCTCAAAGAAAATGGCAACACATCTGTTAGATACAGCAAGCAAAAGAATCTATTATCAGAGTGGCGTGCTGTCGGTGTGTCTGGATTTTTAGTCTAAAACTTTATGAATCACCATCTTTAGAGGGATAGTACAAACTCAGGAAAAACTTTTAAGTTTATCCACAAAAACCTCCAAACGCGTAATGTAATCACAAGCCAGCTGTGTGCACTTGTAAAGTTGTTATAATCCCTCTCTGTCCTATAAACAGGAAAATACATAATATAAAGCATCATGCATGCATCCACAAATAATACAGTTTCTCCTAACGTCCAGCCAAGTTTTCCTTTTTTGGATATCACTGCTCTTTTATCTATTGTTAGCAAACTGATGACATTTTTATGTGATACAATAAAGAAGCTATATAATATAATATAAAAATGGTTTTGTACTAGCAGCTGTGGTTGCCAGAATTTAACCATATAAAAAATTCAGTAATGATATTACAAGATGTCAATTTCATGTCATTAAATTATAATACTAACATCCTAACGAACATAAAAACTTTTTAGTTTGTTGTTCTGTACCGAATGATATCTTGAAGTTCAAAGACACAAAACATGATCAGAGCCAGACAATACACAATAATAAAATAATATAATAAAGATAAAATACTTTTAAACAAAATCTAAATAAATTACAGGGAATAGCAATACCATTTTCCTCATGAATATTAGTTTTATTCGCATTTTTACCTAAGGTCATTCTTTTTGTTTACACTTTATTTCGGTGGTCCACTTTAGACATTCTACTGAGTAACTTTGCAACTATACATGTCAACAAACTCTCATTAGAATATTAGTAGAATACCATATATGCTAACACTTTATTTCGATGGTCCCCCAACAGATATTCTACTAACTATGAGTAACTTTGCAAGTCAATTTCTGTACAGTCTAATCTCTAATATTAATTTGTCATACCATACAATCTGCCATCCAAATGATAAGTTTAAATAAGGCTATAAATGATCCGCCTCACATGCGATGTAAACTAGTAGCTGGAACTCGTTTTTATGTATACAGATGTGACGCAATGACGCAAAGACAAACTGCAACACGCTCGAATTTCCCGCGAAAACCCACCAGTACCACCTGAATTATAAAACATTATTCCAAGCTTACTGTTGTGAATCGGGCTAAGGTAAGGAGATAGTTTTGAACACTGGTTATGTACTTGCTAACCTGCTTTAACTTATTCTACCCGAACCTTAACACCTAACCCTACCCTAACTATTTTCTACTAATACTCTAACAAGAGGTAGCTGACTTAAAGTTGCAAAGTTAATTGTTATATCTAAAGTGGACCATCGACATAAACTGTAATCTTCTTATTTTTGGTTTCAAAAATATTAATAATTTCTATAAGATATTGTCCTTTTAAATATACATGTTCTATGTAAATTATAAGATAATTGATACTTTTTACTAAAACAATATTTTATGTATTGTCTTTTATTATATTTTATATATGGTAAATAAAGATTTGCAATTAAAATTGCATATAGCGCCGTGCAGAATTCAACAAAATTAACATCCTGTGTGAATGTCATTTGTGGTGTCCACAATCTAAGTTACAAAGAAAAGTTATAATAAGGTCTCATTTGGTAACATAATGCATTAGTTAGGCCTAATATAAACTAACAATGAGCAATATATTTTTACAGCATTTATTATCCTTTTTTAATGAAATATTTATATTCATGTTAGTTCACAGTGCATTAACTAATGTTAACATATACAACGTTTGATTTTCAAAAATGTTGAGATTGACATTTATTAATAAATGCTGTAGATGTTCATTGTTAGTTCATGTTAACTACAAATGAAACCTTAATGTAAAGTGTTACCGTCATTTTCTTTTACATGGCCTGCTTTGTTTTCTTTTCAAGCAACCCAAAGCAACTCCCTAAAAGAGCTCTGTCATGTTTGCTTGTTCTCTCTGTGCGAGCAACTTTCAGCGTTAAGGGTGGACGTGATATTTCAAACATCAGATCAGTGCGTTTATGTATTGGGTGCCCGGAAATTTTTCCAAATAAACACAGCTTGATTCAACTTGGGTGGGCAGACTTATCAACAGACTAATTCTATAAACAAATGAAGGAATAACCGAGCACACCATTGGCTGGTAGGCAGGGGACACGCGGAGAGAGAGAGAGACTCGAGGCTTTCGGCAATGAAAATTTAATTAATGTGGGTGGGCTGAGGGAACACAACGAGTGTTTATCATAGACAATTTATTTTCCAGCGCTAAGTCAACATAAAACAGCAAAACGGACAACAATTATTTAACATTTAGACTCATGAAGCGGACACACCGGTGGCGATCTCCCCAGACTGAAACTGTCCTCCGAAGTCATGAGTTTATACCACAGCCCAGTGCCACAGCCCGGCGTGGCTGCATCGGCTCTCAGTTTGTCGAATTCCTCCCTAATCTATGTTTACGGTGGCGAAGTCGGAGGCATCATTCCCGCTTTGGGATTCGCGTCCAGCCGGCAGGAGCCTCCGCAGAAACCTCCCTACAGCTACATCGCGCTCATCGCCATGGCAATCAAGAACGCGCCGGACAAGCGCGCGACGCTTAGCGGGATCTATCAGTTCATAATGGACCGCTTCCCCTATTACCATGACAACAAGCAGGGCTGGCAGAACTCAATCCGCCACAACCTCTCGCTGAACGACTGCTTCATTAAAGTGCCCAGAGAAAAAGGCCGACCAGGGAAGGGGAGCTACTGGACGCTGGACACCAAATGTCTGGACATGTTCGAGAATGGAAACTACCGGCGACGGAAGAGAAAGTGCAGGACTCAGGAGACTGGTGAGACTAAACTCGGTCACAAGAGAACACGAGCGACGACTTCCAAACTTCATCACAGTACCCATGTGGAGAAAGAGTCGCAGCTTAACGACAAACAGCAACACGAAAAACATCCTGAAACAGATATAAACGTCCACGAGAAGTTTAACGGCACCCAACCACAAAATAATGAGGCTAATGTGGCCACACACGCCTCCGAGTCCACGAGAGACTGGTGTTTGGCACCCTCGACCGCAGTGGGCGCTAACCTGAGATGCCCGACGCCTGAACAGACCAGCACAGTGTCTCCAAACACTCTAAATCACACAAATTTAAGCGCGCAAGAGACGCTGGAACCCGTGAAGAATGACACCGGACGCGCGCAAAATGGAGACGCCAAATCCAAAGTAATAAACGCGCAGACGCACCCTCGAAAAAACACTGACAAATCGAAGGAGTTTAGCATTGACAGTATTCTGTCGAAAAAGGAGAACCAGTTCCAACGGAGGTGCGGCGTTGCCGGAGGAGCGCCGGTTGAGTGTGTGGAGTCGCGCGGTTACGCGCTCACGTCCTCGCTGATCGCACACGCGCACCCACAGCTGTACCCGCGCGGATTCCCGCTCTGCTCCTACCTGTCTCTCACCTGTCCTGACAAAATGCTGAACTTCAGAGAAAAAACAGGCGAGAAATTATTCTTTTGACGACTCTTTTATGGCTTCACGAATCACAGACTGTATAGCAAATAAATTCAACTAGTTTTATGTCTAGAAAGATTCAGTGAAAATTAAGTATCGGTAACATTTTTATTTTCTTTTTATTAGTTGCAAACAAAACGTTTTAAAACATATATCGAGAATTCAGGATTTTTATTATTTCTTCTACTACTATTATTGTTGTTGTCGTTGTGAGATTCAACATGGGTGGCCTGGCCAATCTACAGACATGCCTATACTGTACAGTACTAACAGTAGTTAATTCTATGATGTGTATACAATGATCAAGAACGCACTCATTGCAAACCATCCACAACACAGATGTCTTTGTAAAATGTTATTGTTTATAATATATGAACAAGAGTTTTATATGTTCCTCTCAGTGACAGATACTTGACAGAAATTGCATTGTCCTGTTGTTCTTGTCCTCTCTAACTATAGATACACACAAACTCAAACTTGATTTACTGCTTAAAGATACATTTATGGAAAGAAAAGAAAATTAGTTGGTTTGTACATTGGACTTTCAATGTGAGATTCATATTGAGTTAAACAGAGAGCTCAATTTTTCAAATAAACATTGAGTATGAGTAAAACTTTGCTGAAATTGATACCTTTAATTTCCTACACAAAACAATCTGATATGCATTATACATGAAGCTGTTGACACCAACCTAAACTGAAACCCCAAAGATATATATATATATATATATATATATACATATACATATATCAAGGACTACTTGTTGCTCCAGGACTACGCATAATCCCGAACTGTGAAACTAGTCTACCACATGTATTCCTTGCCACCATATATAGCCATAAGTGGTTTTTGAACTGAAAGGTCTAAGCCTCAGAGAGTGCAAATCAGGAATGCTTGTGGAAATAAATAAGCTTCCCCACATCGAGCAGAGGAACTCACATCCACAAGCATTTCCTGTGTATAGGATTCTTTTGGTCAGAAGTGTAAATAGAGCGTCATCCATCTGAAGGTTTGTAGAGAGAAAGAGACTACATCTCTCAATCTGCTGCCTCCATCTGTCCTCCTCTTCACAGATGGGCTCCTTAGATGGAGCAGTCCGCAAGGGCTCTGCTGGATCACAGCCCTGGATTTGCCATCCATGATCATAACGAAACACTGCTATCTCGAAGGTGATCTTTGAGATTATAAAAGAATGTTTTTTTTCATAATCAGCGTAATTTCACCATGACATCATTTCCTATATACCTCATGGATGAACTATTCAACCATGACTTTTAAGTATGACCTTTACTGATACAGCTTTATTGCATTAAACCCAAATAAGTGAAATAAACTGTATCTCATTGTCTCATTACATTGCTAAAGATAATTATGCCCTCTAGTGTTGTAATGTAGGCTGCAATACTCAACCTCAATTAACACACATAGACGACATGGTTAAGTTACCAGTCTATGTTTTATCAGTACATTTTCATCTCTGCTAAGTTCCATTGATGTAATACAGATGGAGTGCTAAATGTCTAACTGCTGGATATCTGCTTTTTTAGATCTTTTGGTAACCACAAGAACAGTATCACAGAAGGCAAATGTTGTCTCAACAGCTTGAAGCTGATGGACCACAGAGCTGGATGTGAATTTTTAATGACAACATTCTCAGTTTGTGTTCTGTCCTTCTCAAGCATTATATGAAAATAAACATGAGAAGAAAGATTATCTTCCTAAGTGTTTAAAGTGTAAAAAATTCACACTCGAGAGCAGAGAGTGGTCTCAATTTCATTTATTTTGACTGGAAATAGAGCGCACTTTCTGTGGCCGCAACCACAAGCGCTCTACTGTGAGAGGTGCCAAATGAAGGCACAGAACTGGATAAACAGCAGTTTTTTTTTTAAAAATTCTGTCTCACAAACATATTGTTTAGCTGAATTAAAGTCTTTATTCACTTCTTTTCGCAAAAAAACCCTACACTGATTCAGATCCACAAACAGTTGATTCAGACCACAAGTGAAATGCTTCTGACACACTGCCTTGCAATGATTTTAAAGTAATTTAAAGGATTATTTTATGAAACCAATAGATTTTTTTATGATTGTAAACATTATACCAGATAAATTATACATTTAGGTGTTCATTGTGCCATTACTGCATGTCCATATACAGTACAGTATACCGTATATGAATATGATTAAGCCTTTAAAATAATAGTGGTAGTGTTGATATATTTACAGTTTAATTTGGCATTATAAGCCTTTTTTTTCAAGGTCCTGAAACTATGAGGTGCTACTTAGAAAGAGATATTAATGCTATAATATGTCTACAAATATTACAGTTATCAGCTTTTTACTGTAAAATGCCATTACCACCCCCTAATGACAAATTTAGATAAATATAGATAAAGTGAGAAAACTGTAAGAAACACTGACCTGTTTTATTTTGTTTTATTTTATTTTATTTTATAACGAGCCATTTATCATGAGTCCAGTTATGAAGAGGTCTATCGGCCATGGTTCAAATCTTGGATCTCCTTAAATGACTTATTTGAGACAAGGCCTGATAGAACAGACAGGGGTCAAATCAAGAATGAGAGAAAAGGAGCCATACTGCAGAAGCGTCATCGCCCTTGTTTCATGTGCAATCATGTCTCCAAGCAGCACTAAATCATACCATTTCAAGCCGCCGGCATCAAAAGAGTTTAATCTGTGTGTTTATTATATATTTTCACTCCTAGCGTAAACCAAACTCAGTTGTCCAAATATGCTCTCAACGCTGAGGGAGGGGTGGGGCTCTGATGAAGATTGATGGTCTCTCTGGGAGGAACATTAGCTGCTAATCAAGTTATGTTTCCTGGTGCTCAGTTGTATGCATTGCTATTTGCATGTGAAGAGTGCAAGATCCCTGTTTGCTATCAGGCCTGCTTATGAAACACTCATGCATCCAAGTCAGAGCTGTCCATCCAGATAAAGACACTAATCACTGTGTTTAATATGAAAAAAAAAAAAAAAAAAAAAAAAAAAAAGACATGTTCTCTTAGCAAATTTAAAGGCAATATAAGTTGACCAAAAGTGCTGAAAAATTCAAGAAAATAAATAAAAATAAAATGTATTATTATTATTTAAAATGAATACATTAGCAACATAATGTCAAGTCAATCACCTTTATTTATATAGCACTTTATACAATACAGATCGTGTCAAAGCTTTACAGTGATAACAAAGACTTTAAGTGCACTCATATTAGGCTACTTATGAATGGGAGAAAGTGCAACAACCAATATGGCGAATAAGCCCCGCCTTCTAAGTGAAAGAGCCAATCGTTGATTAGTAAAGTCATCGCGTCACTGCAGCTGCCATTAGAAACTCCAGTTGCTATAGAAACAGGCGGCGTTCTCAGACTCGCGTTCATGACTGCGCAATGCGCACTGGCTGGTCTAACATGAAAAATAAGTTTTATGAGACTGTTGTTGTCAGATTTCATTGGTGTTTTCAAATATGAAATTTAATCGAAAGCTTAGTGAACAGTTTTGAAGAATTTGATGTTTCCCTATTCAAAAAGATAAGAGCTGCATTGGATGCCCCATAGCCGTTTCAAAGATGGCCGCCGAGGGAAATGACTTGTCTTAAAGGGACTTTGGTGATAAACAGGAAAATAATGATGCAGTGATGCAAACAGAATTCAATTCTACTGTAAAGCTGCTCAGTAGTTTCATTATTCAGCTGGAGTCAGTTCAGTGTTGGTTCAGTTTGGCCTTTAACTGTGTAAAGTTATTCAATTATGTTCGATTCAGCTATAAAGCAGCTCTGCAAAAACAGTTGTGTCATCATCTAGCTCAGTTCAGTTCTCATTCAATAGTGTCAGTGCAGTCAAATTACAGTTTTTCTTGATTGCTTAAACACTATAACCAGGCTTTTGAACTAAAATTTCAAAACCATAACGCCATTTATCAAAAAGCACACCCATTTCCCTAAACTATAAACACTATTGCCCTGTTTTGACACATGAATCAGATTTGTTGAACTGTCACTGCAGAACTTTACACACAAATCCCTTCATTTCTCATTGCCTACATCATGTTGTCATTTAGAAAGCACAGGCGTTCAATATTGTTCACTCAAGTCAGCATAGCTTGAGCTCAATTAGCACACAGTTACCCACGTGGAAACACTAAGAGTCAAAATTTATCACACACCAATCAGAACCCTCAATAGATAGATAAAAGAGCCAGAGTCAGTTTGTTCAGTTTTGGAACAATGGATCCAGAGAGACGTGATTGAATAGGTTGAGGACACCAGACAGGAGGAGGAGGAGGAAGAGGATGAGCAAGAGCAGTAAGGAGTGGAGGAAGAGGTGAAGGAAGAGGAGGATAAGGATGGGGGGCAAAGAGACAAGGATTCTCAGATGAAATTCGTGTCACTAGTTGACCATGTCCTTGCCCATGGTATGACTATGAGGGAGGCAGGGCAATAAGTTCAGCCAAACTTAAGTTGCTTCACCGTCGCCTCAATCATAAGAACCTTACGGGAGGAAAACAGGTAGGTGTACCTCAGTGTATTCTACTGTAACTTTTGAGAGCTGTACTCTGTTACAACACATGCATCAAATTGCCTTACATACAGATAGAGTTTCTGTCTGCTTTAATTTTGTAAAATGTATGTGTTACAGTTACAGTAATCAGTACTATTTCAGTTGATGCATGCCAGGGGTGGATCAGGCATGCAAGAGGATTTTCCCCCTGCTGCCTGGATAGGGCCAGTACAGCCTGTGATGTTGACGAGATTCTCTGGCCTGTCCCAGACTAAACATGTGATGCTGGGGCAGAATATTTTTTGTTGTTGTTTGGTGTATTATACTGTACAGTACATTAAGGAATAAAAAATGTGCAAATGTATACACGTGTGTTCATCATGTGAAAAGTTCCTTGAGGGAACTTTTCACAAGCAACATAACTTATTACTGGTTTTAGTTTTTGATTTTTGTAGTATTGTTTTGAATTTATCTCACCAGTGTGTAAGACTATGTTGTATTGTGTGTGTTTTTGAGGGCTTGTCTGTGATGTCTGAGGGCAAAGTTGAGTTTTTCAGCAAGAGTGAATGGTTTTGAGTGTAGAGCTTCATTTTGACCTGAAAATAGGATGTTTGGGGAAATGGGTGAGACATTATGGATTTGTGTTTACTGTTTTGAGAATATGAGGCATAGTTTCAAGAAATGTGTTTAAGCAATCGAGAAAAACTGTAATAATATTGCTGAATATTAAGTGTCCCCAACTAAACAAGCCAGAGGCAACAGTGGCAAGGAACCCAAACTACATACAACTCTGGCCAGATGAATAGACATGGTGTGATTATGATAACGGAAATAAGACATTATGAGTATGAATAAAACCAGTTAAATGAAAGACTGCTGACTTTGTAAAAAACAACAACAAAACAAAATTTAGGCCTAAAAATTATTTTAAGTTTAGGGTGTAAACATGATATTTCTCACTCCCATTTCATGCCAAGCACCAACATCCGCACCACATGTAAATAATCTTAACTTGAGGTAAGCCAGACTACCTATCATTCCATATTGTTTTACCACAAACACTTTTTTTAAAAAAAAAATCATAATGTAAATGTTTGACACGTATTTTAGCAATCTGAGGTTTATTTAACTTACTTGTATGCCTCCATACGGCCATTTAAAAGCTGAGGTTCTGCAGAGCGGTACACTAAATGCAAGTGTTCTCATATATAACCTTGTGAGACACACTGTATTTGATGCAAGAGTGATTCTCATGTAACTAAATTTGCAACTGACACATGAAAAACACAAATGGACACCCACTGCTCTTGAATGAAATGTAAAATTTTCTTTTTGATTTGGAATGACGTCATGAAGTATTCACTAGATGATTGTGTGTTTACATATCTTTTCAGATGCCTGACTGAGAAGCTGTAATAGGAGGTTAGCACAATAAATATCTCTCTCACCCACACATATGGCCATGCACAGTAATTGACATGATTACTCATGTGACTCAAACCGTGAAAATACAATTTTTGAGGGAATAACAAAGAGGCATTTAGAAATAAACTCTCAAGTGTTGTTCTATGGGCCAAACTAAATATTACACATATAACCATCATCTCAGTGGATTATGCACCAGCTGTCTTGGATATGGTCATTTTCCTCCAGTTTAGCTCACTCAAACCAAGGAATTTAAATTAACTAACAGCTGCTGAATGAACACTTTTTATCATGATTTTCGCAATAGCCCACCCTTATCCTTGTGCATTCCCATCATTTAAACCTAAACTAACTCAGTAACGTATACATTATTGAGGACCAGCAGTTCATCTACAGTCTTTCAGGTGTTTCCTTGTTTAAATGCACCTGCATTTTTCAAGTAATTGAGTGGATTTTCTGTTGATTTAATCTATTCTTTGTTTATTACTTTGGCACAGAGGCACTCGTTAACTATGCCAACCTGTTATCATAGCTGACATATTTACCACCAGTTATAGGCCTTCAGCTTTTGTCTCTCAGCATGTTTTTATAATGTGGGTCATTGACGAAGGTTTTTAAAAGTGTAAAAAAACAAAAACATAATGGAGATATAATTAATTTTGAAGTTTTATTATGTGGGTTTTTATAATCAATTAACACTGCTTTTGTCATTTTTTTTACAAGATGGACAAAATTTGTTACCAAAAATTTGGTTTAACCAAAATTTCGGTTTTACTGAATGACACTTTTGGTTATACCGAATGACGATATTTTCATATAATGCTAACAGTGGGTGCTATCTAGCTAGCTAGGTAGTTAGCTTGCTAGTTAGCTAACAAAAGGACAATTAAACATTTTATATTTAGTAAAAGTTTTTATGTATTACAACATTTTCCATGTTTTATAGCGATTGTACCGAATGACCTGCTGTTTCGGGACGTGTATGAGCAAGTGAAAACATGAATTTTTCAAATAGTTAAGAAAGAGTTAGTTACTTTGCTTCACAACCATGTGGTCCTTTGCAGGTGTCTGAATGATGTCACATCCTGTCACATGATATTGTCCGCATGACTTCATCCAAAATGGTCCCTTTATATTGGTTACTCCGAATAACATAAATGAAATTCATTTTTCCGGACATTCTTTCTCATAACAAAGCAATGACTTCTACACATAATTTCAATACCATTTTGCACTGTTGATATATGATGTTTAAAAAAAAATCAAGCCAGAATAAAAAAATTAAAAAAATAAAAATAAAAAAAGTATTACATTTTAAGACTTTTTAATCACAAATGAAATGTCTGTATTGGCTTTTGGACGGTTAAACTAAATGACCTTTTGACACTTCAAAATCTTTAAAATACCTTTATATGTAGCAAAATATAATTAAAACTTTTTGGATTCAGTATAAGAGATCTAGTACTACCTTACATACTTTGGATGTCATATCTTTGTTTATTATTATTATTATTATTATTATTAAGGCCTTTGGACAAAAAAAAAAAAAAAAAAAAAGCCCTGTCAAGTCACTGACCCATCTATTTATTAATTTATATTGCTCCCTGGAATACTCAATTCTGATTATCAACTACTCCATCTAGTGGTCTGATATTCGCCATCGTCCAAAGTCTGCTCAACTGCCATCTCGTTACAAACAAAAGAGAGAATTTAGTTGCCTATTAATTTGACTGTGTTACTGTTGCAGTGTTCGTCTTGTTGCTAGGCAGATTGTTTTGCACGTTGTAATGAAATTCCCACCCTACATTTTTTCTTGTTTGAGAAGCCGTTTGACTCTACGTCACAATCAGGTCACAATAGGGAAAAAAAGATTATAAAATAATTTTAACTCTAAGGAATATTTTATATCCACATTTTTATTTATTTGGTGAATAGATGTAAGGTGCAGATGCATCGCAAAATTATCGTGAAATTCATTCAAGATTGATGATCTAATTGAAGTCAATGCAAAACATAATTAATTTTACTAGTGGTCTCAAGCTTTTTGGACCACACTGTAGATGATAAAGATCATTATGATATACAATTAAAACAACTAAAGGAGATGTGTTCCTTCAACTTATTTGGATTACTAAAATACTATTAACTGAGGATATCAGGTTAAATGTATCATAACTGTTGGATCACTGTGCAACTCTATCTAAGAAAGCAGACCTTCAAATTATATTAAATCCGTCATACTATCTGCTGGTGGGTTTATCATGAAGACCTACATGTGTTACACACACTTCTTATAACGAGGGATCTTTTTAAGCAACATAAGCCATCCTCAAAACAATCGTTTCAAGTTCTAAGAGCCAGATGTGCCGGCCAAATGTTGTCTGAATAAAAGTGTCTATCCGTGTCTACGCATACCTTTACAGTTGTGTGTGTACGTGTCTGTGAAAGCTCCCAAGACCTATTAGTGTGGGTTTGTGGCCCTTGTCAAAGACCACCCGGCTGTCTGGTTCACACTTAACCTACAGCGAAATTTGACTCCAGTTTTTGCCTCCCAAAGAGGGTTTGAAAAGTGCACTGGCCTCAGAGGTCCACTCCAACTGACCGGCTACAGCAAACTGTCTGTAACGGGCCAGCCAAACATCACACAGACACACTAACACAGAAAGGGATTTAAACAGAGTTGCATGAGAGGATGTATATGTGTGTTTATGAGATTCTGTGTTTGAAAATGGGTAGACAGAGATATTAAGGATAAACATAGGACTTATTGTCAGGAAACAGATCCATTTGTGTCCCATTTTACACCCCCCTTACAGGATCTGTACTTCATGCCCCTTAAAAAAACTCCAAAAACATAAGCCATCCTCAAAACAATCGTTTCAAGTTCTAAGAGCCAGATGTGCCATATTTCTTATCTCATTATTAATTATTAATCTGAATATTTCTCATAATTTCTATGGTTATAGCCCTTGTACCTTAAACCTGAGGTTGGAAAATATGATTTCTTGAAAGTTTATATACAGCTTCTAAAGGCCAGTTCAATAGTTATAGTTAGCTTGGTGTGAATGGGTCATTCATTTTTGGGAAGGGATAGTTCTGTCATCATTTACTCATGTTCCAAACCTGTATGACTTTCTTTCTTCTGTTGAGCACAAAAGATATTATTTTAAAGAATGATAACCAAACCATTTCATTTCCCATTGATCATCTAATAACACTATCCTGTTTTGAAAATTATTGGACAGGACACAATGGGTGTGAATAGAAGGTCAGTCATCCACATCTTCACAGATTATGAGGGGTGTTCCTCAGGGCTCTGTTCTGGGGTCCCTACTTTTTATTATCTATATGAATTATCTTAACATCAGGAATGCTATTCATTTTTATGCTGATGGCACAGTGATTTATTGCACCCAAATGACATCCAGCTGTGTCTTTATTACAGTCTGCTTTCGATGTTGTGCAACGAAGGCTTTGCTGCTTGAATTTGACATGTTTTTTCAAATTCAAAGAAACAAGCAGCAAATCTATTATCGGTTAGCATCTTTACTTAGTACAGTAATAGAGTTAGTGGCAGAATACAAATATCTTTCTGCTCTCAGTGCTTCCAGTTTAAAACAAACTGTAATTTCAGAACTCATCATTGTGAGCTGTATAATAGAATACGTTGGTCCTCATTATTATACTAAAGCATTGGTACCTGTTCATTTACAAATCTATTTTGGGTCTATTGCCATCATATCTTTGTTCCCTTGGCAGGACCCCTCGAAAAGAGATGTTTAATCTCAGAAAGTTTATTTCCTGGTTAAATAAAGGACAAATAAAAGTATTTATAATTATTAATAAAATTATAGGCAGTTTCGAAAATCACCATGTCCCTCTAGGTGCGTGTATAAGTTATAACAGATAAAAAAGGAAAGAGAAAGAAAAATTTTATAGTTTCTGGCACAAATGACACTATTTTCTGACCAAAAAAAAAAGTCAAAGAAAGACCAAGAAAATGAAAGAAGAAAGAAAGTAAGAAAGTGTAGAAGGATGTGTTCAATCACTAACTGTTCAAGATAAGGCGAGTTTATATGGGGTTATATTGTTTGATGGGGTCTGGGATTAATTAGTAGTAGAGCTCTCAGTGTGTGACACCAATGCTTGGCCTTTCACAGCTCATTACTGTGCGTCCAATCAGTGCAGGCCAGTGTGACTGCTGTTTATTTATATACACAGCCAGCCATGGCAGCCATTTGGCAGTTTTCTTCACTGGGGAGCCTTAAACACTCCCACATTGAGCTGAATCTGCACGGGCATATTCGGTAACATGTTATCAGGCACAGAGCATGATCTAATATATCTTATAAGACCCCCCACTATCCGAAGCGGTAGGCCACGTAAAATCACAGAGCGGGGTCAGCACATGCTGAGGCGCACAGTGCGCAGAAGTCGCCAACTTTCTGCACATTCAATAGCTACAGACCTCCAAACTTCGTGTGGCCTTCAGATTAGCTCAAGAACAGTGCGTAGAGAGCTTCATGGAATGGGTTTCCATGGCCGAGCAGCTGCATCCAAGTCTTACATCACCAAGTGTAATGCAAAGCATCGGATACAGTGGTGTAAAGCACGCCGCCACTGGACTCTAGAGCAGTGTAGATGTGTTCTCTGGAGTGACGAATCACGCTTCTCTGTCTGGCAATCCGATGGACGAGTCTGGGTTTGGCGGTTGCCAGGAGAACGGTACTTGCCTGACTGCACTGTGCCATGTGTAAAGTTTGGTGGAGGGGAGATTATGGTGTGGGGTTGTTTTTCAGGGGTTGGGCTTGGCCCCTTAGTTCCAGGGAAAGGAACTCTTAATGCTTCAGACATTTTGGACAATTTCATGCTCCCAACTTTGTACATGTGCACGTAAAGGCAGGCATCCCAAAACTTTTGGCAATATAGTGTATATATAGATTATTACATTGCAAATATTCCAGACATTTAATTCCTTTCTCTGATCAAAATGTTTCAAACAAAAATATGTTTTCTTGTGAATATCGGTTTAATTATTATTGTTTGTTTCAATTTATAGTTTTTATTTCTGTTAAGGATGCTTTCATAATTCATACTTTCTTTGAATGAGGACTCAAAAGATAGAAAGAGGAAAATAAAGTTACATTTGTATTTTTTTTATTTTTATTATAAACACTTAGAGACAGGACAACACCTCTCTCATAGGTTTCCAGATATGTTCCAATAGGAAATTCAGGGCACTTGGGAAAAATACAATGCAGACCACTGGGCTTACTATGAACATTAATTTACATAGACAGCACAATATTAACACATCTGAAATGCAAAGACTGGAACAAATCAAATTCCTGATACAACCATGCGCCCATTTACAACACATACAGACATCAAATAAATAAATCCCCAACAATCTGACGATCATTTTAAACCAGCCCATACAAAACAATGTATTTACAAACCAAATATATTAACTTTTGTTTTTTCCTCACATGGAGGACATTTGATTCAATACAAGCTCTTGGAAGTCCCCACTCAGTGGTTGACATTCACCTCCACTGATCTACAGTCGAAGCGGAGGGTTAAGATTGCCCTCTATTGGCTTGAAATGTAATTGCACAACAGTGTAAGTAGATGGTAAACAATGTGCATGCATACCATGCGCTAAAGACACAACACTGTACGACACTCAAACAGCTGCAGCGTGATACTTTTCTTTAACCGACTCTAATATAAAATGCATTATCCACACAACACTAACACATCTACTAGCAGGGTGCACAAACTTATGAGCGCTAACCCAGAGAGTCATGGGAGGATAACAGCATGCTGACACA